>DF239485.1:41113-81811 GCA_000507305.1 Breviolum minutum Mf 1.05b.01
AAGAATGTCGTCATCCCCACCCCACCCCACCCCACCCGCAGAAATTGCAGTTTGGCCATGGGGTCGTTAACCCGGCCGTAAGCACAAACAAGGAGGGTGACTGCGGAAAAGAAGGGAATCAGCTGTTGCTCTGACATGCCAGAATTCTATCTAGGGCCGTGTGTTCCAAACTCCAGTCGTTTCGTAAGATGTGGTGGTCATCAACGCAACAGTCTGGGTTTATACACTCATGATAAGTAATCATTCTGCATTACCATTCCCCTTTAGCGACTTTTGATCATCGCACTCTACAAACAGCTTTATGGTGAACCCACTGAGCTTGTTTCACTGAGGGGGGGGAACATCACTTCCCATGTATATTATTCATTGAAATTTATAGTATACATGCACTACGCTTTTTTGCAGATTTGTGCTATTTGTCCTCAATTTAAAAAAAAGACCTCCAACTTTTTTTTTGACATTTCTGGCCGTTTCTGGCCTTGATGGTCTGTTTGGAATGGCAACCCTGAGGTTCCATGATGAATGATGCGGCCAGAGAGTTGAGGATGCGTTAGCCACGTAGCCACGGCTATGGGCTGTAGGTTGAATGAGGTTTCTACCATTTTTTTTTATCCAGGTAATGGCATCGAATTGCTGGTGTCTCAACTTTTATGAGAAAACCAATCATTTTTTTTGGGGGCGAAAAACCTTTGGAGGAATTGACCCTGGCACCAAAAAACACTGTGCCAGTGGCTTGGTGAAAAGTTTGACAAACATGCAGATCCAGAAAAATGATGAAAATGCTTTGATCATGAGCATTCATTCAAAAATAGCAGGGATGAAAAATGATCCAGGTATTCATGGCCCGTGCTTTTGTTGAAATTCAAATACACGAGCGTGCGACTCTCGTTTGACAAACACTTCGAAACTTGGAAACTTCTTTTGCAGCGTTTGGCTCCCAGACCCAAACCCTGAAAGAACAGACAAAATTTTGCAACACCAATTTGGGTTCCTTTTCTTTTGCACAGTACTCGTATGTCTCGTGGATCCTGCTCGGAAAAGCATCTCGGCAAAATTTTTTGGGAAGTTTTTGCAGGGAAACTGGCCCTGAAAATGGCCATGCTGTGTGGATCTTTTCCATACCTAATATAGGTGGATTTACAGGGGACATGGTTGATCTTTAGCAATTCTTTTTGCATCCCAGCAGAAATAGATCCATTATGATTCTCCATGGATGAAAAGGAAGACAGGGTATTGAACTTAGGAACGGAATGATGCCAACAAGTGCAGAAAATCATCAGAAAATGGCTGGTTGAGAGAAGATTCAACCAAGACATTCGGTTAAACAGTCATGTTTCTGCTTGCAACTTGGCTTTTCCGCAGCCATCTTGTTTTTCAAGATTATCAAACGGTTTCTATCTCTGCGTTGTGCTGGGGGGTGAGCTTCTTTGTGCGAGAATCCGTCGCAAGGCCATTTCAGACACCGGTGTCCGCGAAGTTTCACTCTTTGGCAGTCATGGAGATATTGGAACTGATGAATTCAGATGTTGAAAGGTGAATTTCAGGAAAGGTATCATTGCTGGATTTGAATGCTCAGACAATTTTCAGGCTCAGTTTTTTCTTGGTACATGACTTGTTCCGAAAGTTTCCATCCTTGTTGAATGCGTGTTGGGTGCACAAATGTACTGATTTGGCATCTCCGCAACGGGTATGTTTAATTTCAGGCTGCTCTCCGCGCTCCTGCGGCATTTGGGGCATGAAAACTGGTGAATCAACACTTGTGCTTGTCATGCTTGTCATATCAACTTGTCGTTTCGAAGGCGAGATTTCTCCATGGAGTACGACTATCCCCCTCAGGCGCATTTGTTGAGTTTTCAAATGGTG
The DNA here is from genome assembly GCA_000507305.1 of Breviolum minutum Mf 1.05b.01. Classification (NCBI taxonomy): domain Eukaryota; class Dinophyceae; order Suessiales; family Symbiodiniaceae; genus Breviolum; species Breviolum minutum. Next base: position 42,977 of record DF239485.1, read on the forward strand.
GCAATTCTGCAGAGATGGCGAGATGTACTTAACTCCAATCACGAAAGCTTGATTGTCTCCCAGTCTCCCAGCTGAGTTTTCTTCTTTAGAAGGTTCAGCAAACTGTCATTTCCCATGCCTGATTTATCACAAATTGGGGGAGGGGGGGTTTCCACACCCTCTTGAAACAGAGGTACTTTTTTGGATATGCTCCATCGCATGCATCAGGACCACCGATGGCCGAACGTAGATCCTATTTTCAATCCTCAAGCATTCGTACAGCAGCTTGGTTATTGCCAACGTCATGTCACATTTTCCTAGGTTGGTGGTTTCTGGTTTCAAACATAAACAAAAAAATCATCCCGATTTGTGGGGAAGATGAAGCCATTTTGACTTGCGCATATTTTTCGGGTTGAAACTCAACCACCAACCAGGAAGGCTTGGGATTAAGCCAATGCATTTGATGGAACCTGGGGGGAATGGACCCAGTAAAGCACCAAGGATTGAGGAAATGAAGCACACAATTTCAAGGCGCGAAAAACACCGGGTTGCCTCCCTCAATGTGTTGATTGTCTTGTGGAGAATAATTCAAAAACAGCATAATGAATTATCAAGAATCCAGGTTTGCCTCTTGGTCTCTTGACACCCCTGATGTTTCTATATATGTTTTTTTTAAGCTTCGGGTGTTGGTCCGCACCATTCTGGAGGGAGCTGCAGCTGCAACAGCTGGGGCATTTGCGTCAGCGGCAGCTACAGAGAGACGCTTTCTTCCCCGAGCTGCTTGGCAATATATAGAGGTTTTTAGGGGGATTCATGGACATTCACAAAACACTGATTCACTGCGTTTGGATGTATATGGATTGAGTTTGGATGTAAAGTCGTCAAGACTTGGTGAGTCTGAAAAACGCCAACACAAAGCTGCTGAAATGCGATCCCGAAGATTTCTTTCACCAGGATGAAGCATCTGATGCAAATGGAGGTTGGGTTCTTTTTTTTCAGCGGAGCATGTAGAGAAGGGACTAAAAGCTGGGAGCTCCTGAAATTGCTGTCATTTTGGGGAGGCTTCTTCGTATCCAGAGATGGAGGCCAATTTGGAGGAATTGACACAGGCGTCGTGACCTAAGGGGTGGTAAAAACGATGTCACTAGGATGCCGTGCAGAGCACCAACAAATCCCAGTTCACTATGGTCACTCGTGTGACCATAGGATAGCAGCATGAAACTCTGACAGATTTCAATAAGGAATGGTCCATGAGAGAATAAACTGACTATGGCAAGCAAAGATTGTCCATCCTGATCCGTTTTCTCGACTTCTTTTTGGCACACTCACAATTTTTGCGCCAATTTTTTTGGGATTTTTTGTGGCCAGGTTTGGAAGGTGCACATGGAAGAATCCCGCAGGTTCCTTGAGCTTCATTCAAGGGGGTCTCGGCGGTAGAGCTCTTTTCGTCCATTTCGTCGTAGCTACCAAAACGCTTCGCAACTGTCCACAACCGTTCGCAGGTTGTCGTGAATGCAATCGTCAATTCCTTGCCACTGGGGAGTTTCTAAAGTGCGTGTTGTAGATGGCGCGGTGGGATACGTTTTGTGTGGCATGTGCGGCAATTTGTGCACTTCATGCTGCCCTTTGGATGTGTGTTTTGGTGGCAGGCGCAATGATCGCATTTTGGAGAACAGTGTTGTAGAGAAGTGTTGGAGAAGAGCGTTGTAGAGGAGTTTTGTAGAAGAGTGTTGATGAGAGGTGGTGGAGGGGTATTGTTGCTCGCAGAAGGTTTGCGGAAGGTGTGTTTTCGCGGAAGCTTGCGGAAGCGAAAATGCTGTAGCAATGTTGACAGTTGAAATTGACGGTTGAAAGCCAGCAAAAAGTGGACTGCGCTATGATCGCGGAAGCCAAAACAGCGCAAAAGCGTGTTGTGGAAGGTCGCGGACGCGAATCCCGGAAATATGCCTTCGAGGAAGCAAAAACTTGTATCGCGGATTTCGCGGAAGCAAGGAATGATTTCCAATATAGAATGACCAAAACATGACAATTTCATTCTTATGCAAACTAGTCTTCATGAATTCCCCCCTTGATTTTTTTTTGCATTTGGGTTTGTGGGCTGGATCTATTTTGTATAGCAAAACAAGATAAACAAGTGGAAAAAGGGAAAGAAATAGAACACAACCAATCAACTGTACGGTGGATGTCATTTTTTTTGCTTTGACTGTTCGGGTTTTTCCTGAGGCTTCGCGAGAATCAGCAACCGCTCTACAATATGCACACCAACTATTGGCAGGTGCATTTGGAAATCTGCAAATTTCAAAAAACATCAGAAATCTTAAAATCCCTGAGTTGCCTCTGTCAGTGTCTGACATTTTGATTTAGTAATGAGATATCAAAATGATGAGCCAATTTCTCCGAGCAAAAAGCCCATCAGTATAGAATACTGACAGGAAAGCATGCCGGACTGGAGTGGATGGTCAAGTCAGGCTCCAATGAGGCGGCCGAATGGTGTTCCAAGATTTGATCTTTTGGTATATAAAGAGAGGCAAAAATTTGAGATCCAACAGATTCGTGATTGGTAAACATATTTTGATGTTTCCCAATGCTTGGTGACTTGAATCATGTCCATATATGGAACCCTGTTTAACCGTGGCTCACATCTTGGATTGAATTTCTTGGTGCTTTGCAGGCCGCAGAAGCAGAAGCAGACACCTAAAGGTCTACAGAATGCTGGACAAAATGCATCTCTGCTGCAGAGATTCCAGCTGACAATGAGGGTAAGGAAAAGAAACCAGATCAGCGTGATGAAGTATGAATTAATCATAGTCTGCAAAGATCCAGAATGGCATTTTTTTTGTTTTTCAGAGCCTCTCCGGAAAAGCTCACATCATTCATAGGTTTGTGTGCGGGACATCTAACCCAGGTGACCAAAGGCGGAAATTTTCCAGGAGATCGCTTGGGCAATTCTTCTGCCACAACGTTCCTTGGCTGTTTGAGATGAAACACTGCAGATTTTCAGGTTTCAAAATGAGTTGGTCTGTAAAAATCTATTGCAATTGGACAAAGCTCTGGAGGTTGATGGTGCGCAACATTCCAGTACGCTACACACAGGACGTGCTTTTTGTTGCACATGTGGCACATGTGGTCCCGTTTGTTTCAGCTCCATTTTGAGCCAAAGTTGGTCCACCATACCAATGAACAGTGGGAACGTTGATTGTTTGATGGTTTCGTCGGCAAGAGGAGATGCTTCTGAAGGAATGGCCAAATAAGGGCACCTATGACTTTTTGTAACTTGCTTGCAGCCTATTGGAATCAAAGAGAGCTCACTCTCTCTCGGACTCTTCCCGTTTGTCTTGTGTGTGTTTGGGTGACAGACTCTTTTTGGCAACCTTTTTATCAACGTGCAACAAAACGTTGGTAGATTGAAACAACCACTTCCACTGCCAGGTACTTGCCCATCTGTATCAAGAAGAGATGCTGCTTGTCAAAGATATGAGCCTTCAAATTGGGCTTTCAGGTCTTGTGAGGCTACCAAAGCTGACCGGTTTTCTGGGTACCCTTGGCACTCGCCGCTCTCCAACCATCGACTTTTCCTGCTGTACTTGTGCCCACATTTGTGTGTCTGCAGTTGCAGCACATTCATGGAAGCCGAGGCAATACCAGCTTCGCATTCATCAATTTCATCTCTCCGGAAGAAGCACGAGAGTTTGCAGAGAAATGGCATCATGCAACTCGGCAACAGCTTCAGATTCGGTCGGGTGATATGCATGCCAAATGCCCACAGGTTTGAGTGGAGGAGTTTTGTATACAGGAATTGTGATATGATATGCGTTGTTTTGCTTCGCTGTCTAGCTGTGATTCTGCGACTGCCCTGTTGAAGATTCAATCACTCTCGTGTAATTTTACAAGTGTCAATACGTAATGAGGCGAATGTAGTTCAGAGATATACAGCAACAACGCTATACGCCAGTGTACCGCCGAGTGGATTTGCACTGAAAATGCCTAGCCCGACTGACCCTCAAGAAAAGGATTTCCTGGAGCCACATGAGCATTGATCCAAACCGTGGTTGATTTTTTGCGAAACAAAAACAAAGTTTTTGTGCAGGACAAAGCTCACAGGTGCCCTTGGTGCCATTTTGGCTCAAGCACCAAGGGCACCTGAAAGATGGTTTTCGTTTTTCTGTGCCTTTCAGTTTTTCTCCTCGCGGGCCGTCATGTTCCCTGCACAGAGTGTGGCAATGAGATGGGGAGGACTTGGCGACATCAAGACCTACTACCAGTTGCCTCAAGAAGTTTGGAACGCCTTTGTCGAGATGGCTGGAGACCCAGGCGACGACCTCAAGCTTCTAGCAGCTCTCCCTCCAGAAGTCGTGGCTGCTTCTTTGAGCAGGGCCAAGCTTGGCGATGGAGAGTACCTGACAGCGGTTCATGCGTCCCATGTTGGGCTGGTGTACCGTCTTGCGAGGAGGATCTTACATGTGAAGGGTGGAGGAGATTGGGACCAATGGGTGGATACTTCACCATGGCCAGACACTTCCACAACACCTTTGGCCCCTACACCAATGACCACAACTGCCTCACCTACGGAAAGGAAACTGAAGATGACGCAGATCTTGGATCAAGGAGACGATGGAGATTTTGTGGTGGAGCACGAGGGCATGAAGGCAAAGTGGTTTCAACAATACCTCCAAACCACGGGCGGATGGCCCCAAGAGGAGGAGGAGCCGTCATTAGAACAGCTTTCCGCCTTACACAAGCGGATGAATGTTCAAGACATTGCACCATTCGCGGACTTTGCAATATTTGTCCCATATGGTCAACGTGCATTGCGTGCTTCAAAGTTTCGAACATTCGTGGCATCTCCGAATGGCTTCGTGACGAAGGAACTACCTGGTCCGGCTTCTTTCCATCAGTGGAGAGCTTGCTTCAGGGTATTTCGCACTGCAATGTTGATGCTGGATGCAATGACGATGTCTACGCTTCACAACTACGAAGCAATGATCGAAAGGCTGAACCGGTTGTACCCCTCAGCCTGGCATTTGGTCTACTCAGCAGACGAGTTGGCCAGATCATCACACTCGAACAGGACGAGATCCAAGATCATGTTGGACATCAAGAATGGCATCCCACCTCCAAGAAGTTGGGACCCGTCCAGACCTTGGGACCACATCTACCAAAGTCTAACAATAGACGAACAGTTTTGGCAGACACAGGTTCATGGACCGGCTTTGGCATGGGTGGCTTCGGGATCTCGTGGTCTCCCCAAAACCCCAGCAGAACAGATAGCCTCCTTGTCAATGCAGGGCGGCATGGCGGCGATTGCACCCACGGTGGATGTCTTGGAAAGATCACCGAGGAGGAAACTATCAAAGAAGGAGAAAAAGGAAAACAGAAAGAAGAGAGGAGGGGAAAAGGAAGAAGAATCCCCAAAGAAATCCACGAAGGGTGGAGAGCACAGGGAGTCCAAGGAGAAGCAGAAGTGCTTTGCATGGAACAATGGAAATGGGCCCTGTGGGGAATTGCAGCCTGGGCAAGCTTGTGTGGCAAAAGTCAAAAGAGAACACAAGTGCACGATATGCAATTCCCCAGGTCACCCTTCGAGATCTTGTCCCCAGAAACAGAAACAAAATTAGGCAAACAACACCCGACCAGTGCGAGATCGAGGTCAAGGCGGCGACGAAGGGATGCTGATGAAGGAAACCAGGGGAATAAAGATAGGAGAAACAAGAGACGTCATGGATCAAGTGGTGACGGAAGCAGGGACCGTGAACAGCGTCGACGCGAAGATGAACGTGACGTTCATGAAGCACGTGGAGATCCAAAGGCCACCACCGAGGAAGCGTACTTTGCCTCGAGAGTCTTCAGGTTCATCCACTACTTCGCTGGTCCAAACGATCCACTAGCTGATGCACTACAAGATGCGGCGGCTAAGGAAGGACTTCGGGTAGACATCCACAGTGTTGAAAAGAAGGTTGGATCAGGCGACCTCCTGGAGGATGAGCCCTATGGGTCTGACCTACGAGAAGCTTGTGGAGGCAGAGTGGATGGCTTTCACGCCGGCTTTCCTTGTGGCTCCTTTTCGAGACTTAGATTCAGGAGATCACAGGGGTACCCCGGTCCCGTACGGACCAAGAAAGAGCCCTACGGCATGAAGGGGAATTCTCGCAAACAACAGAAGGAGGCGGACGACGGCACAGTCATGGCTGCCAGATCCATCAACATGGCAAAGGCAGTAGCTACAGCGAGGCCAGAGAGGAAAGTGGTGCCGGTGGCAACCTTAGAAAACCCACCCCCTACAGACCATCCTGAACACCTTTCAGCGTGGGAGCTACCCGAGATGGATGCTTTCAAGCTCTTGGAATGCTGCACCACCCTCGTCTTCCACACCTGCCAGTACCAGTTGGAGAAACCCATCGAACAGAGGCACTATAAACCACAAATGTTTGTCGGGTCCTTGTACAACTTGAGGTCTCTCACCAAGTTTTGTGAATGTGAGGGAGGACCCAAACAACATGACCCTGTGGTTGGAAAAGAAAAGTCGGAAGCAGCAGGCGAATACCCGAGGGCATTTTGTGAAAGCTATGCAGCCCTGGTCATGCAGCACTTTCGAAAGATGGGGAGGGAGGAGTTTCTTCTTCATCGAATGAAACAACTTGGCGAGAAGATCGAGGTGACGAAGGAAGAGATTGACAAGAAGAAGGTTGTGCTGGTCCCCAACATGGACTCTTCGAGGAGCAGCACAGATGTCAAAGCAACGGAAGGGTCGAATGATGCAGACACGGGAATCCCCAGCAAAGCAGAGATGAGGGACGCCACCAAAGAACATGAGTTCCAGGGTGGTGATGGGAAATATGGTATGTTGAAGAAGACATCCTCAAAAGCTTCGGACCCAAATCTCCTGAACTTCGTGGGGGGCATGAAGGATCCGTGCAAAGTGGTCCAGCCGATGTCCAACCTGCTTTCTCTTGGCCTGCGTATCAGGGCCAGCTGGGAAGCCTTCTGCAGAGAGTGTCCGGAAGCCACCAAGGTAGCAGAAACATATGGGACGTCGGATTGCAACTTTGACGAAGGTGCCGTGAAGAGATGGAAGGAGAAACTGAAACGCCTTGTTGGAGCCAGGGGAGCCCCAAGCCTGAGGATGAAAGGAAAACTCGAGTACACATCGCCCCTGGATCCAGAACTCATCGAAGCGTGGGTGAACAAAGGAAATGATCCAGAGAAATGCGTGGCAAGATGGGTAAAAGAGGGAGCTCCTTTGGGCATTGAACGCCCCATCCCAACCTGCGGTATCTTTCCGGAAGCTCATGACGATGACATCAACCACGTCGGTGAGTTTGAACTCCTGGATGCAGAAGCTCAACTGGCCCGAGGTGACCTCCACAACTACATCTCGGTGACCTCAGACGTGGAGAATGCAAAGGTCGAACTACAACGGTATGGGCAAGAGGGATACCTGAAGGAGGTGACGAAGGATATGGTGAAAAGGGAGATGGGCAATGGCACCATCTCACGCCTTGGCCTTATCGTCAAGGAGAAACCTGAAGGCATCAAACGTCGCATCATCATCGATCTTCGTCGTTCAGGTGGCAACAGCAAGGCCTCTTTGCCAGAGAAACTGGTATTACCTCGCCCCCGTGACGCGATCCGCAACAACTACTCCTTGAGGCGTGATGACAAAGAAGGGCCGGGCTATACGCGTGAGCTGGTAGTCATCGACGTATCCGATGCGTTCATGTCTTTGGGTGTTCACGGAGACGAACTTCCTCACACTCTTGCTCCGCATGTTGATGACCCCAACACCTTCTACGTGTTTTGTGCCCTCCTTTTCGGGTACAAAACGGCACCTCTCCTTTGGTCAAGAGTAGCATCGATGCTGGCCAGGTTGTTGCAGTCACTGGTCACTGCCGACGAAGCCCAGCACCAAGTCTACCTAGACGACGCGTTATGGGTGCTTCAGGGCACCCTAGCTTCACGGAACTCCGTCCTTGCCATGATCCTGACGACGATGGCCGCCATGGGATTCAGAGTTTCCCTGAAGAAAGGGGAGCGATCAACACAGGTGCAATGGATTGGTGTTCAGTTCAGCCTGCACTCAGACGTGTTGTTGGTCACAGTCCCCAAGAAGTTCATCGACACCGTCTTGGAGACCATTCGTGGATGGCAAGGGATGGCGAGCATCAAGGAACTCAGGATGACATGTGGCAGACTATCGTGGTTGTCGGGCGTCTTGCCCAGGCTTCGCTGGGTGGTGGCAGTCTTTTACAGGGTGTTACACCAAAGGCTGGAAGACATCAGATCAGGTGCTGAAAAGAACAGAAGGGCAGACAGACAAGATGACAGATCCAAGGACCACCTGTTCTTCGTCAAGCAGCTGGAACAACCTTTGAAATGGTTGGATGCCTTCCTTGCGACATCAGTGGAACACCCAGTCAAGAAATACAAGCTGGACGTCAACAAGTACCCGAAGGCCACGATCGTCACAGACGCTAGCCCCGAAGGGCTAGGGGGAATCCTGTTGGTGAACAACAGGCTGGTCCGAGCGTTTTCCTCACCTGTGATGGAAGAAGATGCAAAGACCCTAGGTTTCAAGTACATGGAGTCCTCCTCCCAGGGTGTGGTGGAGACCCTGGCCGTGCTGGTGGCTGTCAGACATTGGGCAAAGGAACTATCTTCTTGTCGTGTTGAACTACAAGTCCAATCAGACAGCGTTACAGCATTGGCCCTGATTCAGAAGCTGTCAAACAAGGATAGCGCTCTGAATTTCTTAGGAGGTGAAATGGCGATCCAATGTGAAAGGATTGGCATCGAAGCACTAGGAGCTTCGCACCTGCCAGGATCTGCCAACACCATTTCAGACTTCCTGAGTCGACCTTCGAAATGGAAGGATGTCTCGATGCCAGAGGAACTAAGGGGCATTGAGATACAGACTCCAGAAGCAAGGATTGAAAGTTGGTATGCCTTGCCAACACCTTTTGCGGCTCCCGAGCTATGGCTGTCCAACCAAACAGCAGCCAGCGCCTGGGCTAGTCTTCGACAGCAATGACCAAATCAGGTCAAGGAAAAGGAAGGAGCAGTCTCATTTAGTCGGTCGTGAGTTTTCTGACTGCAAACGTTGTTAAACAAGACAAGGTAAGGTAAGGTTCTGCTTGAAACGGGAAACGCGAAACTTCGTCATGCTTGCTGGGGGGGGGCTAAGTTTTTGTTCCGATTGCAACAATCAGCTGTTCAACCATGTCGCTGATCATCGCCTCCCCCGCTTCCCTTTCATTTCCCTCGCCGGGACCGCTTGCAGCTCGATGGATGTTACCGGGAGCTCTACTTCTCATAGGAGCTCTACTACTAGGCGGCCTTTGCTCGCTGATTTGGGCATGTTTGCACCTGTGGGTTCACCAACAGAAATGTCCCTACTCCAATTCATCAGAGCAGAACCTCGAGGAGTTTTCAAGCCCGAGAGTGCGGCAAGCCAAAGCAGAGGAGAAACAGAGGCACCACGGGATGAACGGGAACACACACCCACAAGAAGAACCGAGCCTGGTGACAATGGTGAATCGCAGGATTCCAAGGAACGGAAAAGGGATTCAGATGTCTTCCAAACAACAACTTCGCCAGTCGGTTCTGGTACTACACGAAGGAGATTAGCCGAAAGCCCGGGAACCAACTTCACTTTGGACAAGAGTGAACCATGGGAACTTGGGCACATTGACCTCACAGGAGAAGAGGATGAAGCGACTTTTGAAGAAGAGTTAAAGATTGCCACCCCAGTGAAGGAGCAACTTGCAGATGAGATGGTCGAAGAGAACAAGATGATGAGCTCACCAGGACCGTGGTGGAAATCACTTCTACCATCAAGCAAATGGGGTACCAATATCACAGATAACATGTGGCTTCCCACGGCAAGATCAAGTCTTTTCTTCAATTTCACTGCGAAACCGTCAGATGTCATACCTCCTGAAGAAGACCCCAAACGGAAAAGCAGGACGCGTCGGGACGGGAGGAAAGAATTGCCAAAAGGAAGCAAAGGAAAAGGAAAGAGGTATACAAAACCCTCATTGAAGAGAGCAATGAAGTTGGTCCGAAACAAGATGTCGGCGAAGAAGGCAATGAAGAACCTTGAGAATGATTTTCTTTGCCAATTCTTCAAGGGCTTCGAAGAAATCCAAGAGACACACAGTCGAGACTCTCCTCAAAGCGGTGACGAAGGCTGCGGCTTATCCTTTGTCGGTGAGATCGTTGAGGCTGTTGTCCAGCTCCTTGAAAGAAGCTGGTTACAAGTCAGCGTCAGCCTACATTGCGGAAGCCAAGATAGCCCACATAGAGAAAGGCCACGAATGGACCCCACTGCTTAGAGAGGAACGTGAAGCTGTGCAAGACAGCAGTGTCTAGGGGCATTGGGCCCCGCAAGAAAGCTCCCGAAGTACAAGAAGACGCTTGGGCCCTACACGACTTAGAACCCAATGATCACTCACCCGTCACCAAGGTTTTATGGGCCACACACCTGTTCGCCCTTGCGGTCCACTAGATGATGCGTGAGATTGAGGTAGCAGCCCTCACAGCCGACTTGATACAGTTCTCAAAAACGGACAGGTCGGTGATGGTGACATGGGAAGTGTCCAAGAACGACCCAACAGCAGCAGGCATGAGACGCGTGCTGAAATGTGTTTGTGACGGAGCTTGTGACCTTCGCTGCCCCTATGAGGTTTTGCTCTTCTTGGTGAAGAAGGCTAAAGAAAGGAGAAGTGACCCATGTTACTTGGCCCTTGACGACCAAGGCTTCACGGTGACGAAATCACAAGTCATCTCGTCTTGGCAGTATCTCTATGGGCCAACGATCACAGGCCACTCAGCGCGCAGATCTGGTGCTCTACAATACATCCGTAAAGGATGGTCGGTGGCACAAGTTGCATTTCTGGGCAGATGGAAAAGCAACGTCATCCTTGAATATGCACAGGAAGCCCTGCAAACCATGGCAGTAAATGTGGGATGCAAATTTGGAACTGGAGAGACTGAGACGAAACTCAAGAACGAGATGGAATCCTTCAAGGTCCTCCAGTCCAGCATGCCGGTGGAACATACAGACCAGCAGGCCCTCGTCAACGACCTCAAGCGGGAGATCACACTGCTGAAGTCGACCAGGCGGGCAGATAGGACCAACTTGCGGAAAGCTGTGAAAACTCTAGAGGAGAAGATGGCCAACAACCAAAGGTATCTTCCCCCCATCGTAGTCTCTCAAAAGCTGCAAGTCGCTCACTACAACAGCAGAGCTCTGATAGTGTCGCCCGCATGCCTCTGGAAGACGTTGTGTGGATGGCAGTACTATAACTCCAACTACGTCTTTGCCGAGGAGGTAGGCACGATGGCAATTTGTCAAAAATGCGAAGGGCTCGCGCAAAGCAAAGAGGTCACTAGTGCGAAGCCCACAAAGTGATGTCAGGGTTGGATGGTCAACCAAAACAACTTTGGTTAATGACAAAGGACATCCAACCACGTCGAAAAAGAATGAGCTGTTGGGGTGGGATGGTTGGCCATTGCTATCCCTTTTGGAAAGGGCAATGTGTGCATGTCCTACAGACCACCACAAGGGGTCCAGCAGCTACACCCTCGAAGATTAATATAGAACCTGAAAATGATGGTTTGGAAGATGATTTTCCTCTTCCAGGGGTGTATTCTCAGGTTCCATGTTAATCTTCCAGGGTGTATATAGTATAATGAAAGGTCGCAAGAGTTTTTTTCCCACTGCTCAGAGATTTGGGTAGACCCGTGGTGAAACCATGAAACGGTCATTCCCCCGCTACCAGGGCGATGTCTCGGTCAATCTGATAAGGTTTCAATGAGATCTGTGAGCAACCTGTATAGACTCAGGGATCTTTGAGCTCCGTATAATACTCTGTAAGCGCTGCGTTCTCCAAGCCTGACAACCTTCTAGATATTCAGACTGCTGACATTGAACACGAAATTAGATGATGGGTTGGGAAATTTTCATCCGTGATACTTGCCGTAGGCTGCATATGCGCAGTGCCTGGCTTGTCTGACAAATATGCTAAGTGCTGCAACGGGCCAGCTACAAACGAAGCCTATGCCTGTGTCAGTTCTCTAGGTTCAGTAGATTCAGCACAAAGAACTCTGAAGGCTGTAGGGTTGAAGGTGCGGTTCTCGGCGTCCCGCGTTTCTCAAAGCTTGAAGAACCTTCACACCCATGCGATGTCGTTTTCGAAGAGCAAGTCAAAAGTCAGATGAAAGAGCACTAATTGCGTGATTGTTGGGGACTAGGAAAGGTTTTGCTTTGCTATTGGGGGGTGCTTGCTGACCTCAGTTTACACAGAGGACTTTATTACTTCGTTTACTGCAGTATGCAAGGTTTTTAATCTTTAATGCTAAAGGCCATTGTAAGGGTCCATATCAACCGTCACAACTCCGAGGGCAACCGGGTTGAACATTGGTCATATGTACTGGTGGTTTTCGAGAAAACAAAACACTGACTCATGACACGACAGGTGAGTAATTATTTACCTACATGATTTTCAGGGACGTCGCCAGATTGAACTTGTGTTGTTCATTTTCAACGGTTTTGCAGATATTCGTGGCGGTCTTGATCGTGCCAACTAACTCGGGGTCAAGTAACCCTGTCAGGTTTTTCAGGCTTTGAGGTGTTCAGGCCGTCATATCTGATTCATACTGAGTTTCAGACTGAAGATGATATCCGCTCGGCCGAGGAGCGTCTCTTATTCTTCAGTGCAAGGAAGCCGCTGGACATTAGCTGCTTGGCTGGAGGCGAAGTGTGGAAAGGTGCCCTTTGGCATCTGGTGTAAGGATATGAGTCCACATACATTTTGTATGTTGGAATCACAACGTCAGGGTCACTTTATTGATGCTGATGCGTAAGGTCTTGCGGATCTACAGGGTTTGGAGAAAAACCTCCTCCAGTGCATGAACAACAAGACTCTTGGCTTTGGACTTTCTGTTTGTTACATTTTTTGGCCATGGAAGTCTGCGACCGTCCAGCTTTTGATTGTCATGAGTCATGAGAGTCAAGCATTTTTTGGATTAGATTCCCGCCCAGCCCTACAGCGCAAGGACTTCTCGAATTCGCAATATTCGTTTTCAGCCAGCAGTTTTCAACGGCATCTCGGATGGCACGTGGATTTTGTATGAATTTTTGGTCACTCTTTGCAGATGCATCCAGTGGCACAACGTGGCATATAGCGTGGCAATTGAAATGAGACATGCTACATGGACTCATTAGACGAAGTTGAGGCACTGAACGTGTCAGTGTCGAGAAGGTCATGAAGGACATGTTGCTTCCCCATCTTGCAAACATATGCTAAACACAGGGTTGTTCAACCACCCAATGGTCAAGACAAATATAGAGAACATTCAGGTACTTGATTGAAAATCACACTGGTTCGCTGCATTTGTCCATTAGTTAAAAACTATTGACTTAAAGAGATTGAACAAATTGTTTTGCAGGACATGCGTGAAAAGCTGAACCCGAACCAGATCATTGACGAGCTCGAAGCAGAAGACGTGGCATTTTCTGGTTATCCCCTGGAAAGGCTTTAGTACTTCATAGTGTATTGACCTGCCCGAATGATCCCACATGCCCGGATTTTTCGGGTTTTACACCGCTGCTGGTGCCCTGCAAAGTTTAGAGTCGGAGTCTTTCAATCTGAAGCAGCTAATTGGCGTTTTCGAAGGAGTTTGCACGCAAAAAGACTGGGGAGTCAGGGCTGCACCCCACCCCCGCAATACGAAACTTTGCAAAACATAGTATTTGGGCCCCCTTTTTCAGCTTAGCTGCTTAGCTTTTGGCTACTCTGCGGGTGCACCCCAAAAGTATTGTGAAGTGTTGGGAAGCTAATAATTGCCACTTGAACATACCATTTTTTGCTGTGATACACGCAGATGCTTCCACTTCCACCAGTTTGCGTTTTGCACTCCCTGTGCCTCTTACGCAGGCGGCCGCGCTATAGATGTATCATTCAGTTTCGTTTCACGCTGAGATTCTGTTTTTGAGATGCGCGTGCTGTAATGTGCTGTACCTCATAGCAGCTTCACAGGAAAAAGAGGAAAATGGAACTGAATGGAGGGGACAGATACTGGAAATTACTGGAACTATCAATCATTGACCAGAGGACGCCCATGCGAACGAGAGATGTGTCTTTTCACCTGAGTCCTGGGCATGTTCACAACGAGACTCAGTGATGTGTTCGAGGGTCTACATCATAAACGTTAGTGTTTTTCACTGTCACAAAGGGCTTTGTAGGCACATTATTCCTGTTGAACAGGCGTGGCAAGGCCAGTTTCCCTTTGCAGCAAAGGTTCTGGGAAGGAATGTGTTGATAGATGACCATTTTTGATGGCCACTGACTACTCAAGATGATTTTTCTTACATACTTGTAGATAATGGCTGATATTTTTTTTACAGATGACAACCTTAGATTACCACTCGACCCACCCAGTTGTGCTGCCAACCCCCGCAGTACGAATAGAACCTGACACTTGCACCAAGAAGTCTGCTGAGGGAAGGTTGCCGAGGGAAGGCTGCGCACGAAAAGGCACCAAGGAACTCTTGGCTGTGCGGATACGGCTGGTTTTTTCCTGGCTTGGGATATGACTGGCGGTCTCGGCTTGGCTCGGGCTTGGCTGGCTTCGCACATTTGGCTGCGCACCTTTGGCAGGAGAGTGCGAGCGGATAACTCTCATGTGAATGTGGCCAGCGTTACCCTCATTGAACGCACTAAGATTCATAGTACGATTGTGCACCCAACCATGGCAGCTTGGTCAGAGTACAGGTAGAAGACCCAAGAAACATGCTGCGGAATTGCTTGTTTGATTTTGTTTGGGGTCTGTGCCTTTTGTGTGTAATTTCTAGATATTAAAGGCTTCATTGGTGCCCCATCAGGAGCTAGGAGGTCAAATCACGGGTCCTTATAAGACGCGGGTAAGGGTGGCGGAGGTGATGTTTGAAAGGGGAACGAAGGGAGGGGATGCAGACCCCCCAAAAAAAACCTTGCAACTTCGATTTGAGCACGGGCCTGAGGCTCCATTGATGCAGCCGTGCTCCAGAGATTTCAGGCCTTTGTGTTATGATATGTGGTAGACTGGGATTTTTTGTGTGGCAAAAAAAAACATATTTTTTGTTTGAATTCATTGCAATAGGAAACCAGAAATCGGTGAAATTCTTCGAATTCCTGCAGATCTCTTTTGGAGGAAGATTCATACACTTTGACAGATGGCGGCCTACGGGGTGATCGCTTAATCAAGCACTTGATTTGGAATTTGATGGTCCCCGAAAATAACATCTTCAAAAGGTGCAACTCTAATGGCATTTGACCTCCCAAAGAAGCTAGTGCAGAACAAAAATGCCTAGATTTTGTGAGTAAGTTGACCTGCAAAACTCGCACAAATGCTTTGAAATCAAAAATAAAGTCCTTTAGAGAAGAGAAAATTTCAAAGTTGAGCCCCCGGTTTTGATTTGATATCGACGTTAGGCATACCAAAAATAGATCCCTTTAAAGCGACTGTATCTGATTCTAATACATGTGCAAATGAAACATTGAAAATTGAAACCGGATTCCTTGTGCTGTTGCCTGAAGTTACTGATTGCCGACAAGATGGGCAACTGCCGCCCTAAGCATTGAAACCACATCAGATTTTGAGAAGACGGGTGATGGAGGTGGGATGAAACTCCTTTGGGAATATTTTTCAGTGAACATCTTGACACCCTGCTTCGCTTGACCTGGGTGTTTTTGCTTGACCCTTTGGCCTGACGTCGTGATGTTTTTGGGCTCACAAGTTATGTAGGCGGGCCCAGCTCCAACCGCGTGCTGTTCAGGGTTGTGTATCGTGTTTTTGGATGTTTTTAGATGTTTTTGATTGGATCCAAGTGTTTTTAGAATGCCAATCTTTCAAAATCCACGTTGGAACTCCTGTTTGTTGGAGATCCACAGCAGTGCTCTTTGCGGGTACCTCATGTGTCATGGGCCATTGCACCACGGGTGATGTGTCGGTGCGATTGAAAGCTGCTCCTACTTCAGCAGGAGCGTTTAACGGAGGTCCAGAGGTGTTAAGAATCCAAGATTCTCGGTCATGATTGGATATGGATGTTTCCGAAAATAGGGGTATACCCCCAAATCATCCATTTTAATAGGGTTTTCCATTATAAACCATCCATTGTGGGATACCCCAAATTTTGGAAACACCTATATTATGTCCAATGCGGGTGTTGACTTCGAAATACCTTACGTGACCCTTGCGTGAGGTTATCAATGAATTTCCAGGTCTTTTAAGGTTTGATGAGTGACCACGGTTGCCAAAACTTCCAGTGAAATCCGTGTGTCAAGCAGCAGCTTCTGATTTTAAAGTCAATTGTCTAAGAAGGGAGACCTTGGGGAGTATTTTTTTGTCAGACAAAACTTCTGGGGTTTCTTACTTGAAGTATAGGGGCAACAGATCTTGGGGGGAGAGTTTCGGGTTGGGGAGAGTGAACGCTTCCAAAGAATCACCACAGTTTTGGATCAAGGGGGGCGTGATGATATGCAAGATATCTCAGGTCAGAAATTCAGAAATCCCAGGTTGGTAATCCCCAAAATGACATTGTGTTGATGGGTGTAGGGGATTTCTGGCATTTCCTATGTCAGAACTGCAGCAACGGGACCTGCCGCTGTTTTTTCTTGCAAAAATTGCAGGAGCTCAAAGTCTTTTTTCGCTTCCGCCATGTTCCTCTTCTCAGGGTGGGTGAGGGTGTTGAGTGGGCAACAATGGGTCCAGGGTTGTTTGAAATCATTTTTTGTGGGTCTGAAGTAGCAGGAGAGACAGATGTCGATGCCGCTGTGAGTTGCTTCAATGGCCGTTGCCGAGGTTCCCACCACGTGACCTTGGGACGTCCCGTTGGACTTGGCAGCTGCGCAGTGGTTTTTCAAGTGAAAGAGGTGCGTGACATAACGCAGGCGGAAGTGCCGGGATCTTGTGGTGTTTGCGGCTTGTTGTTGTGTTGCTTTCCCAAGATGTTGTTGCCGAGATAGATACATCGAAGAAATCTAGCCAACCAGTTATATGAACCAAATGTTTGCATTTCATACACCTTAGGTTAGGTCCGGCTAGGTTTTCTTGTCAATGGTCAACAGTATCGGTATCTTGAACAACGGTGCAAAACCAATCAGCTGAAAGTTGAAACTATAAGGAGATTCTGATTTCTGATCTATTCTGACACTCATTTATACGGAAATCCCATTCAGGAAGGATGACCAATGACGTCATATGATCATGACATTTACTATGGCCATTTTAGAGGTGACAAGAAACCTTATATCTGAAGGTGACGACTTTGGGGTTGCATTTAGGCTGCGGGGGATGTCGACATCCATCCAGATGCCTTGCCGCAAGAATGCCAGGAAGATCCAGTTGTCAGCAGAACTGAGCTGGTGGCGAAAGTGGGTATGTCAGGCATCAACCAATGCAGTTGGGTGATGCGCTTTTGACAAAAGTGCTGAGATTCTTGTGTCTTTCAAGGTGAGGAAAGTTGCGAAAGCGCAACAGAAGCGAATATTTTATCCTCCTTGCCTACTCACATCAACATTATAGGCCAGGCGGAGATATTTGATTTTTGTTGAGGGATGGTGAGGGTTTACAGTCATTTGCTGGTGCCCAACGATTCCAGGTTTCCATGGCAACTTTTGCACGGTGGAAAGAAATCAGGTGTGAGGGGAAAGTATGGCTGAAGATTGACCCTAATGCGATCATGACGGAGTTGAACCAGGAATTGCATGATCACCACCATGACTCATGACCATGGCATTCATCACACTCAACATGCTTCTCATGCACATGCTGTCACTCGCGCTTATGCTCATTATCTCTACTTGTATCAGTATCATGAAAAAGCAACATCAAGACCTTCAAGTTGTCCATTGAGTGTGAGCTGCAAAACGGCAAAACTGTGACAGCAGCTTGCTATGTGAAAGAACATGCCATCAATGAGGCAGAAAGCTTATCATCACTTTTGATGAGTCCGTAGTTTCAATGTCATGCAGTCGCCCGCCCCTCATATACGGTTTGTAGCAAAAGGAAGGGTCAACATAGCCCTTCATTTTGACTAGGATGATTTCTCAAGTCTCTATCTATCGCATCCACCAAAAAAAGACAGCATTTTTGCTCTGTCGAATCACCGAATCACCCCAAACGCTTGCGACGTCGTGGACCACAGGACTTGGAATGTTTGCTGGGAAGCTTTGCGACCAGGACGGTCAGCAAAGGGCAGGGAGCCCCAAGTATTTTCTGTGTGCACCAGTTGATGTAGTGAATATCCCAGACATGGATTTTTACGTACTAATAAATGTATGTACATATGTAGTGTATATATCATACCGTATGAAATTGATATTGTATGACATTGTAGGATATTATACTATATGAAATTGATATTGTATGACATTGTCTGATATCATATGAAATTATACCATATCATTTGATACTATAAAATTGAAAATTTGTTATTGTACTATATTATTTGACAATCTAATACCATGTTATAGTATATCAGATTATGTTGTATTATGTTGTATTCTCTGCTTATTTTTATTTTATTACGTATTGTGTGTATTGGATTAGGTGATATTGCATTTCGAAATATTACATTGTATCATATTGTTTTATCTTATGCTACATCATAGGATATCATATTGTTTCAGATGACATTATCATTCAATTCAGTACACTATATCATTTCATTTTGCACTATGTTACATTATGTATTTTGACTTAATATGATACCAAGCTATTGTTGTAATGCTATATTGTGTCATGTCGTATTGTATTTTGTTTTGATTTTTTTGGCATACCATATCATATTATTTTGCATTCTATTCTAATCTATTCTATTCTGTTCTATTTGATCTTGCCTTACATCATATCTATTTTATTTTTATTTTTTATTTCGTTATATGTTTCATTCTATATTATTATTATCCTCTTCTTGTTCATAATCTATTCGCTTTGGTCATATCAGATGACGTCCCTGTTTATTTTATCTTTCGTTATATCATATGATATCATTTCATTTCATTTTATCTTACATTATATCATATTATGATATGATATTATATGATGTTACACTGTTTTTAGTTTATCAAATATCTTTTCAGATGTTGAAAGGATGTTTTAAGCTTCCTGACTGCATCACCAGATTTTGCCTATCAACCATTTCTTCGTGATTTTCTGGGCAGGCGAAAAGCTCGCAGGGAGCCCAGCTTGTCTTGTTAAATTGTTGGTTCCGTCAGTTCTTTTGTTCCAAAAACAGCATTGATTCCTAAAACTCTTCCGGTTTTGCTGTGGAAAAAGCTGCCCCAAAAAACAAGCAACAAAAACCTCCTAGGTTCAATGATAGGAGTTTCAGTCTCCAAGAGTTCCAAAAAGGAGGACCTTTGGAGTGGATTTTGGGGTTGTCAGTTGGTGGTTGAGGATGGATTTTTTGTTGCAAGCTTTGGTGGAAGATTTCCGTTGGAGCTCATGTTTTTTTTCTTTTTAAAGAAGCGATTTATTAAGCCACCAAGTGGGAAAACTTTGAAGGAACCTGGATCCCACAACCAAGGTCCAAAGGTTTCCGTGTGATCCCACACTGGGCCACTTTCTACTGCAAAATGAGAAAACATTGGACCTGACTTGCAACCTTTCTGTGCTTGTGAATTCTTGGTGTGAAAGGGGGGGGTCATATTTCCCATGTTTCACCATGTCCTAATTGCATTTGAGCTGCTTTTTGACGGTGACGAGTTGAGATTGTTGAAGGAGTTGCTGGCTCCTCCTCTCCCGAGTGTGTCTTGGTCGAAGTTGGAAGGGGCGGGAGGTCCCGAAAGGTCTCTCCTTTTGCAGCGTGAAGTTGGAGATGCCACCTTTTTTGGGAAACGAAATTGGCATACCATTTTCTGGTGCTAAGCTTGCTCAACATCGAACTTGGTTCAAGGTGATTTGATGATCAACCCCTAAAGTGAAGCAACGTTTTTCTCCAGTTGAAGCACAAAGTGCAACATTTGCGACAAATAAAGTTGCGAATCAAGCTGCTACTCGATAGTTGTGCGCATCAATCGATTTCCTCTCTCCCGTTTTTTCAGCATCCTAGGTAGAGGCTGATGCCGATGTGACCTTGGGAAATGTTGGAGAGCTTGATGTCCAGCCTTTGATTTACAACTTCTCTTTGTTTCTTGGCAACATGGACTCAAGGAAGAGGTAATTCCGGAAAATGTGTGGGTTAGACCCGTCAAGTTCAAGCTTCAATTTCAAGGTTTGTTTCAGTCTGTTCAATCAAAAAGAGGTAGCCAAGATGATTCCCCATCTCTTCGCGCCCGTTCATGTGTGAATGATATAATATTTTATTTGTTTTATTCTGCATTGTTTGAAATGACATAGTCTGAGCACAAACAGACATATTGTAGATATATGTATATATATATATACTATATGATATGGATAATAGCTTTGTGAAATGTGATGAATTGTGTAATAAAAGGCTGCTTGCAGCCTTGCATGCGTGTCAAGGTCAGGAGAGTCAAGAGGATCTATGATCATAGCTTCAGCGCACACCAACACACAGGTACACATACATGGTATACACAAACCCATTAATACAATTTCACAATGCCTACCAGCATCTTGCAAAAGGTGCTGTTTTTCATCCTAAGAAAATATGGTGTATGGTGAAAAACATATTACTGTAGGGGTATCCCTTTATCATCCATTTTAGCACAGACAACTGGAAGATCCAGGATATTTTAATCCAAATTTTTTGTCGACTTGTCAAGCCGTGATGCCTTTTGGACATGGGACTCCGAGGCTTCAGAAATGTTCCTTGAGTCTTCGGGAGCCTTTTTTTTGTACGGGAAAACTTCGGTGTGGATGGCGGTGGAGGGGGGAAAGCACGGAAGCACTGGTGAAGGGTTTCGAAGGAAAAATGGCCCCCAGCAGGACTTGCTGAAATTCCAAACCTTGACGGAGAGTGAGGTATGGGAAGTTGGGGATAGTTTGGGGATTTTTTTTGGGGGGAAGGCAGGATTTTTGCAGGGCAGAAGTTGGACAACCCAAGTAGTTTTTGGGTTAGAAACGAAAGGAGCAGCATGTTCATGGCTCTCACGACCTGGCAGTACTGATACGTCCTGATGTCCTAATCATATTTCCCTAACAGGACCCTCTTTTTTTCTTTCAATCTTCCAATCATACTGTGACTGTTTGTATCTGTTTGTCTGGAAGAAAAAAGGGAAACCATGACAGACACCAGACAAGGAATCCAGAACATCCACGCAAATCGCTACAGAACCACTTGAAAGGAATCATTGTATCATCGAGGTCACATTTGGTCACTATCTCATTTTGAGCCACAGCCAACTGTGCCTAAAAGCTCACTACGTCCCATCACAGTATATGGGTATACGGTTATAAGGATTCTGTAAGGATAGCATGACTCAGTGCATGTGAAAACAAAAGGGGGTCATCTTTTCCATGGCAAACCACCTTTCTGGTTGCAGTTGGCATTTGCTATGACCGATGTTCTCCGTGGTTTGGCTTTTGTCCACAAGCACAAAGCTCCTGGGCTATTGGAAGGTCTAAGTTATTGTGGGGATTGCAGCGGGAACCCTGATGGTTGAAAAGGAAAATGGTATGAATTATGCCTGAGCTAATAGTTTCAGGGTTAACTGGGGTTGACATTTTTAGTCAGAAAAAAATAAAGGCAAAGGTCGAAAAACTCGAATTTCAGGTCCGGCTGGGCCTTGCTTGGCCTCGGTTCTTTTGGGGAAGCCAAGGTTTGGCATGAGAAAATCTATGGAGAAAATAGGTAGGATTCCCGGGGCCGAGCCGTTGCGAGCTGGCCTTCCGCGAGCCCAAGAACTTGTTTTTTTTCGTCCTCCAGATCTTAGAGATGACTGATCAAACAACTACCAAATTTGCTTGGAATCTGTTTGATTCCTTGATGGAAAATGGCAAGAGTCTCACAACTTTGATGTATCTTTTCAGAGCAATGGTAGATATGAAATTCATGGCAAGAGTTTGTGTCAAAGGTTGGTTCTTGCCTTTGGTTTGAGCCATGTGAGGTCCTACATCGAGATGTGACCGATGGTGACTTGCCTACAAAGTCCTTTTTGAGGATTTTTGATTCGGTGCTTTTTTTCTCCCTCAGGCAGACTCGCTGTTTTCAATTGCCACGTGTCAAGGCAACTTGCTTATTGCTGATGGAGGGCTTCGTGTTGTGCTTGCTGATTTTGATATGTCAGTGAAGACACAAGGCCCGCAACTGCCGACTGCCAGCTACTGTGAGGGTGGTGCTTAAAGCCCAATTCTTTTTGACTTAGAGCAACGATCAAATCTGATGATGGTCAGGTCCTGGTCAAGTGCCTTGGACTTGTGGCACACAAGGCAGGGGGAATTTGCGGGTGGGTTTGGGAGGAAGCGAGTGATTTGAAGCTACGTTAAGTATATAGCTACCTCACCTCCGGCGCACTAGTTAAGATGCTGAAAACAGAGGTAAATTCAGTAAATCTATGACGTTACACTTCTTACTAATTGCTTATTTGCCTTATCAACTGATTACAACAAGGATTATTGCAACTACATTGATCAATCAACATTTGCAAATACATACCAATAACATTTCTACAATTCGTTTACCTCCCCGGCCAGTGCCGTTATGAATGCCACCGAATGGTCAGACTCCGTATCTCTGTATCGCTCGAATGGTCATGATTTCATGGATTCATGGATGATCCAAAAATTTTCCAGCAAGAATCATGAGGTTGGACACAATTTTTATGGCATTTTTGCCATGTTTCAGGGATTTGGGGATGTTAAACCCATCCAGCTTTTGTTTCAAGGCTTCATTGCTCCGGAAGTGTTGAAACACGGACGAGGCTGACTTGGAGAAAAATTTGGATGGGAAGTTGATGCCCCTCCCCTTCAAAAAAAAAGGGCTAGTCAGTAATGTTGATACACCACTGAAGCGTTTGGATGGTGTTGTTTTTTTAAATGGTGGGTAAAATGGTTCGTTTGGAGAGAGGAAACTTTGACATGCCGACAAACCAGTTCAGGATTGAAATATCATGAAATATGAGAATTTGACCAGTAGGTGAATCCCTGAATGTGGAGGGTGAAGTCTTTTGTCTTGTGCCATGAGGTTGAGCTCGTGAAAAGAAAACAATCCTCCGCCGAAAACATCTCAAAGCCAAATGCGAAACAACTTCATTCGGTACCAGCCAGAAGCCAATTGCGACCTGCCCCATTGGAGATGTTTTCTGATACATTTGATTGAAGTGAACAACATCGAACATATGCAAACCATGTGCAAGATGATATGTAAATCCATTTCAAGAGATCTTACATGCAATGTATGCACTATTCGCGAACATTCAACTTTCCCTCTTCCCTGCTGCTGTCGTTCACTTGCTCCCAAACTAAAACGTTCCAACTACTCCTCTCTTCCCTGCATGTTACATTTGGAGGCTGCACTAAGAGCGACATTTTTAGCGTTGGTGTGGTGGCGTTTCAAGCAGCTTGTGGCAAGCATCCGTTTGTCAATGAAGATCTCCTAGATGTTCAGGACAAGCTGTCCCCACCAGATTTTTTTTGTGTGTTTGTTAAAGTGCTTTTTTCCAAGATAAAAACAAAACTCGTCGTCTGATTCAGGACACAGCGAGGAGGACCGTTCATGATGAGCCAGACTTTTGGGGAGGGCACGTCCTGCGACGTAGCTCCAAGTGTATCTTGGTTTCTGTAATTTGAAAACACAGGAGGTGTTTTGGCAATGCATCAATTTTTTGACTGTAATATATTTGCATGGGAATTGTTGGGAAATATGTTGGAATCATATGGAATCATTGGAATTATTCGTTTTGGAGCAGTTTTTTTTTCAAATCTTTTGATTACTTGGATTGTTGGGCTGAAGTTCAGGTCTGAGCTTTGTCGGTCAGCTCTTACAGAAGGAGGTGAAACGGGGGACTCCCGGAAACGGCTGGGGAAGATGGGGAAGATCTGAAGAGCGTTGGCAATTTTTGACACAGCTTGCCACACCAAACTTGCTAGTGACTAGGAAGTGAGTGATGGATTTTTGAGCTGAAAAAAAGGGGTGTGGAAAAACTCCAATGAGAAATGAGCAGTTAAAAAGTCAGAGTTTGACATCAATCAGAAATGCGATGCCAGATGAGAAGCACTTCTTGGTTGACTGGCTGTGGATCTGAAACTTTCTGTGACATTGCAGCAGGCCGATGACCGTCCCAGTGCCAAGCAAGCTATTTGTGATTCATGGCTCCTCAGTGGAGTTGCATCTTCCAATCTTTGTGTCGCGTTTCAAAGGCCGGGCTTTTTAATAGGCCGCCGGGGTGGCCGGGTGATGATGCAAATGATGATCCATGCCAGGTACAACAAGTTTCAGCCGGAGGAAGAAGAGGACAAGGCTGAAAAGTTGCAAATCTGGTGTTTCTCACCTGATGGAGGTTCATCCGTTTTTTTTTCTTGTGACCCAAACGCCATCAATGGTGATTTCACGAATGTTTCGAGAGGCAGAATCATGAGTCATTCGAAAATGAGTCAAACTCTGTCATGACTCATGAGCCTCTGAGGGAACTGACTTACTGACTTCAAGAATCAGCTTTATCCCTTCATCCTGTTTCAAAATTCCTCTCTCTCCAGGAAGAGGAAGACTTGCAGGCTCCTAGGAGAACAGGCAGCGGCTTGGACAATGTATCTGTGGGTCAGCAAAATCCACAGATGAACAGATATGAAGATGGACCAAAAAGTTTGGGAGATAGATCTCAACGCTTTTGCTAAACGATTTAGAGATATTTCACGATAACACAGTCAAGATGAGGGTTGTGGCTTCATGGTGAATGGTGCGAGGTCATCTTTTTGGTCGAGTGGTAAGAGCGTTGACGACATTGACATCGTTAAGGTCATCTGAGAAAGAGAAGAAACCATCCAAGGACATTAACATTGATGTTTGGTGTCTTGACAAAGCAGAAAAATAACTACCAGAAAGTAGGAGCCACCTGCCAAGGTTGATCCGTTACTATGTAAGAACACGTGTGTGTTTGGAGGGTCATGCGGAGGTATGTTATTTTCACCTTTTTTTTGAGTATCTGAATCCTGATGATATCACAGTAGCATTACGTCATTGGCGCAACAACTTGAAAGTCTAGGAGCCGAAACCGAAATCTTCCAGAGGCTTTTGGTTCGAGCCTGAGACACGGTGTCACCATTTCCACGCCCCGTGGATGCGAAACCCCCTAGTAACAGTACCTTAGTGCTTCGGTATACTTTCCATCATCCTGGTGGTGATGACATCCTTTCGAGGGTTTTATTCCCATCCCAAAATAAAACTTTATCTTAGGACATGGAGAAGTCGTCCAGATGTGAAATTTTCGCAGGAGCGCACCGCTTTCGGGGATGACGGTCGACGTTTAGGAGAAGTCTTAACATATTTACTGACACCCCATATATTTTTTTGTAGGCGTATATTAGATTTCATGCATAATGGATTTAATGGACATATGGATTAATACACATATATATATACAATATATGCACATCAAATCAAATCATATCATATCATATCTAATTTATTATCATTATAAGTATAAGTTTATAAGTACCATTGGCATTATCACTATGATCGTCATTATCATTATCATTATCAAACGATACGATATCATATCATAAATAGATACATACTATATCGCAGGCAATGTAGATACATAGATAGACACTTAGAAATTTCCAAATATACATCCTAGACACATGTATGATCATATATCATACATGTACCATTGTACAATGCACACATATTCATTTCCTTGTGGTGTATGTCTCATGAGTCTCGTTTTTCGTCTCCACTTGGTCTCTTTTTGGGATGGAATTTCTTTGGGCATCACAATGTCATCCATAAACTTGGGTCATGAACATCGGAAGTTGCTGATGGCTTCCCAACCACTTTCGCAACCCACACAAACCACACGATCGCTGTTTGCAGATCGCTCCAGCCACCTGAGAGTTTCGCCCCGCAGAAATCTCCGAAAGGAGGATTGGATTTTTTGGTTATTTTTAGATGGCTAATTTCGCAGAAACTGATGAACAGTGGGCTGCGAGAAGGTTCCCTAGATAGTTCTTTGAAGCCTAAAAATATGTAAAACACCATTTCTGGCGCACACATCTATCAAAACACAAAAAAGAAGACAACAGTTTTTACAATTTTTTAAAGCATTTTTCATCATTTGTGAAAAATCAATAAGCGCAGTCAAGTATGAACTTGCTTCAAAATGGATTGTAAGAGACTATTTTCAATAAGCAAAGTCATGTATCACTGAACAGTTCACTGAACGACTCTTCGCCAAAGTCATCAACTGTTCCAGAGATGAAAGCAATTCCCTACCATATTCATTCAACAAATCCTTTCCGTGTCTGCTATCTATCCGGAAAATGTAGGAGAGACAACAAATTGAACATGGATGTTACGATGTTCATTTACAATTATTTTCAGTAAGAATACATAGAGCTGCTTTTGATTGAAAACTGATTGTGGGAGAGACAACAGCTCTTTACCACAGAATCAGAATCAATACCCTTTTATTCTTAGATCATGACCATCAGGTTTCAATATGCCGAAGCAACTCCTTGCCCTTCTCAGCTTTTCTCAATTGTTTCATTTAACATCTAACTTGGACCGCTCCAGGCCCCTTGCCCGATGCCAACGTTTCTTAAAAAATTGGTTGAGACAATCATAATCCCAGCCCCGCAGAACAAGCAGCACTGCCGCGATTTCATGTCAGTGTTTTGCTGAGATGCGATTCTTTGGGCTTATTGGTATCTACATGAAAATTCACAGTGAACACATCTGAGATCTTTTAGATATGTTTTTGAAGTTGTTTGTTTTAGATCCCACTAGGACCTAGGAGACAAAACCCTGGGAGTAAGTATGAAGCTTCTTTGTAAAGTTCAAGGTTCTTTCTGTTTCATGACCGACACTTGGTTCCATTGTTTGTTTCCAAGATAGGTGGTCGGGGGGCAACTCAACTTCAACCAAAATGAAGATTGATGCGGGAGTTGCCAAAAGATCACTTCCCTGAAAGATCACTTCCCTGCAACAGCAAGAGGTTTCCGAACCAGAAAATCCAATCTACTTTCCGTGCTTGGCTCCTGTCGAGCCGTGTTGCCTCCCCTTCATGGGACCGTTACAGTTCGCAGCGAACTGGGTCTAAATCGATCCTCACCAGATCCTGGTCGTTTGTCGGGTTCGGCCAAGTCCCTTCCACTCGGGAACCGAGGGAGGGATGGCAAGTTTACCGACTCTCGCGCTTGTAAATCATTCTCTATAGTCAGTTGGTCCGCTGGCGAATTCGGCTTCTACCGCCTTGATTTGACAAGATATATTTCAGCATGTGCTGGTTGGGTATGCTGGATTCAGCAATGCCATGCGTGGCCGATTTCCTGCATCACAAAGTGGTGAACGAACATATGATGAGGGACCGGGATGCAACCGTTTTGAAGATGGAATTTCTTCACAATTCCAGCCAAAACGCAACCACCCTTCATCACCTGTACCCCGGAATTTTTGAAGTCATTGTGGCATTGTGGCATTGTGGCAGTACTGACATGGTGATGAAGTTTCTTTGTTGCAAAATTGGAGTCATACATATCATATGCTTGAGTTCTCTCCCGAGCCACCAGGCGATTTCCAAAAATCCAAAAACCCCAGCTCTCAATCGAAATGGTTGATTTGAATGGGTCCCAACCACCTCGATTCTTGCGGCTTCGGCACCAAATCCCACACGCCATGCTCTTCATTTATCGCAAAGGGTATAGGGCAGCCGCCGTTCCTGTACTGCCAGGTGTCCCAGATATTTGGATTGCTTGGGGGGGAGTTACCTGGAGATGCCTAAAGATGATATGAGAAGACATGAAAAAGTGCTTATCAATAGAGTGCTTGCTTAAGCTTGCTGAAAATGGTGTTCACAAACACAATGGTGTTTACTAGATACAGCTGTTTCAAAAGCAACTGTACTGCGCCAAGCTCTGCCACAATGCACACACGAAACATTGAACAACCATCAAGCTTTTACGAGTCTCAGCGGAACCCTTTGCAACACCCTCCGTGTGAGGATGCTTCGTAAGCAAGCCTGATCGTCATACAAAGACAATATACAGCTACCAGGACAATATGTTTCTCGTTTTCCTTCAATCTCTAAGAATTTGCTTCTGGAAATCATGCCTGAGAAGCGATGAAACCGACATGTGTTTGATGAAAATTCCTCAGATTTTCAATAGCAGCTGGGCAGGTAGTAACTGGGATGTAAGGCTGGATATATACCCCTTTTGTGTATAATATCATAATTGTAATTAGAAAATAATATATTTGGTTCCCAAGTACAGGCTGGGGTCTACAAGTCTACAAAAACTATCCACTTAGTTGGCGGATCCATCCTTCCAGCATATCTAGACCACTGGATTTTTTGGAAGAGCTGTACAGCCAGTCGAGCAGAGATGAGGTGTAGGAGGAAGCCAAAAACCTCCATTTTTATTGATTTCTGGTGGCGCTGATGCATGAGCTCTCTTCAAATATTGGAGCTGCCACAGGGCTGTCTTCATCGCGCGATTGGCGCACTTCTTTGCCAAGATTTGTAACGGAGACATCAACAAATCAATGAGCAGAATCAAAGCACCCGATTTTTTCCGTTTCAAAAAGGGCCTAAGGGATGGATGTAATTTTCAAGATTCACTGAGTATGCTGAAAAAACACAACCTGAACTCATGGAAAGTAGTAGTTTTTGTTTCTGCTCAAATAGTTATCCCAATATCGAGGCCTTCAAACGGCGAACTTGCCGCCGCAGCCTTCGGGTGGTTGAATGCTTGACATGTTGGCTTGACATCAACTGTCAGGATTTCTGATGGGACCAGGACCCTGCCTTGAATCGGCTCTTTGTTTCAACAGACCGACAAAAATGAGCAGAGATTTTTTGAGTTGCAGCAGAAGTGGCCTATCAGGATTCAGGATTCAGTTGTAGAAGCTGACAGCTTCAAGATCCTTCCGCCCAGACCCTTCAATGCTTTCCCTTTCAGTGGAGGTTGCACGTTTGAAAAAGTCGCCTGAAGTTGCCTGTTGGGTGGAGCTATGAATTCTTTGGCCAAGTTGCCTGTTGGGGCTTTCAATGAGCACACAGCAGAATGATGACATCATTTGGACTTTGTTTGGATTGTTGGGACTGGAACATTCCGCTGAAGCATCTTGGTTCTCATTTCATTTGCCTGACATTTTTCATCCATGCCATTCCCTTTGGATCCCACATTTGTGTTGCCAGGTTCGCTGGGAAAGTCAAGAACTCAAGTTATATCGTTCGAAATTCAAACAAACACTTTCCTTTTGAACACGGAAGATGAGAGTCTATGGCTTGTTGAGTGGTAATGGTGATACTGATAGCCTTCGAGGCTTTTGGAGAAACTTCAATTTAGTTTGGCCAACGATTGGCGGAAAAATGCGAAAAAGAGTTTTGGAGACTTTGGGATGTAGAAATCCTTCACCGCCTGGGATGTACAAATCCATGTAAATAATGGGATGAACTACCAACCTCAACTGGTTTTAACGCCGGATTTCTGAACCATCAACAGCAATGATTTGGATCTGTTGGTACCTGGAGGATCAAGGCTGGTGTGAAAAACAATCAGGTTTTCTTCGATCGCCGGAGTTGATGCATCTCGCGAAGAGTTGGGACCATGGAGGATGGCGGGTTTTTTGGTACGTACTCCTTTAGTTTTTCCAGAATTTTCTGATGAGATTCGCAACTTTCAAGATTGCATATCCTTAAAGATTCCAGTTTTTGTTTGTTTTTTTTCTTTCTTCAAGATTGAAGTTCTGTCGAAGTGAGACAGATATCACTTTGAATGATGGGGAAGGGATTATAAGATGATTCAAGAATAGAGAACCAGGATTTGACTACTTGTTTCAATCTTCTCCCGCTTCAGGGGAACTGGATGCGAATCAAATCACACGTGGGAGGTTTAGAACCGAAGAGGAGTTTTGCGCGGTTCTTTTCTGCAAGCTTTTCATTCTTTGCATGTATGGATCAAGCCTGGCACTTACAGCCAGCAACCTCTTTGAATGGTTGCCATCCATCTTCACGCAACCTCACCAGTCAAATTCAATTTCAGTAGGGTTTTGGTCATGAACTTCTTATTGAACCTGACAAAAATTCATCTCAGGGGATCCATTTTGTTCCCCTGGTTCGGTTGGGCGATGGCGACATGGGCCGCAAAGCCAACAACCTGCCGGCAAGGCAGGGGGCGACATATTGTCGACCATCAAAACATACAAAACTGAAGGAGGGACCACCTGCGGAAAGTACATCTCTGGCAGAGGCAGCAAATTGGTGTTTCCAAAAATAGTGGTACCCCAAAATGGATGGTTTATAATGGAAAACCCTATTAGAATGGATGATTTGGGGGTACCCCTATTTTTGGAAACAGCCAAATCTTGCTATGCCATGGTTTTTCGTGTGAAAGTCAGGCTTGCTCGAAAGAAGAAGGTCAAGGCGATGAAGTTGCCCTTTTTTGCTTCATCTTGACATCTTCGAATTTCCTTTTCTGCATATTAAGTCACTAAGTCCTGCCAAGTGCAAAAGTATTTGGTTCCTTAGTTTGTCACTTGTAGCTCAATTAGGTTCCATCCAATCTGCCAATCTTCTGCAACTTGCATCACCTTTATCTCAAAATCTGGAGCTCGGTTGCTTTTTTTTCTCGCCAGCTCGGCTGATATAGGACAAAAACAACCTGCAGATACAAGGTCGAGCAGGCCTCGGAAGGCGCGATCAAGAAATAGATGTTCGATGAGAGGTTTAGAAAAAAACCGTAGATCTTTTTCCAACAAAAACTCTGAGATGCGACCACAAAAAACCCGTTGAGACGGAAGGTGTATTTGTATTATTTTGAAACCTTGGTGCCAGTGGAGGCGCCGAGAGAAGGCCCGCTTGGAACGCCAGAAGCAACGGCAGAAGCCAAGAGAGGCCAAGGCCCGAAAGATTCAGCTGGGACTTGGAAAGGTGTGTTTGACTTGCCTCTCATCTGGGTGTGAAGTTTGTGCCATCGGTTGGTGCTCAACATGGAGGATTTTTGAGATTTTTCACCACTGAACATCTCGGTTGGTGAATCTGTGATGGGTTTTTGTGTGGCCACCTTTGAAACCACATTTTGGGAGACACCATAAAGCACCGGCGACAAAAAACGTTGGGACGTTTACTTCGAAAGTGCTCCGGGATTTGGAAGTGGTTTGTAAGTCGTTTCGTGATCCTAGGCCTGGAAATTCACGAGTTTCCTTGTTTATGATTTGAGGAGCTGGGTCGAGATCACAGCGACTCATTCATTCAACCTCGCCAGGAGGTTGATCCACCCAAGGAGCAAGCCCAGCTAAGCTACGTGGAACTGGCCAAGCAACAGGAGCAGAAGGCTGAGGCAAGGCGCACTCCCCTTTGGGAAGTCGTTCAAAACAGGGCATCCAACGTTTGATTGATGTATATATAATTATAATTATCTATATACAGGTACAGGGCATTATACTACCCTTGTACATATATATATATATATATTCACCCTTGTTATTGAGATGATTTGTATCCATTATGGGAATCCTTTTGTTCAGCAGCCAATGGGATAGAAGAGGTTCCTTTTCTTTTTTTTGTCCCGTGCCTCAATCGAAGGTACTTTAGGGTGTTTCGGGGCACGGTAGATGCTTTCCCGGGCAGTTCGGATGAAGGTGGATGGACCTCCAGGTGGATAGATGACAACAAGCGTATCATCAATTTGTGGAACACACCGAGTCGCAGGGGTTGCCAAGCGTTGTGTGCATTTTTAATGCCAGTTGTGTGAGGCATCTGCTGCGGCCAATCAAGCATCACAGGTAGCAACCGGGTGTGTGTGCTTCAGGAAAGGGTTCAGAGAATCAGCTTGTCAGAATTATGAAAATTACTGAAAAGACACTCAAACATGAGTTAGTTTCAAAACCCCAGATGCATTTGACCAATTGCGGGATGGTAACTCCTACTATCAGTTCGTGTGGTAACCTGCAGCCACCCTGATCTTTGAAGACGAGGTGGTACAGGCAGCCGCTCAGAGCAAGAAGGCACGGCGCAAGCAGCGGAAGCGCCTGGCATCGGCAGATGCTGAAAGGTGTGGTGTTTTCACGTTGTGGAAAAGGCGGGTGTTTTCGTGCCCAGTCTCTCAGTCAGGTCAGAGACATGGGAGAAGAGCCATGTGATCCCAAAGGCTTGCATCTTAAGAGCTTGTTCTCTCTGACATGAGCATTGCCACTGTGTCCTTAAAAAGTGGCGTGAATTTAAGAAGAGTAGTTTGAAGTTTTTTTAAACAGTTTATTTCACTGAAGGCAACCTAATCTCATTTTTTTTTGGGGGGTTGCGGGTCTGATCGTTTGGTGTTTTTTCAATGACATCAGGATCCAAAGGATGCAGCTGCACACATGTTTCCCTAAGGCAGATCTAAAACGTGATGATACCCTCTATTTCGGAGATCGGAAGGACCGAACTGAGGATGGTCAGCTTGGTCGCCACGGGGCTTAATTTTTGGCAAGGCAAAATTGAATAGGCAAAATTATGCTCCGAATATGTTTATGTTTGCTATTGAAAATAGTCAGATCAATGTCGGAATAGGAACATGTTTTTTTGATTCAATCAAATACTATCAAATATGCTTCCCCAAACAGGTTTACCTCTTGTAGTAAGAAAAAAAACAAACGGCAGCCCACATTTGCCTGCACCTGCACGTTTTTTCCTTGGCATGTGCAGGCCAGGCGAAGGCCCAACCCAGCCAAGCCAACAGCGCGCACAGCAATATTTCTTTAATATATTTTTTCTGACACAGGGAAATATGAATATGCCAAAGAAACAGTTTTATTTTGCAGACTTGTTTGACCCTTTTTTGACAGTTTTTGGTGTCAATGCTGGTGTATTTGCAACCAAAGAAAAGGACAAGGAGAGAGATGATGCATCAGAAATACGAATATATACAGAACATCCACCGCCCAAGGCATTGCCTTATGCACCAATCCGATCCCAGCTTGCTGGGTACTTCTTGCGCCCAGGTGATGACGCGACGACATCTTTGCCAAAAGCATCGGCGATGGAGGCCCTCTGTGATTGAGGAAGTGGGAAAATGGTTGGACAAGTCATCCGGCCTGCTGGGTTTTGTCCGTCAAAAAATCACATCAAGTAGCACAGAATCGAAGTGTTCCAGGATTTCAACACGTTTTTAACAGTTTGGACAGGGCCGATCTATGCCATTTGGAGGAATTTCCAACCCCCAAAAGGTTGGGGAAAAACGGGGGTAAGGCAAGGAAAAAGTTGC
This sequence comes from Breviolum minutum Mf 1.05b.01, assembly GCA_000507305.1. Classification (NCBI taxonomy): domain Eukaryota; class Dinophyceae; order Suessiales; family Symbiodiniaceae; genus Breviolum; species Breviolum minutum. The sequence goes on from DF239485.1 coordinate 76,304, forward strand.
AGAAGCTTTGTGAATCCTTTCCCCTTCGGCTTGCCAGTTGGCTCCTGGGATGATGGTTCGCATCTTTGGTCTCCAGAATATGATTTCATTGTCACTTTGTTGCATGACTTGATATCATGTACCTGGAAGCCGAAAAAACACCCACTTTTTAAATGGATGGAAATGGTGAAATAACCATTTCCCAAGTAAAGGTTTGGTTCATCATCCAATTGAAACAACCATAAAAGACTCTGGTTGTTTGGGGTTCCAGGTAAAGGCATATCCGGTATGCGGGTTTACAATCGATGTGCAATGTCTTGCAGATGTGGATTTTGAGATTTAAGAATTTTCCATTTTTTTTCTGCATGAATGGTCCGAGAAATCATGTGGAAAACACAAGACGATTATATATATCATATTTTTCAACTCTGGCGCTGGTTTTGGGGGTTTCAAAATGGATGGACATTTTATTCCTAGCTGCCGCTGCCTGAGGAATGGGGAGATTGCCACTTTACAGTCCTGGAACGTGCGGAAGCCTGGGTAACATGAAACTGTTGATTTTTTTTTTCCGGAATGACGGCAGAAGTCGTTGTTTAGTTTTGGGTTCCTAACTTCAAAGATGAATTGGGAAATCAACAAAAACTTTATGTTCCACATTTGCGAGTACGACATGAATGGGGCTACAGTACTAGTAGCATTTGTTGGTCAAAACTGAGATGATTTGTTAAGGCAGAGGCAAAGCGTTGGTCTGTGCGTCTTGCAGATGGCAGTAACAAACTGCTGAAGAAAGAAAATTTAGAAGTCAAGGCCGACGCTTCTCAGGGAGCTGTTGGAGATTTATGTTTTTGTTTGTCCGGCAAAATCTCTATGTATATATATATATAAGAGTTTTGGCGAATTTCAGACTTTGTTTTGGAAGGACGGTCGATGCAATGATGAATCACCATCGCACATAGGAAAGGTGGTGACTTTTATAGTAATAACCAACTATATAGGTTTGAATCGCTTGTTGGTTACTACGACGTTTCAAAATTACCTCTATAGCCAGCCACCCGCATCAGTGGCACTGCCAGTCACTGTCGGCGCCACCGATAATTGTATTGCACCACACACAAGTCATTTGATGTGGGAAAACAAAACCTTTAAAGGGAGACCCTATGTTTTTTGTGGCCGTCAATTGATTTTGTTGACCTCGGAATTTTGACCAACATTATACCCCAAAAAGGATACCAGAACAAAACTGTCCGTGAACGAAATGGCTTGTGTAGCATTACGATGTCTTCAGACACCTTGTTATTTTGGGAATTCTGAACAGGACATCTAAGGAAAACTGTGTGGCGAGAGTAAATTTTGGAAGAAAATGACTGAAACTTAAAGTTCAGGGAATTAAGTCCAGAGTTCAGCCGTTCTGATTCTGGGGTATGCTTGAAGATTTTGTGGGTCTTGTTTAGAGTTTATAGAGACTTTTGTGTTTGCAGTTCTCTTTGCTACGTTTTTGATTTTCCCAGGCAATCTGGTTCCTCTCCAGTGTAAATCAGATTGAATTTTATCCACACGTCAGCTGCCTTGTTCTAGTAGCATACTTGGACACCATGTTTTTTTTTGCAGTACTGGAAGAAGCGTTACCCATGGATAATTGCGGTATTTTTTCGAAACGCTTTTGACAAACCACTATCTACTCGTTCCAGGTTGTTTTAGACTTGTTGGTTGGCAAAATGAATGGCCTGTAATAAAGGGTTAGATAGATTGATTTATTGGTGAAGATCAAACAAAGTCATGGTGATTTCAAAAAATTGTATCCAAAAGTGGTTTCTTTGGGTTTGAAAACATAATGAGCTCTGCAATTATTCAATAGGCCAACACGACTATGTGCCCATGGAGCCACTGTGTGCGCATGTGTCGAAACGTTTCCTGTAGGCCTTGCTACGTGGCCAGACGCCGGTACGACTTTCAGGTCTGCGAATGGAGGAGACCTTTAAGCAATGATCAAAAACCCCTCAACATGAGTTCGGGCTGGAATTTACGCAGAAATCATCCTGGTGGTGGGAGGAGGTTGAAATTTTTTAAAAATCCTATATCAACCTCACTGCAGTTTTTTGTCTTCGCAGAATTCCTGGAATTCCGTTGCATGAAGAGGGTCAACTCTTGGCGCTAAAAAATGAAACTTTTGAAGCATCAAGTTTTATTTTATTGGATGGTTGATAGAGTGACAGACTAACAAAACTCAGGTTGAAACAGTTGATTTTCAACATCTGCACATGAATTGATGGGTTTTGTTTCATTTCCAACTCACATGTCATGCCCCACAGATTTGTGGTGAACCTGTGATGTTTCACACCAGGAGCTGAATGGAAAGTCGGGATTCTGCAGGTTGGAACCCCAAAGGCTTGACATTTATACGTTATACGTAGGACGTAGATGTTTCGAGCCAGGGAATGGAAGGCTGAAAAGCTGCGCTGGCTCGCAACTTGGCTGCGAAAGATGCCTGGAGAATTGTGATGGAAAATAATGCCATCGGCTTGACAAGCAGAAAACGGAGAATGCTTATGGAATGATATCAGTAGATTGGACATCATTCAAGTATGTACATTGGATGCATGACTCGAAGAAGTTTCTAGCTTCTTGTGCCTGTGTGTGCCTTTGCACCTTCCAATTGGCAATGCAACATGTCAGGTAGCAGTCGAAGGACATGGAGACGTCTTGCTGAAATCGGAGAATTTGCAGGTTGCACATGTTGTTAATTGAAATGACCAGCGCCGCAGCACTTCAGAACCAAAGTTTTTCAAACCAGACAATTTGACCAAAGTTTCAAGCTTCAGAATTTCAGTTCCAGCAGGTCTTGCTGAAACCTGGCTTGTTCCTTGAACTGCACGAGTGTAGTTGTTCCTCGCATGCATTGCTACAACGACATGGCCCCTCGAGGCAAGTGCAACTTTGTGGACTTCAACGATCAGAGCTCAATGGAGTCGAGGCCTGTAAATCATCCGCCAAACAAGTTGAAAGTTGTTTAACAAAAAGGAGATGAGGGTTCTACCTGGAATGAAAAATGGATGTTTCGCCAAACATCCGTTTAAAACTGGATGTTTGGGGTTCCAGGTAGATACCAAAAGAATCATGTGGCTACAAACAGAAAATATATGTGATGTGTATTGATTTATAATTCATACCATTGTGATATGCAAACATATGCATCGAACGATAGGTAAGTTCATGTTGAGGCCACCCCCCACCAGAGATCTCAAGGTTGGTGGAGCACTATGATGTGTCAAGTGTTTGGGATATCAAGATCAGTTGAGAACTCTTAAGATTAATGTAAGATTCAACTATGATTCAATATGAGCTTTTTGGATCTTCATATATGATGATAAGATAATATGATAAGAGGGTTTCATGAAAGACCTGGCCATTTCGTGAGGTGGAACCAGAAATTAAATAAGGAATTGTGTATACTGGAACATCATCATACATCAGGTAAGTTGAAGGACCAGGAAATTTTCCGGAGGAAAAAGATTCCAAACCTTGGCCGCCAGGCCTTTCACAACTTCTCATCTCAGAATCCCATCAGATTTAAAATAAACACATCACAACATGGGATTGGAAGTAGGAATCATCCAGAATCCCATCATAAAACCATCCCAAACTCAACCGTTATATGGGATGGAAATACATCTCAACCAACCATCCTTTTCAAGGCTGTGTGCCTCGCACCTTTGCCGCCGGACCGTTGGCGCGTACGTTTGCAAGGAGGGATTGAAAAGGTGCGCTCATTGACTCATCTGTCAGGATTTTGATGGTTTCAGTTGGGTCAGGGGTCATTAAATTTCGTTTATCAGGGGAATCAAATAATGTCAATGCATGGCAATTTTGAGTGATTTTCTGATAATTATTCATTGATTGGCTTGGTTTCATAAAATGACTGCCCTTTGGGTGTGAGATTTGGGGCCGCTGAAAAACGACGCTTGGAGAAATCGATCTTCGGATCGTTTTGGGTCAATGAATTTGGGAGGCCTTACGGCCCGAGAATTTGGCGGTGCTAAGCCAGGACAGCTGCACATGGGCAAGGTTATGGGTACCCAACCGTATCATGAGGGCGTAGACCAGCCTGTAAACCTGGTCTCGTGCAGCGTGTTTGATACGAGGGGAGCTATGGCTAGCGAGCCAACGGATTCAGGACTTGGCTTTTTGCCCAGCAGTCACCCAACATGTGGAGGCCTCTTTCAAGTGTTTTCGGTGGAAGCTGAAGCTGTGACCATGATTTTGTTGATGTTTCCTACATTGTGAAATAAGAGAAGATACGTTTCCGAAGCCGAAGGTCCTGGATGCTGAAGAAAAGACTTCGAGGCTCCTTTCAAAGTTTTTTTTTTTTCGAGTGGTTTGAAGAGACTTGCAAAAGTGAATGGCTCTGCGGTTGAAGCCCAGGCTGCTACAGCTGTTGAAGTGGGATGGCCAAGATCATGGATTTGAACTAGAAATAAGGGGCGAATACGGCTGGTGCTCAAGAAGCCTTTATTAAACCTGGCCTATTTCGGGTATGTAGCCTGGGGACTTGCACCACTTCCCATGACAGCACAGTCTGGCTTTTTGCCTTAAGGGAGGTGCATGAAGCCGAACGGAAGGGCCTAAAGAAGCGGTCTTTGACGCAACACAACTGCATGTGAGTGACCGTGCGGTGGAATGACAATAGAGGTGAAGGTCTTTGGGAGTTTGATCGATGTTTGATAGGAAGGAATGAAGATTGACACGTGAAATTTGTGTGGTTTCTTTCATTTTTGCCTTGGTCCAGTGGCATTGTGTTGAGCTGGAGGTATTCTAGGCAAAACCCTTGCGGAGTGGGGAGTACTGATGAGTAGTTTTGGACTATATATATCATATGCTGTGTTGTTTTTGCAACGGAGTATTTCGGACAAATGGCTACCTCAAAGATCCATTCTAAAGATTCGTTCATCTTCCACGATTGCAATATCAAGATTTTTCCAAAACCACCTTGTAATATCTAGGTATATCATATCAGAGATTCTCTGGTTCCTCAGCTTCCAAAGTTTCATTGGCAAAATTGGGATTGGGTGGCACCCTGAGGTTAGTTTTTTGCTTAGAAGCTTCAATCAATCAGCTGCATCTTGCCTTGGGACAACGACAAGTGGCCACTTGGAGCAAGCATCCAAAAATGCCACCCCGCCCATGGTGATCCCTAAAATCAACGGTTGCTTTCCGTTTTGGGGGGGGTGATATCCATACCATGATGGATGAAGGTTGTGGTTGTGGTTGTGGTTGTGGTTGTGGTTGTGGTTGTGGTTGTGGTTGTGGTTGTTGTTGTTGTGGTTGTGGTTGTGGTTGTGGTTGTGGTTGTGGTTGTGGTTGTGGTTGTGGTTGTTGTTGTTGTTGTTGTTGTTGTTGTTGTTGTTGTTGTTGTTGTTGTTGTTGTTGTTGTTGTTGTTGTTGTTGTTGTTAACTTAACCACTAAGGTATTCTTCTTATACTGTTCTTCGACTAAAACACGATACAGACACAGGTGTTCATACTAAACGTTTC
>DF239485.1:81945-126204 GCA_000507305.1 Breviolum minutum Mf 1.05b.01
GTTGTTGTTGTTGTTGTTGTTGTTGTTGTTGTTGTTGTTGTTGTTGTTGTTGTAATTAACCCACAAGGAATCTTCTTATACTGTTCTTCGCAAAACAGATACAGACACAGGTGTTCATCAAAAGTTTCCCATTCATTTGCGTTCATATTTTGAAAATCAATCGTGGAACGTCCTCCCAACCCGTGTACCCCCCATTCCAGCACTCCAACAGTTTCAAACTCATGGTTGCTGAATCCCAGCTTCGAAATCATAGTTTCCAAGAGCATAGTTTCGGAATCAGAGTTTCCAAGACCGTTTCGGAATCCAACCATCTTGTAGTTTCCAAATCTGCCCCTTGTGACCGTACCAGTGAGGGATGCCTGAAGCTGACGGCAGCCAACCAGCAGGAGACCAGCCACAGCTGCGCCTTTGAAAGGTATAAGGAACCAAGACCTGCCAGGCAGGTGGAAAAGTCTAGAGTAAAGAATGTAAAGATACAAGTATGTTTCAATATTTCGTCAGTCATCATGTCTCATTTTGATGTATTCTGAGTTCTGGACATACCATGTACCAGTGTACGAGTGTGATCTGATTGCTGCTGGACTTGAGACAAAAACTGGTAGACTAAATCCCCTGAAAAAGCAAGTTCTGGTGTTTCTTTTCCAAAGTGCAACTTGCATTTGGCGGCCCGCATTTTGCCTGCGAAATCTCTCTCTCTCTCATGTATATCAATCTCACTCTAAATGGGAGAAGATTCAAACAACGTCACTTTTTTTGGGGGCCTTGAGAATAGGCCCAAAAAATCCCCAGATTACAACTATCATCGCTCAACCCCACGAATATCATCCCCCCCAGGAGCGCCTGAAGAGTTTTCACCTTGATGGCAAGAGGGTATTGCTTTGTACGGATGAAGTGCTTTCATCCTATGCCAAGCTCATTCCAGAGGCTGTTTTCTTCGTGATGTTGGAATGGGGAAAACGGTTGAACAAAAACGGAGCGAAGTTGCGAAATGCCCAAAAACGGGTGAGACTCTGGTTTACAATATGCGAGCTGGAAATGTTTGTTGTCTTCAGTGAGTGTTTTGTATTTTTTTGGTTTCGGTCTTTCATATCTGTTGGGGTGGTAAGATTCTTAATCTCCATATATGTAGGGAGGATAGACAGGATTGACCAAGACAAAGCCCTTTCATGGTGCAGGGGTAGGGTATGTAATATCATGTTTCCCCCAAAAGTGTATTTGAGTCTGATTTTGAGACAGGCAGTTGTTACATGGAATTCCACTATCTCCATTCACAAGGATGAAATTTGAATCTCTTTAAGTGCCAGGTGCATCGGGTAGTCTTGACCTGAGATTTCACATGGTGTCCGAGTTCATGTACTGCAAAGGAGATCTTGATTTGTTTTGGTTGAATATTGAACGAAAAACCCAAGGTGAGCTATGATTTTTCAGATCTTGAAACTCATCGAAAACGACTTGTTTGAGCCTGAGCGAAGAATTTCTCTCCCCCCTAAAAGTGAAACTTTAAACCTCTGAACTCAATTGATAAGCCCTAAACTGTGGCAATTTTTTTGAACAAGTTCAAATTATTGACAAAAATACGACCGACACATCAATTGCTCAACAAAAAACTCGCGGCCGGCCTGCCTTTTTGAAGTCCCAGGAGTACATCGCGTCACACGAGGACTCCCATCAGCATGGGGGTGGAAACACGTGGTGGGATGGGGATTTTCATCAACCTGCTGCCTCCCTTGGAATTGTAGGCCACAATGATGGGCTGTAATGATTAGCATCAGCAATTTTGTGAGGAGTCTGGTGGAGACTATCATGCCTTACTGACGGAGGAGGTGTGAAAACAAGTGACCGGGCGGTGGATTTATTTGAGCCACAAAGAACATGCGGTTTATGTTGTTGAATGGTCTGGATAGGGAGACCCTACTGGCCATTTTACTAAATAGTGATGATTTCCACACTAATCCATACTAGTGAATCTCTAATTTTCAAGCAACAACAATTCGCCAACCAAAGTCACCAACAATCAACCTGAATATTAACCAAAGTTCAACCCAAGTCATGAACGAATCAACCCCCTGGGAGGTGCCTCCTGAAGTGTGCGTGGGCTTCTGTCAGATGTTGCAGGCAGCAAAAGTGTCAATACCTCCACGACTTCAGGAGAGCCTTGGTTTCAGGATGAGTTTGGGCAAGTTTGGGAGCTTTGTTTACTTTGATTTAGATCCTTGTTTGATATTGTTTGTCCAAAACTGAATTGGTAGTGGATTTAGATAAGCACCCTAGAAGTAAGTGCAGAAAAAGTTGCGAATTGACAGTGGATCAACAAAAAAACCTCCAAGTACCATTTAGAAATTGAAAGAAGCCATTTTTTGTCTCCGGAAAAAAACGAAGTCAGACGCGAATTTCTCATCACCCACAAGGGTCATTTTCAGGAGCTGGCGGCACGAGAGGCGGGTGATTTTGGCATTTTTCAGGCCACTTAAGGCCACAGGAAGGACACAAATCAGCCGCTTCCCCTTTGTTGGGAAGATGATATTGCTTTTCCTGGGTGGGGATTTGACTTTGGAAGATTCATCCGAAAGTTGCTTAGCCTCAAGATTTAGACTGACAAGAGTTGCGAAACATGCGAAACATATATACAAACGTTGCCAGAAATTCAACGCAGAAGTAGCATGTTGGTGAATTCTGCTACAACCAACCGTGCAGTGGAAGCAACTTGCAACATCTTGGAACCAGAATACTGCCGTACAAACATGCCACGAAATCCAGCGACACAACGTAAGTGGTGAGTGTGCATCAATTTGGCAGCGAAGATGCGCATTTTGGTGATCGGTCCGGAGTCCTGATTCGGGCTGACAACTGTAAAGGAGGGTTTAAATGGCTGACATCCAAAGTCCAATGACAAAGAGTCGATATTTTGACTTCTGATAAATGAAATCAACCAAACAACCAGGAACAACCAACCAACAAGTTGCTATCTTTTTCCCCTTGAACCCAGCCAACTGAATGTTCCATTTTAGGGTTGTGTTGAGCTTGAGGTGCTGGTGCCTCAGGGCTGGTGACAGCGAAGACGTTGAGGGAAGCTGGACATGAGGCCGGAAGGGATGAGATTGAAACCTACCAGGATTTGGCGCCAGATTTAGTAGGTTTGCCCCAGTTTACCTTCTTATCACCTCGCCCGGGCCCGGGTACATCAGTTCAGAGGGTGGGTCCCTTTTGCAGATTTAGCAGCTTTGGGGATCGGCAAACCGGCTTGTTGTAATTATGTATCGACCCATGACTTAATGATTGAAGTGGTAGGTCAAGGAATCAAGGGAATCAAGGGATACCAAAAGGGCTAACGGGAAGATGTAGAATGATGAAAGTTGTCGCAGGTTCGCTTGTTTCGCAAATGTGTACAATATCCACACATTTCCTTGGCAGTTTGTGCCTGATGAGGAAATGATCAACGGATGAATATTTTCTATACTAAACAACGAACAAAAATAATGAATTGCCGGGTGTGAAATTGACTAGTAGCCATCCTTGTTGATTTGTGCGGTATATCATATAGTATCATACCAACTATGATATGGCTTGATGAATGATGGGAATCCCTCGAACCAATGGGGGGGCAGGTGAGGATTGTTGAGGCCAGTTCTACCATTGGTGGTACGTTTGAGAACAAGGCCTACAAGGAGCGGGCCTGAGCAAATTAGATATTGTCATCCATGGAAATCTTGCGGTTGAAATTTGGCAAATCAGCTGGTATGCAAAAATGCTGTAAATATTTGCAAAGAGTACTAAATATAGATATAGAATGATATAGATATAGCATGATATTGTATGAGATAGTATGATACAGTATGATATAGTAAACTATCAACTGGGTAGCCAGATTGGACCGCCACGAATAGTAGTACCCAACTAATTAGTGCACCTTCCCCCTTAAGTCGACCTTGCATGGGATGGTGAAGCAGGATGCGAGGATGGTGTCAAGCCACTTGGATGCAAGTACTACAGGTCAACATGAACGTCAACAGTGACATCCAGCCACTATGTTTCTTTTCTTGTTGGCATCATCGATATTTAGGGGAGTTTGGGGGTTGGGGGTTTAGTTGTTTTTTTTCCCCAAACAGTTTACTGTTGGGGTTCTTAATGCAACTTTAGATCTGGCCGCCTTGGTGTTGGTTGGTGTGGTCGGTTTCTTGGGCTCTGAAGTGGTCTTGTCTCCCGTTGTCTCCCGTTGTCTCCGATTGTCGCCCTTCATGTNCTTGGGCTCTGAAGTGGTCTTGTCTCCCCTTGTCTCCCGTTGTCTCCCGTTGTCTCCCTTCATGTGGGGGGCGGGTGTTGGTTGGTGTGGCCGCATCTAGAACAGAAACTTTCAGAGATCAAAATCACAGGCTTCAATCTAAATTTGCTTACTGTAGACTGTTTGGGGTCTACGCTGGTGTAATTTTTTAAAGGATTTTTGTACAAAAGGCCTTGTTACTTTGGTGGGGGTTTACTGTCTCCGAGTTCCAAAACCCCGGATTTGGAAGGTGTGTGCAGCTGAGTTTACTCCCCTGAGGTAAATACCTCACGTGCTTTTCAGATTTTCGACGTCCAGAAGCTGAAATGCACCTCAACACCTGAAGCATTGTGAGTCATTTTCAGTGCCAGAAATGGAAGCCACCGTCGTGGAACTATAGGAAAGAATCCTCCCCTCAAAGCTGGAGGCATATGACGCTCAAGGACTATGTCCTTTACCTCCGAGAATATGCAGCTCACTTTGGAATATCGGAGCTGATTCGCTTCAACGTCAAGGCAGCTGCTGGTGGGGCGACACATTTTTTATGTGCTTTCTCAAAGCCATCGATCTGCTGAGGTCATCAATGTGCAGAAGGGTTGCAATACAAAGGATTCCTATGAAGTGCCACTTCTATGCAAAAGAAGACATCAGGAATCATTTTTCTCCTCTGATTTTTTGCTGTCGTGAATTGGAACAATTTTTTGGATCTTTCTCCTTCCCTAGAAGCTTTCCCACTTCCCGAAAGTTTCCTGACAGAACTTGAATTGGACCCATGGCATCCATGTACTGTATGGTGTATCTACCTACATTTATCATAAAAATCAGCCAAATGTCGGTAAATATACCATACGTGGATAGTATGGGGGAGATTGGAATCGGCTTCACCTTTTCACTTCCGAGCCATCTTGGTGCTTAAGGACATTGCAAGGTGATGGCGATGACTCTCATCCATCTGTGGAGGTTGGACATGGATGTGTCTCAAATTTCTGCAACCCTGGAACCCCCTAATTTTGTATTCATAGTTGCACACCAATGGAATTCAACAAGATACAAAGAGATACCAATGGAATTTTCACAAGATCCTAGTGAACTTTAACAAGATATCCAAAAAGATACCACCGTTATTTTTCCTGACATCATCATCATCATCATCATCATCATCATCATCATCATCATCATCATCATCATCATCATCATCATCATCATTTCATTGTCATGTATATACTGTATACACATATATATATATGTATATATATATATATATTATACATTCGTATACATATATTTATTCCTTTCGGAAAACACCAGGCGATTTGGTTTCAGCCGCCAGGTATGGGATGCTGTAGCTGTGTGCTCTGGGCTCCATAATGTGCCACGAATACCCGACTTCCCGGGTATAGAACTCAGCTATCAATGTGGTAGGGGATGGTCAGTCCAATAGAAGGGGTGTTAATCTACCCATTAGGATTCCCCTTGAAGGATGACTATCTCCAAAATAAGGAGATTCTGGGAACCAGGTCTTCGGTTCCAGAATCAGGTCTTGGGAACCAGCTTCAGGAAGCAGGTGTTCGGAGCATGTAAGTTGACTGGAAGGTAGGCCCAGCAATTTGGAAGCTGAATTATCTGTATAGTAAGAATGAAGCTTCGGAGGAGGTGAGTTTATGTCCCGACCTCGTTTTTACCGCAAGATGCATGCTTTCGAATCTAGAAGTCATGTGCCTAATTGATCACAAACAAACTCAAGGGACCCTTTCTGTACAATGACTGAGAGTAATTGGCGCGGCTTTATTATGACGACACTCATTTTGACGGTTGACAGCCAACAGATCATTGCTGTTCCTTTGGATGATGGATGATGTTGCAATAATTGATCACGGCTGGGGTTCTGCAGCGGTCACAGAAGACACATAGATTGAATCACCAACTTTGTTGGGAAGCACCATTGATCAAATGTGCTGTGTTGACTCGACACCTAGCCATTTGAGCTCAAATCAAACACCTGTGACGAGGGCAAGTGCCTTCAGGCAGCTTGGTGCGGGAAGGACTGGGCGGAAAACAAATACCGTACGCCGTATGCACATTTTCAATTGATGAGTTTTGGCATTTGGGTCCCCTCTCTCCAAACATGAAACCATAGCCATAGAAGGAACCCTGTTTGTGACAGCGATCTTGAGTTAGCCATACAGTATCATGTTGGGTAAAACATAGTATCTAGTACGACTTGGAGTCCCAGCAAGATACTGGCATCAGCAGAAAGGACTGGCATGTTTTCTTTTTTAAACCAGATCATTCAGATCAGTTGCAATGCCAAAAACGAAGACGCGTATCTAACAGACTAATTCCGGTTTGTTCAATATCGCGATTTTGTGATGTTTGAGGTACTGAGTCGGTGCCTGCGCAAGGCAACTTGGATTCGCAAAGTAATCAAAACACTTCTAAGTATCATACCAAGCGGAAAACTGCAAGGCAGCGCTAGGTCCGCGCTAGCTCTGCGCTAGGTAAATAATATATACTGTAGTATACATTTGTGTCTACGTGTATGTATGAGATATGATATATATATATATACATACATTACCAGATATGTACATATATATATATATATTTACAATAATCAGTAGATATGTAGTCAATCAAAGCTGTGTGCAATGTGGTAAGTTGGCATGATAACTAAAATTTATCTAGGCTCAAAGAAACGTTTGGCTCCATTTTTAGAAGCTGTGCTTGTTTCGCGGGCTGGCCGCGCGCAAGCTCCGCGCTAGCAGTGCGCTAGCACGAGGGTTGCATGATAGACCCTGGTCCATCATGTACTTGAACAGACTTCTGAAGCTTTGTTTTACCCATAATCATTCTTAGGGAGTGGTTTGAGCAGCAAAACAACAGACGATTGATTTTGAATCCGGTTGATGAAAACAGCAACACATCGAGCTCTTGAGATTCAAGCTAAAAATGTCCGCGCTAGTGTTTATACCACAAGAAGATTTGATTTTATTACTGCATATAAGTTTTTGTACAGATGGAGAGATGTACCCAAAATGAAAGCATTATGAAGCGGGCCCCAATGTTTATGCAAATTATCACAACTTGGGAACCACAATTTCGACAAAAAACCTTGATTGCTGGAATGATTTTGTGTGTATAGAAATAGTTGCAAGTTGAGCGTTTCACGAGATTTGACTGCGTTTGGGAATTGCAGGTGCTGGAGGGACTTTGTGTCACAAAATCTGAGGAAGTATGCCTCAAAAGTAAGACTCAAAAGTGGAGCGCAAACACTCCTTCTGACACTTTGGATTTGTTCATTCATGCACACTATAAAATTGGTTCAACTTACTGCAATATTGTTTTTAGGCAAAACGGTTCAATTCTAAAGTACATTCAGTCAATCAACATCGTTTGTGCGTTCAATTTCCTGTTGCCTCCAACATTTTCCAGTATTTGGAACCACATTTTGTTCGGAGTTTCACGTTCTTCAAACCGTGGCTAGACTTGCCAATGGCCATGAAAACAAAGACCACCAAGGTACTTCGCATTCGCAGTTGACATGACTTCTGGAGGTCCACTACCGACGGAGTGTATTCTCTGTCATTCATGACAGACCAGGCGCTTCTCAGCATGCTTCTTGAACGCAGGCTTAGCTTGCAAGAAACAGAAACCCTGGCTGGAAATGTTCGCTCAGAAGAGTGTCAAACATCAAGCCAACCTCCGCTAGAACATATGCAACAAAGAGAAGGATCTTCAATTACATTACAGTTAATAATAGATGTGCAAGAAGAATTGAAATGACTCCGTTCTTTCGAGAGAAGAACCAAGTTGATTACAAGAAGAATGTAAAGCTCGCTGCGGTTTGGTGCACCAAGTGCAAAGTCATCATTCAAACAAATCGGAATAACTACCCTCATTAAGGCAGAAATGCCCACTTCAACTCGGATAGCACCGACCGACTAACTGAAAAACACATTGAAGTGGGATATTCAAAAACCATCGTCGGACAGCAACACTCAGTGCAGGAATATTACTTGATGTCGAACTCAAGAGGAGATGAACAGCCTTGCGCTTTTCTTATCAGAGAGGGACACAGGTTGTGCCATTAGCCCGAAATTTTGCAGGCTTTGCCCAAAGCGCCTTGGACTTGTGAAGGAGAGCTTGGGGTGGTTGTCATGCCATGTATGACTGCCTCTCGAAGAGCCCGTGCAAGGTCAGCATGAATGCCAGGGCTTGTTCCCTGAACTGAGAACATTGAAGAATTCTTGTCAGCTGAAAATAACACTCACTCATTCTCAAATCCCAAACCTTCCATGTGCGCCTGGAACTTGCAGTCCTCCTGCTGGGTTCTTGCTATGTGTCCAGTATCATTTCTTAGGATTCCATCATCTTCGTATGACAGTTGCGAGACAGCGCCTCATGTGATGTTGTTGTCCAAAATGAGGTGAACCTGTCCTGCAAATATTACACTTTCCCTAGCAATCCATCCAATATCAATTTTTTCGGGTATCACGGATTCTCGTAGCTTCTGCGTGAAGATGCCGTCATGTTCAACACCATTCCAAAAGCCATGGATCGAATGTGCCTCTGATCAGTTGTTGGAGAAAGTTTCGCATCAACTCAACTCTGCAAGTGTGTTTAGCCTCAGCGACGAAGATGTGTGCCTAAAGGACAGCTGTGATGGATCTTCGAGTCCGTTCTTTGTGCCGATGACAATGAGCATCATGTCATGAGCATGAGTCCAACAGTTTTTCGGCTGTTGCAGATATCTCGTTGGCAGACATGTGGTTGTCCATCACAGTTCAGAAAAATTGGTAACAAGCTGTAGCAAGGCTTTCTTGCTGAAAGCGCTGCCCCACGTCGTATTGCATGCAAGCACCAGCTGCAGACCTGAATTGTGGCAGCAGGACAAGCTGCATTGTTGCTGAGCAGACCTTGACTTCCACTTTCCTTGACAGTCCATAATCCATTGTTGCAATGACTTGATCCAACAGAGATGGAAAGAATAGGATTTGGATGAATCTGGCACTCAAATTGGAGAAGCACACCAGAGAGCGCACCGGAGATCAGACTAAGCAATACAGCAGCATTTGCATCAAGAAGTGCAGCAAAATGTTCAAAGGGGAAACAAGGAGTAGGAGTACAAAACAAGCACGAGAAGAAATACAAATCCATTTCGCCCGGCGATTTGAAGTGCAGACAGCTGTGTTCTGTGTGAGTTCCAGATCATCAAGCTGAATCAAGCTCTATTCCCAGCAAAGCCGCGTGCAATGCATTTCTGGTGCTGACTTGTTGGCATTCTTCTGATCCATGCAGTGCTCAGCTTGTCAGAGTGAAAGTGAGCTGAGGTGTTCGAGATATTAGCCAAAGTTCAAAGTCAAAAGCAATGCCTGGGGCAAATTGTGATCACTTATATGTCTTCTTTTGGCTCAACTTGCTGCTTGAAGCAAGTGCTGCAGTCGCCTTCCGTTTCATAGCTAGTTGTCCGTGCAAACCTATTATTTGGGCAGCTCCGGCTAGTGGTTTTTGCCTTGTGGCTGGATTCCTGCCGCATGTCAGGCAATCGAGGCCACTTTCAGCTTGGTCCTAGCTGAGCTAGGCAGCTGCTGTGCAAGTCGATCCAAGCGAGGATCTGTAGTTGCTTTGAAGTTCAAAATTCTAGAGTGGGGAGACAAGGGTCTTCATGTCAGATTCTTGCCTGCTCCCTGTGGACGTGGGCCTTCAGCCTTTACTCTTCTTACAGAACTTGACGTCTAAGCTCTGATGAAGAAGCCACCAGGAGCAACGAGAATTGTCATCACGAATGCAGCCTTGGTTTGCTTGGTCTTGACTCATGCAAGTCACGTAACCGCAAGACAAAATTTGCCACTGGATACACCCTCAGAATGCCGGGACTCAACACAAGACTTCAACCACAGAACGCAGCCAAGTTTGTTTTGAATTGGAAGCTTTTCGATGTACAAGTTTGTTGCAAGTAATTGCTGGAAATTATGATACAGCGCTGTTGGCTTTGCACATCGATGGCTCCGATGCTAAGATAGATGTGAAAGCTTTTGGCGCAACATTTTGTGCCATGACATTGCACTCACAAGCGAAAAGATCCGCAGGTATGCCAGTGCTTTGAGGCCAAACTTATTGTGTGTTTTGTGTGCCTGAAAGCCAGTTTACCAAGCTTTATGTCCTGCCAAGGACCAGCGCAATTTGTTTCCTATTTTTTCTTTGTCTCTCGCTCTTGGTATGTTTGAGCTGATGAGTGGCGGCAGACATCTTGACAGAAAGACAGAGTCTCTTGCAAGCCTCCACAATTTGAAGGCCTTTATGTATGCTCTTCATAAGTTGCCAGATCTCTTCAATGATGCTGCAGGGAGAGACTGATGTTCGTTGGGTTTAGGCTTCCAAAAAAACACTTCATTTGTAAGACTGTTCAGAATGTTCAATCTGCCTGGCTGGCTTTGTCGCCTCCTTCCTGCAGTCATAGTCGTTTGCACTTTGCATTTGGGCGCAGCGCCTTTCGCAGAAGGTGACGTGCTCTGTACGATTCTCTGTTTTGCAGGAGCTGCAGGCCCACTCCCTCTGAACTTTCCAAAGGATGATTTAAGTCGCTGGGGCCTGGTTGTCATCCTGGCGCCTCATTTCCCCCGGCGATTTGAAGTGCAGACAGCTGTGTTCTGTGTGAGTTCCAGATCATCAAGCTGAATCAAGCTCTATTCCCAGCAAAGCCGCGTGCAATGCATTTCTGGTGCTGACTTGTTGGCATTCTTCTGTCCCGTCTTCTGTTCCATGCAGTGCTCAGCTTTTCAGAGTGAAAGTGAGCTGAGGTGTTCGAGATATCAGCCAAAGTTCAAAGTCAAAAGCAATGCCTGGGGCAAATTGTGATCACTTATATGTCTTCTTTTGGCTCAACTTGCTGCTTGAAGCAAGTGCTGCAGTCGCCTTCCGTTTCATAGCTAGTTGTCCGTGCAAACCTATTATTTGGGCAGCTCCGGCTAGTGGTTTTTGCCTTGTGGCTGGATTCCTGCCGCATGTCAGGCAATCGAGGCCACTTTCAGCTTGGTCCTAGCTGAGCTAGGCAGCTGCTGTGCAAGTCGATCCAAGCGAGGATCTGCTTTGAGGTTCAAAATTCTAGAGTGGGGAGACAAGGGTCTTCATGTCAGATTCTTGCCTGCTCCCTGTGGACGTGGGCCTTCAGCCTTTACTCTTATTGTCGAAGCTCTGACGAAGAAGCCAATGAGCCTGTTCCATACATCAACACGTCCCAGAGGCATTTTTTCGTCGTTTTCACTGGTTTGCTCTCGACTTTTGTCACAGGTTCTTGCTGAGAATGCGCCATGCTTGCTAAGCTGCACCGTCGAAGCACTGGTCTCCAACTGCAAAGACAGAACTCCTTCGCTGTTCGTGAGCAACCGCAAATGCAGACCATACTGTCGCAAAGCCTACATACAAGCAGCATGGACAACAGTCTGCAAGCAACAGAGCCTGTAATGAAGCAGAAGATGTTCAAGCGTTTGTGCTAGCTGTTGGCCCAAAACAGTGTTTTTGCAAGGGTTTGATTTGTTTGATCCAAGAAAATGAGGCCATGTATGATGTCAAGTCTCATGAGCAATTCACAGGCACATGCCTTTGCGCTGAGCCGTTCAACTACATGATTTTTGACCGGTGCAGCAAAACATGAGCTTTGCTCTGCTCAAGCTGAAAGTTTTGGGCCCCAGACCTTGCAGGATAGTCCAGCGATAGAGCTCAATTCTCTTTAGCTTCTACGCTACCACAAAGTGTGACCTGCTGACGTGTGTTGTCCTTTCCTTTTGCCATTTCAATGAAAGCCAACGCATGCTGTGCTTGAGCACGAAAGCAGTCAAGTTGCCTTGAATCTCATTCGAAGCACAGCGCCTCATGCACAGCCCTGAAGACTTCAAGCTGCTTCCTTGTCCTGCCTCATCAAAATTCAAGACAACTCACTTGTATTGCCTACAACAGAATGGTCATACGAGAAAGTCTTGAGATTCTGTTGTCTGAATTTCTAGTGAACGTGTCGGCAAAACACAAAGACTATGGAGCTAAATATCCAATCTCCATCATGAATGCTGAAGGCTTGTCTCTCAGTGTTTGCAAAAACCATACATTTCCGAGTTTAGCATTTTGCATCTCTTGCTGTGTCACAGCTGGATTCTCTCACAGACTCATGCTCGTCATAGTTCTGTTCGCTTGTCTCAGATTTCACGCCCAGAATGCACCATGCTTGCTAAGCTGCACCGTCGAAGCACTGGTCTGCGACTGCAAAGACAGAACTCCTTCGCTGTTCCTGAGCAACCACAAATGCAGACCATACTGTCGCAAAGCCTACATACAAGCAGCATGGACAACAGTCTGCAAGCGACAGAGCCTGTAATGAAGCAGACGATGTTCAAGCGTTTGTGCTAGCTGTTGGCCCAAAACAGTGTTTTTGCAAGGGTTTGATTTG
Organism: Breviolum minutum Mf 1.05b.01; assembly: GCA_000507305.1. NCBI lineage: Eukaryota > Dinophyceae > Suessiales > Symbiodiniaceae > Breviolum > Breviolum minutum. The sequence continues at coordinate 94,644 of DF239485.1, forward strand.
TTTGATCCAAGAAAATGAGGCCATGTATGATGTCAAGTCTCATGAGCAATTCACAGGCACATGCCTTTGCGCTGAGCCGTTCAACTACATGATTTTTGACCGGTGCAGCAAAACATGGGCTTTGCTCTGCTCAAGCTGAAAGTTTTGGGCCCCAGACCTTGCAGGATAGTCCAGCGATAGAGCTCAATTCTGTTTAGCTTCTATGCTACCACAAAGTGTGACCTGCTGACGTGTGTTGTCCCTTGCCTTTTGCCATTTCAATGAAAGCCAACGCATGCTGTGCTTGAGCACGAAAGCAGTCAAGTTGCCTTGAATCTCATTCGAAGCACAGAACCTCATGCACAGCCTTGAAGACTTCAAGCTGCTTCTTTGTCCTGCCTCATCAAAATTCAAGACAACTCACTTGTATTGCCTATAACAGAACGGTCATAAGAGAAAGTCTTGAGATTCTGTTGTCTGAACTCTAGTGAAGGTGTCGGCAAAACACAAAGACTATGGAGCTGAATATCCAATCTCCATCATGAATGCTGAAGGCTTGTCTCTCAGTGTTTGCAAAACAATATAGTTTTGAATTTGGCTTTCTGCCCTTTGCCATGTTGCTTCCGTTCGCGTGCTCAACTATCAGTGTGCTTAATTAAGGCTAAGGATCCTGGCAGAGAGTTGCAGTGTGAAAATGCCTTGTTAAAGACCTTCAGGTGCTTTGTGTCAAGCCAGGAGGGTGTTGTTGTTGCCAAAGTACCTAACCTGGGAAAGTGTTCCCTTCCAAACATTCTCATTCTGTTGCATTGCGGTGCTTCCAAACTGTATCTTGCAAGCAGGCAATGCCTGGCGCTTTGCGCCTTGACTTATGGACTTGGTCAAATTTTTGCGCCATCAATTCAGGCTCAGGGTCCTCATGACAGAGAGCTTGAGTGCGAGAATGCCTTGTGCAAGAGATGTGACTGGATCTGAGCGGGAGGATGGACGCTCAGGACAATGTCTTTCAAAAGCGTTCTGCGGCAGCAATCTGTGGATCACAAACGCTCATTGTATGTGCGTTTGGGACAAAAGGCAGTCTGCGAGAACAGCTGCAAGGGCCAGGTCTGCAACTGCCATCGTGCGGTGTGCTTGTGTCAGTGCTTGCATGAGAGCAAAGCCGGAGGGTTGGCTCTATTCCCACCGGATTCGCGCTCGTTTTGGCTCAGCTGGCGGCTTTGCTTGCTTGTCTCAGATTTGAGACCCAGAATGGGCCAGGCCAGGCTTGCTACGCGGCTGCACCGTTGAAGCACTGGTCTCCAACTGCAAAGACAGAACTCCTTCGCTGTTCGTGAGCAACCGCAAATGCAGACCATACTGTCGCAAAGCCTACATACAAGCAGCATGGACAACAGTCTGCAAGCAACAGAGCCTGTAATGAAGCAGAAGATGTTCAAGCGTTTGTGCTAGCTGTTGGCCCAAAACAGTGTTTTTGCAAGGGTTTGATTTGTTTGATCCAAGAAAATGAGGCCATGTATGATGTCAAGTCTCATGAGCAATTCACAGGCACATTGCGCTGAGCCGTTCAACTACATGATTTTTGACCGGTGCAGCAAAACATGAGCTTTGCTCTGCTCAAGCTGAAAGTTTTGGGCCCCAGACCTTGCAGGATAGTCCAGCGATAGAGCTCAATTCTGTTTAGCTTCTACGCTACCACAAAGTGTGACCTGCTGACGTGTGTTGTCCCTTGCCTTTTGCCATTTCAATGAAAGCCAACGCATGCTGTGCTTGAGCACGAAAGCAGTCAAGTTGCCTTGAATCTCATTCGAAGCACAGAACCTCATGCACGGCCTTGAAGACTTCAAGCTGCTTCCTTGTCCTGCCTCATCAAAATTCAAGACAACTCACTTGTATTGCCTATAACAGAATGGTCATAAGAGAAAGTCTTGAGATTCTGTGGTCTGAACTCCAGCGAAGGTGTCCACAAAACACTGCAAATCCGCACAATTCCAACGTACGCACAGCTTTTTGCGCTTTCTCAGACTTGACACCTAGAATGCGCATGAATGCGACATGCTTGCAACGCGGCTGCACCGTTGAAGCACTGGTCTCCAACTGCAAAGACAGAACTCCTTCGCTGTTCGTGAGCAACCACAAATGCAGACCATACTGTCTCAAAGCCAACATACAAGCAGCGTGGACAACAGTCTGCAAGCAACAGAGCCTGTAATGAAGCAGAAGATGTTCAAGCGTTTGTGCTAGCTGTTGGCCAAAAACAGTTTTTTTGCAAGGGTTTGATTTGTTTGATCCAAGAAAATGAGGCCATGCCATGTATCACATTATCAAGCCTGGTGCGCAATTCAAAAACACAGGCCATTTTGAGCGAGTCAATTCCATTTTGGTCTACCAAGAATCTACTCTTCTGATGTGGTTGAGCTACCGAGGGGCCAGTTTACACAACGAAACTACAGCCCTTTCCTGCCCATGTCGTGAAGTCTAGTTCTCAAGATTCAACCAAGGGCAGATAGGCTTGTTTGCAAGGCTTTTCATAGCCTATGGCGGGCCACATGCAATTTTTTCGCATGTCAATTTGAAGCCGCACTCAGTCAAGTTGTATGTGCACCTGTAACTCGTAAAGTGTCATTGTAGTTGGTCTGTGAAGTGTGTCAGATATCACTCCATTTAAGGGAATTTCCAGGTAGTCCTAGGAATGGTACCCCCTTTCGGGAGAAAGAAAAAACGCAGCCGCTGGTTTGTATCCCGACGGAAAAGATAGCAGCTTGATATTGGATTGGAACACTCGCTAAGATGATCTTAGGCTTTGAATTACAGCCAGAATGAGATGAGTTTGACCTGATGGGCAGACAGCCAGCTCAGATGTTTCAGATGCCTGCAGTACAAGAATGATTCCTGCAAGGCGCACGAAATATCCTGAATAATCGCGGTTGCTGGCGGAGCTCGGGTGGGGGCTGCCGCCAGATCCCTCTTTCCATGTATAGGCTCTGTCAAACAGCTTTCCCCCGTGGAGCTGCTATTGAAGCATGGCTGCTCAGCTGATTTGTCACATCAGGTCTTGTCAACGGCTCCGCTAGACCCTGGTGGCAATTTAAATCTGGTTCTATGCGGTCACAGCTTAGGGGTGGCCGTGGCTTGAGTGTCGCGCAGCAGATCGAGACTTGTGGCCTCACCCTCAAAGGCATCATAGGCCTTGACTGTCGCTGTGTCCCCAGGATGTTACTTGCCACTGCAACAGACTTTGTGCCCAGGACTTTAAGTCAGTCTGTGACAACACAGCACTTTCGTTTAGTGATCGATCAATTTCATTTTACGGCTCAGTTGGGATTGAAGGGATGTTTTTCCGCTCTCGAGCGGGACTTTTGCAAGTCGGACGAGCTGGGAGCGAATTCTGTGTTGTCACTGCCGTCGGTGCATTTCTGTCAGAACGAGCTTGTTGGCTCCAATCACTTCCAACTGGAAATGACCCATGAATGGGATATTTCATGTTTGCTAGCCACATGCAAGCGACAATGTTCCAGAAGGCGCTTGAGAAGGCCTAAGGGGACGTGTAGTTCTGACTGAGGGAAGAATAAATGTTGAAAGCCTACCCTGCCTAACACCAGTACAAATCAGGCAGTACCAACACCATCCAGCCACCCAACTTCTAACATCCCACGATTGCTGCAGCCCGGCAAAAAGAGACAGAGCATCTCACAGCCGCCAAAAATTCGTCACATCCCGTGTTCCTGACATCCCTGACAGCAGTTGTTTCAACTTGGGTTGCCAGTTGCCAGTAAGTCCTTGAAAAGGGCAGTTCAAACTTTGCCGTGTGATGATTATCTAGGCGGTGTGGTTTTGAGATGTCAGATCCAAAGGTACCAGGATCCCAAACCTTTTACATTTCAACAACTGCCATGCCTTGATTATTCATGATGATCTCATTAGCAGAATGAGCGCATTGGAACGCCATTCCAGGTGATTGAAACAAATCATATTGAAGTCCACAATGACCATTTGTTGTGCAGATTTCCAAAGATCCCAGCGGTTGGATACTGCATGAGACTCACTGGAACTCCTCTTCCTGCAAGGATGACTCCTTGATGCCCAATGATTAGAATCACTGCCAGACAAATATGAGCAAATGCCTGCCTCATGCCCGCTTGATAGCAGCATTCGTCCATTGCTACTGCTGCAGCGTGAATTGATTTTGTGCAGTCCCTTTTTTATACCAAAGAAGATGGGTGTCAATTAGAGTCCGAAACACAGCGAGTTTGTTGTCGAAATTTAAGTCTTTCTGGTTCAGTACAGCTGACTTTTGCTATACATTTGCCTTTGTATGCTTACTTTCCTGTTTGCGGCCTCGCCTAACCTTTTGTGAGTACTTTGAGGCTGATGTTTAGCGGCAAGCTGCCAGCTACAATTTGTTTGATATCCATGACCTAGAACAGATCACGGCAGCTCGATTTTGTGCATCTGAGATAAGGAGGTAAGAAATCCGGTATTGATCAGTGAATCAGTGAGCGACAGATCCTGTTTGAAGATTGAGATTGAGAATGGGAATGAGAAAGTTGCATGTGTTGATAGCAGAGGGGGGAGAAACACCACTCTCTGACTGTACGTGCAAGCAGAGATTGATTTGCTTGCGCTTTTTGAGAAGCATTATTGAAAGGCTGTATTCGGAGAGATTTCTATGCATTGGAGAGCTGGCTTTTGTGAGACGAGCTTACATTTTTCTGGCTGAAGGTCCTCAATCCATGTTCATATAATATGGGCTGGAATCCTGGAAGCAAAGGCATCTGAAAAAATTATGGTGGTGATTGCGCCAAGGAACATGATGCCTTATGAATGCAGAGTGCCAATGGCACCACTTGCATTGTTGGATCGAGGAGCTATCTTGCATTTTTGGATGGGTAGCTTTGGAGCCCATACAGAAAGACATTCTGATTGCAGACAATGCACGAATCAGCAGCGCCTTGCTGCCTGCTGCTTGGACACGGTATTTCTCAGGACTTGGAGAGGATGCGACAGGAAATGTCAAAGCTGGGAAGTAAGTTGCGGCCAAGGCTGGGGTGTTTGAATGCTTGAAACTATTTTGTATCATTTTGTATCATTTTGATGGGCAAACCAAGCAGCAAACCCTCAAGATTGTGTGCTCACAAATAATGGCTGAAACCCACCGACTTGCGGTTTGGAAAAGCATCCTGCAGGCATCCATTTTCAAACATTGCAGTTTCAAACTTTCATCCAAGCCTGTCTTTTGCATTAGATGGCCCGGGGTATCGAGATCTCAAGCCCAAGCTAATTTCATACAGAAGCTTGTAAAACCTTAGCATTGTCAGTGTGCCTGCAAAGTGGTTGAGGACTAGCGTGTGCATAGACAACCCATTCATGGCTATATAATCCATTTTTACAACTCTTTCAGTGGTTGCCAACGGTGCAATTGGAACAGCAGGCCTTTTTGCCTATTGCAACCTTCACCTAGAGCCAACGTTGACACCATGGTGACTGCAACAGCTAGACGACTCTTGTTGTCCACAGTTGAATCATCAAAGGATACTGCAGGAACACCAGCTGCGCAAGTTTGCGTAGCTGTTCCTGGAAAGTTAACTTCAGAGAAGCTTGTACAAAATTTGCCACTGTCCATGTGCCTGCAAAGTGGTTCAGTAGCAGGGCCTGGGCCATTCCAAAGGGTGCTTGCAATCTGAGAGGAAAGGTGTCGGCAGTTCCAAGCGGCAGCAGTCCACTGCTTTCCATGCTAGCGGGACCTCAAGTCCAAGCTAATTTCAGAATATTTCAGAGAGAAGCTTCTGAATCTTTGCCATCTTTGTTGCTGCAACATTGTGAAGCAGTTTGTTACATCTGGTTGGCAACAAGTTGTCAGTTCCAGGAGGCAGCAGTGTGGGAAGTGTAGGATTTACGATTCGCAGTGGAACTAGATTTGAGGATAGAATGAAACTTGTGAACTTTGTCGTAATTTCCATGTCAATGAAAAGGGATTGAGAGTCATGCGTTGCTGCCACTTGGAAAGAGAAATGCTATGCTGTCATTTCCTGTCAAAGGGGGGTGGAAAACCGCAAAGAAGATGCCGTCGAAGGTGCATGCGTAGGAGAACCCCTTCCTGAGGCAGATGCAAACAAATATGGGACCTTAGGCCAAACCAACGGCTTCAAGGACCAAGAGTCATGAGCATAAATGATTGAGTGGCAAAACCATTGTGAAGACAGTGTGCCACATGGCACCACTTGCATTGTTTGATCGAGGGTGAGATACGGAGGTAAGAAATCCGGTATTGATCAGTGAATCAGCGAGCGACAGATCCTGTTTGAAGATTGAGATTGAGAAAGTTGATGAAGTTGCATATGTTCATAGCAGAGGAGGGAGAAAGACGACTCTCCGACTGTAGATGCAAGCAGAGATTGATTTGCTTGCACTTTTTGAGAAGCACTATTGAGAGGCTGCATTCGGAGAGATTTCTATGCATTGGAGAGCTGGCCTTTGTCCGCAAAGATAGACGAGCTTTTTTCTCTGGCTGAAGGTCCTCAATCCATGTTCATATAATATGGACTGGAATCCTGGAAGCAAAGGCATCTGAAAAAATTATGGTGGTGATTGCGCCAAGGAACATGATGCCTTATGAATGCAGAGTGCCAATGGCACCACTTGCATTGTTGGATCGAGGAGCTATCTTGCATTTTTGGATGGGTAGCTTTGGAGCCCATACAGAAAGACATTCTGATTGCAGACAATGCAAAAATCAGCAGTGCCTTGCTGCCTGCTGCTTGGACACAGTATTTCTCAGGACTTGGAGAGGATGCGACAGGAAATTTCAAAGCTGGGAAGTAAGTTGCGGCCAAGGCTGGGGTGTTTGAACGCTTGAAACTATTTTGTATCATTTTGTATCATTTTGATGGGCAAACCAAGCAGCAAACCCTCAAGATTGTGTGTTCACAAATGATTCTTTCTATCTCCCAAAGTGACTCTGCTCCACGAGGTGAAATCAGTCTGCGTCCTCTTTTGTGCAAATTTGACTACCACACCATGGAGGACGACCCTTTCTGCCAAAGGTTTGAACAATTCTCAGCTTTGACAGCTTGTGAAGCGCAAACACCAGTTTCCAAAAACAGATCTTAGCAGACAAGTTTATGGGACAGAGTTTCATGTTCGTTAGGGGTGTAATAATCCTCTACCATCCTAATGTTGAGATTTTGTTGGCAGACGTTTTCGGACAACAGGGACATGCAGCATCACATTGCATTGGTATGGAGGAGCTTTACAAGAGCCAGGGAAAGAAGGAAAAGCAAAAGCTGCAGAAGAAGAGGCGGAGAAAGAAAGTTCCTGATGGCTGTGAAATGTTGAAACGGTGCTTGTGACAATTCTATGATTATACTGTACTTGCAGAGCAGCTGAAAGGCTTCTGTCATGGAGGTTGCTTGATTGCTCTGGGGCAAAGCGAAAGGACAGTGACCTATGGTGATGAGTGATGTACTGAAATGTCTTGAGGCGCTTGTTTCACAACGTTGGCGATCGGGTCATGCATGAGATTTGTAGGTGTTGATATCCAGGACTTTGCAGAGACAGCGCCTCCAAGCAGTGGCTGGGAGAAGTTGACCTTCCTTGCTACAAGGCGCCCAAATTGGTAAGATTTGTATAGATTTGTAACCCGTAGCGTCACGCTATCCAAAGCGAATGTGGAAGTACATTACGGTGAACACTGGCAGTTGTGACACTTAGCAAGTTGAATTTTCTAGCAAAGACAAGAATTCTGTGGCGCTGTAGGCGGATGCTGGTCTCGCTACAGAAGCTTGAACTGTGGCCGCTCCGAAGCATCTAGATTTAGATCTTTGCAAGCAATGCTGATTTAAACTCCTGAGGTGTGAAATCATCTTTTCCTGCTTTCCCAATTCTGATGCACAGGGGCACAGTTCCGTGAACCAGACATTTAAGAAAAGAGCAAGTTCGCAAGTTTGGTCATTGCATCTCTCGCTGTCATGTCTTCATTGTCAAATGACTTTCAGAACCCACATTTTTTGCACCTTAGGCATCAGTCCAACACAGCGATAAAGGCAGTTCCGGAATGTTCCGGATACGTTTCACCAGATTTTGCTAGAAATTGGTAGAAGAGTCCAGTCTCACCAATGCCGGCAGCACACAGAGTACAAGAGCCTCAGGCGTCTAGATTTGTTGAAGTGAGCGTCAGGCATCATGCCATGCAACGGAAAACCAAACATTTGTTGACGTTTGTCATTATTTTTTGTGCAACGCCAAGAAGGGTTCTTTCTGTGTGCGCTAACAATGTTCGGACGGTCTGAAGCCACCATGAAGTGTAAAAACACATGTGTATATGTTACATATTTATACAATACATCTATACCAAAATAATGAATATATTATATATATGGTTGTAACATGGTTGTATTTATTGGAATGGTGTAGATCAATACAGACATGACTCGACCTGACAGTCGGGCAGCTTTGAGTTGAGGCATCCGTCCAACACAGCGATAAAGGCAGTTCGGAGAAGAGTCCAGTCTCACCAATGCCGGCAGCACACAGAGTACAAGAGCCTCAGGCGTCTAGATTTGTTGAAGTGAGCGTCAGGCATCATGCCATGCAACGGAAAAACCAAACATTTGTTGACGTTTGTCAGGTTATCCAGGTTAGTGAGGCTCCGGGGGTTATCCAGGTGACACAGTGACATTGTATTATCATGATCTACCCGGCAGCAATTTCTCTGAATCAACTGTATCCACACAAGCTTGTGCCTGAGCTCCCCAGAACCCCCGTTTACGGCTGAGGTCAAGAGAAGTTTGCTGGTCAGATCCTACATAGCCATGGTCTCAGTGAAATTTCATCAATGGATTTGGATAGGGTTTTTGGGTTGAGATGAAGACAACAAAATCGTCGAATGCATCCTTGTATCCTTTGGGTACAGGCTGACACAGCCCCGTTTGCTGCTCTTTCAGATACGCTTTTTGGACTTTCGATTTTCTGATGCTGTTTAGAAAAAAATCAAACATCGTCCCGACACGGTGATCTACGTTGGTAGCAAATTAGCCTATCATCTTACCACTCTGAAATTTAACATAGATATCCTAACCCCGCCCAATTTGATTTGTCCAGTGCATGATTCAATTTTTTTTGGGTTGTAAACATCCTGAACCATCCTGTCCAAGTGAAGTGGATCCGGTAGTCTAACCCGAGGCTCCAACTACAAGGTGTGTTGGGATGTTGTGGCGTGGGTTGGGTTTCTCATGGTTCCAAAGGGAAAACGGGTGGAATACCGGTGGGACAGTATCCTAATTGTAGTTACCACACTTTTGTAACCACCGTGTACTTGTTATATAATACGTACTGTAAATATGAGTAAATGATAGCACATGGTAATTAAGCGCAACTATGTGGTGATTTGGCAGGTGAAACGCACATCATGTGCTTGACCATCTCAGAGTTGTCCTGTGCTTCAACAACAGCAAAGAAACTCTATCTCTGCCAGGATCCTGAGATTTTCAAAGATCGAAAGGTGTGGAGCTTAGACCTTTCAGTTGACACATAGGTTTATACTACCATATAATCCTATTCAGTTGTACATCTCACCATAATACAGGGCCCCTATGAACTAGCCAGTACAATGTACATGCAACAAGGGCTTTCAACTGCAAGTGAATTCGATTCACATCTCTGCCCGGCGTTGAGGTGCTGATCATCGGCACAGGAGAGAGTCATGACCTAACATGACTTGTTTTGTGTAGAGCATTGATGTCAGGGGTTATTAAATGGGACCCATTGGGCGAATCAAACAAAACACATCTATAGCATTTTTGAGGGATTTCCCTTATAACAATATGGTTCTGGGATCATAGATCCTCTTTTTTAAGCTCCCTTATGTTGGATTTTTGTATCAAAGACATTGGTGAAACTCTTTTCTTGCCTGATGCTGAGCAGTACAAGGAGAAACCGCCTTTGATCTTGGCTATGCTGCTGTAACCTGCTTGCATCAACCGATCTGAACGTTGAGGTGGTGAAACATTCGAAAGGCACCTAACAAATACTGTTGAAAGAAATTGAGGTAGTTGAGATATTCACAAACAACCTTTAGCCAACACATTCTCCATGTCAACCAGTTGATCGCCGGATTTCTCTACATATCACTCCAGTACACCCTAACCAAACCTCGTAAAGAGGGCCCAGCCGATGCCCAAGGCTACACATGGTGCCCAAAGTGTCACCATGTCCACACGCCACGGCTTTGTCTCTGTGCCAGCCTGTTTTGGTGCCTGGGATGAAGAACCCTTAAATTAAAGGTTGTGTTAAAACGGGTGGAAACGGTGCTGAGACAAGGACAACCAAGAAATTTGTGAGTTTTTTCTCAAAGGGATATCTAAAATTGCCATGAGAAAAACTACTCAGACCTCAGGATCATCGTTACACTCACCAGGGATATCTTGTCAATACTCAATTCAAACAAGTCACCAAACTTTGGCGGCTTAAGGTGAAAACAATCCGCCCTTGGATTGCGTCATCATGAATTGGGCAACACATGCTCCTCGGCACTGCAGATGTAGCAAGTTTGTGGTGGAAAGCCTGCTTGTTTGCCTTGCTATCGCATCCAGGCGTGGGAAAGTCAATGGGCTCAGCGTGTTGGAATGCACTGGTGGGTGTTTCGGCAACAAAAATGGCAGGTGTGAGTTGTTTCATGCTGTGTTTTTTTCTGTTGATGCCAAACTGCCAGGGTTTGTCATGCCAAGGTAACTACGAAGTTCACCAGGATGGGTTTTCTCCTCACTACAGGTGTGGTTGGTTTGAGTGTTGAGACCAGTGCTTTTTGGGTGTATCTTGTGTGTCAGGCTGTTCCTATGGTTTCAACCAATGGGTGGGCAAACGGCAGCTTGGAATGAGATAATTGTAGATGGGGAATTGCGTCATGAAGAAAGCTAGAGATTTATGAACCATCACGAAACCATGGGAAACTCAACTTTTTCTGGCGAAGTCACACATGGACACGTGGATTGACGCAACAACAAAAAGGTTCCCCCTTGTTCAACTGTTCTTCTGAGGTACAACATGACGTGGGATGATGGCCGAAAGCATATCGTGAATAAATCATCGCAATTTGGCAGCATGAAAAAGCATGAAAAGGCACTGTTTTTTTTTTTGGGGGGGCTGTCAGCGACTTTTCAAGCCCGATTTCTTTTTGAACATAGTTTTGATTTTACTCTAATTCCATTGTCGCGATCTATGCATTGAAGATCATTAAATACTATATATATATATATATATTGAATGATACCCTGATGCATCCCAGCACTGCAGGATTATTTTCACAACCCTTTATTCCATTTTATTGCTGGACCGCAAGGAACCAACCAGGGTTTCAGTGGGGTGCTACCGGGTGGCTTCTGACACTGTGTTGAAACCCACGAAAGTGACATCATTTTGACCAATGTCAATGTGAATAGCTTCAATATGCACTTTCAGAACAGTTTTTTTTTCAAGCTTTCCCAACACCTTCTCAAGGACCCCAGTCAGTCAGAATCAAGAAGCTTTTTCCAATATGACAAGGATTTTCCATAGATCTTTCAGCAGTCACGGGTTGGAACGCGAGGAAATGTATGCCTTTATTGAGTCGAGCGGCCAAAAAGAAGACGAGTTGGCTCCGGAGGAAGATCTACTCATGGAATCCTGGCATGTCGAAGGGATCGATCTTTGGAAGGTGGTTTGGTTTGGATTTGGATCCGGTGGTTTTCAAGATGCGATTTGGCAGGGAGTCATTTAGAACTACCGGAAGCTTTCGTTTCAACAGATCTCAAGTTTTACATCAAGGTTGCATATCCTGCACTCGAACGTTCTTAACAACGTAGGACTGTTGGTTTTCTTTGATCGTTTTGGTCTAAAACACAACCGTTATCCTATGGATCGCCTTGGAATATGAGTGAAGTCTTGCGGAATCGGGTCGCATTTTTGGTGCATTTCATGTAGTCCTTCCTTTGGGCCAGTTTCACAAGCAGCCAGGGACATGGGTATATATAAATTCTATGGGTAGCAGGTCCAAAACAATCTTTCTCATGACTCATGAAGGCAATCTTGGCTGGAAATGTCCATCACTAAATGTAAGGATGGATGGTGGTGAGTACGATGACATCCCTCTGGATATCGACTTGGTGGAGGCACAGTGGACCAATGCAATGCCCTTGATATATACATATGCAACTAAATATCATATTATGTTAATCATGATATATCACAATATCCATAATATATTAAACACTGGCATTTATGTTTGGGCAGTTGATAGCAACACTGCCGACGGCATCCCCTTTCTTTTTTGGGGGGGCATCGGGGAATCCCTAGGAAGCAATCATTTCACCAACCACAGTTTGGCCGGCTTTCAAAACTTGTTGTTTCAAATTCAAACATTTTTCATTTTCACCCGGACCCAAACAAAACAACAAGCTGATCTCCAACTTGACGTGCAGCTTGGCTGCATCTTCTTCTAACACCAACCACAAGCCTTAACTCAACCTCAACGACCATTGGTATCATGAAATCACTCCGTGGTTGGCAACAGGGCTCGGTCGTGGAGCTGCGGCCCAATGGTGTGCTGTATAAAACGAACGCCACGGGTGAACTGCGACATGTCGAAGCAGATCTTGTGCTCCTGGCCACGGGATATCGTCGCTCGAAACGAAGTTCAGGGGATGGATAAATGGAGGAGCTTTTGGCAGCAAGAGATTCCTGAAGTAATTCACTCAAACTTGCTGCATATCCGCATGGTTTTGCGAAAGGATCGTTATTGAAGGTACCAATTCTTTATGATACTAATAGCTTGGTAATGAATGTTTTATTTATATAATATGTAGTTTCAAAAAAACCAACATCATTGATCAATCTTAGAGTTGCCACGTCACATTTGATGTTGGCATTTTGTCCAGGACAACGTTTCCCATTCCTTTGCGGCGAAGGCAGGAGACGTCTGGTGATCTTTGCGACACCTTAGTGGTCGGTCGTTTTTTTTGGAATGATCGGTAGGTGACATGGAGGATCCACTGCCTCAGCAACATTTCTTGGTGGATCCTGCGCATCCACGCTTGAGCTACATTGGTTGCTTGTGGTAGGAAATATGTCTAGCTGGCAGTTGAAAAAGGGTAGGGTGGTCTGTTGTTGCCTAAAGTCTCGAAGCATCATGAGGAAGAAGTGTGAGTCAAGGGCTACCCAGATGGGTGTCACATCCGTCACATCCGCCAAACAACAACCCAGGCTTCATCCGGCCCAACGTAGGCCCCGGTCCCGTTGACTGCGGAGAGATGTCATCGGTTGTCGTTTTTTTTTCTCGTGGACCTTGAAGATGTGATGATGATTGTGAGACCTTCTGACTTTGTGATTTTTTTAAAACTTTGAGACCAAACATGTGGATCATTTGGTAACGTTTTGTCATAAGGGCTTATAAAGGCTTGGGACCCCCAAGAAGTTGGTTCGGTTGATGGCTGAAATGCCATTTAATGAAGGATTTCAGCACGTCAACCTTACCAAGGTTGTACTGCCTTTGCAAAGGGCCCCTCTTACACAGCCAGGTGCCATCCCACCCATGGCAGAGATGCAAGCAATGTGGTGGTGTCGCCTTCTGGCAAATGAAGTCAAGGACACCCAGTCCCGAACAAAAACGTGAAAAACTATATGAAGAGAAGTGTGAAGATATATGTATGTGATATATATTATATATTATAGATATCAGAGTCTAATTCTAAACGACTCGGATTTTTTTAGACTCTGAAACATGGCTTGGACTGGCTCGATCTTTTATTGATTCATTTTTTCAGTGTGTCTTTGTGTGGACAGGACGGTGGACAGGACGGCAAATTAAAGCATGCAAATCAAGTTATTATATACATAATGTAGAGATGTACTGTAAGATGTGTATATATATATATATATGTATAAAAATATGAAGTATATAGATTTGTGCCTCTATTATGTAGTGTATGATATGATATATACCGTAAGATGTTTCGCTAGCTGTCCTTACTCTTCGCTGCAAGCAATTGGTCAGCTCTGTGCAGCTTTGCTGCGTTCAGGAGGGAAACCCTTTGGACAGCACATGCTATAGACTTACAGATTCCAGGCTCTGTTATGGTGCGAAACTGAGTGCCATTGACCTGGCTCTCCAACGAAAACCTGCCGTTAGGGATTCATTCCAAGTGACACGAACAAGTTCACAACCCCATCCGCTTAAATGCCGCAAAAGATTCGTTGGTTTTTTGTCACACCTCAATGATCATCATTTGAAAACCCTCCAAAAATCCTTCAAACAACTAAGGCGTGGATTATGGATACTACATGTTTGCGTTGGCAAAGGAGATTGGAGCCGCTCCATGTCTTCGGTATTGGTTTTGGCAGAACTGGCGAATTATGTTGACCTGTGCCTTTGGCGACTTGGCTTCCAAGTTGCACGGCAGGGTTGATAGAGAAAGTGGTTCCAAGTTCAAAGATTTGAGAAGTCTGACACTGAAAAACATGAATGGCCAGAATTGGATATCTAAGAGTGCAATAAGAAATCATGTATTTATATGGTTTATTTATATATGTATATATGGTACACCAGCTATATTTATATATATATATATACCATTCTATATTGAGATTTACTTTGAGGTCCCAAGCTCTTAATTTGTTTCTTGAGAAAACCTCAGCTTTGTGGCTTTCCAAATGGTTTCATTCGTCCCCCAAGGTCAAGCTCATGTGCCCATCTTCCGTCTTCAAGGACCTTTTCGCAGTGCAGCTTGCCAGGTGGGATCCGGGGCGCCCGAAAGGGGGCCCTTGATACACCGGCATCTTAGCGAAAGTGGGGGGCGAAATTTCTTGGGGAAAGTTATTTTTCTCCCCCCAAAACGATGTTTTTTTGTTTTGTTTGGCCTTGAACTGGTGTGTTTTTTGAGTCACTCTTACAGTTCAGTTTGTTGAAATGACATGAAATGTCATCATTCAGCCGAAGGGTAGGAAACCTTTGTGAAGGCCACTTGCAGCACAGAGTTGTACAACGTCTTGTGGACACGACCACTGGTTTGGAACTCAGTTTCCACTGCCAGCACCATCTACCAATAGGATCCAATAGGAAGCCATTCTTTGCAGCAAAGTTTGCTGGTACATGTTATGTCAGGCAGTTGGATTTTGTTTTGAGGGAGATGCCTTCAGAGAGAGTGAACATCTTCACCTGGGGGGAAAGCAGATAAAACTTTCTGGGTCGGCATAGGTGATGAATCTTACTTTCCTCATTGAAGCGCTGGCATTTGGAGTCTCTTGGCTTGTTTGAAGCTATTGGTCTCACCTGAAAACTCTGCAAAGGATGATGGTAAAAATGAGTTTTCCTTCCTGGTATGGATCAAGCTTTGAAAATTTGCGGAGAAAAAAATGTCTGAGGAGTTCTGGAATTTCCTGAAGCAAGAAATCTGTGATGACCATGTTTTTCAAGTGCAACAAACCTTTTTTCTTTTGGAATGAATTCAAGCAGCCTGATTCATTGACTGAACATACGCTGTTGCCTATGTGGCTGGTTGGTTCCAGGTGATTAATGGTGTTGCAGTCCTTCTCGAATCTGCGAGGGGACGCTCTTTAGTGGGAATGGGACTTGGCCACTTGACGCTTGAAAGGTTATTGAAACTAAGCTGTGGAGTGGGGAGGGAGGTTTTCTTCAATAAAGGGCTACAAAAATACCATAAAGCATTGCTGAATATACGTATGATAATTATAATTCATTCTTTCCTTCGGAAAATCCAGCTATTTTTTGACACCTCCACAACATACTAGAGCTCCATGATGCTTTCCAATCTGTGTGCACTTTGAAAGCTGATTCACACCCAACTCCTTTTGAAAAGCTGGGGATCTTTGAACCAACCTTCTTGAGGTGTGCTGACGTTAGTCAGCTTTGGCAGCTCTTCCAAAGTCTTTCGATGAGTCGGCTTTTCAACGTTTCGCCGTTTGCCCTTTTCATCGGTGAATTCCTTTCGTCGTTCCCCTCACCGAGACGTTTCGTTTGCGTTCCAAAGTGTACGACGTTTCGCGACGTGGCCTGTCATTGGTGTTGAGAAAAAGAGCCATTGGTTCTTCTTTGGGGCAACAGAAAATAAGCCAGAGTAGGGATTTGGGTTGGGATGAAGTGGATTGACATTCCCCCATTTTCCACACGTGAATACTCCTGGTTTTAAAGAACCCAAGGGTTGAAAAGCAATGAACCCCATGCCGAAACATTTTTGACCATGGCACACAACAAAGAAGAATCCGTTTTCGCACCAGATTTTCATGACAGTATTTTAGTGATCTTGGTTCCAGCCAGTTGAAGCTATCAGGATCCCGTAGTTTAAATTCATATACAAAACTCATTGTTTCCATTTTGCTTTCGTGAAGTCAAGTGGTGAGGTCGGGAAAGATCCTGGAACGTTTTGAAAACTAGCAAATTATTTTTTTTCAATATTTACCTTGGTGGTAAAGATCCCCAACATCTCATCAACACACTAACCAGGATGTCATGAAATGTCATGGTTCCAGGCTCCTCCGATTCCCGAAGCAAGCTCGGGGAAGAAGCGAAGGAGGCGTCAAGTGTTCCATGCTTTTTGTAAAAAAGTAGAAGACCAGACCCATTTTTTGGTACTCACTTTCAGTCTAAAAAGCGTATAAAAGATTAAACGCGTCAATAATTCATGGAAGTACTTTTTCCCATGCCCTTTACCCATCAAGGAAACACTTCGAAGGGGAAAGGACAAACCCTTGCATGCGGTAGCTACAGCAACACGAACGATGCAGTATTGATATTTCAAGACAGCTCTTATACTTATACTAGACTTATTTGTTTGCACGGCAATCTAGCGTTTGAGAAAACAAAACGCTAGCCAGAGTTCCAGCTGCCAAGATAGTGAGTTTTGGAGACATTCGTTCCCCTCTCATTTATTTGTGAAATTTTGTATGCTTAATTATCACATACTGGCATGCTAGATTTCCAGTGTGTGGTCAGTTCCACCGTGTGGTAGCCATTTTTTCTTTTCTAGCTTCTTCTGTTGTAAACAAAATGCAAGCAGGGCGCATTATTTTGAAATTATTTTTTAAACATTGTTGTGTCACATGTTTGATTCCATGTAGCTGACGGTGTGCCAACAAGCTTTGCTCCGTGGGATAAGTTCTTGCCTCTAGGGTGCGAAGCTGTAGGACATATAGGACGATTCTGTCCCAAAAACGGTTTTATTCGCTACTTCATTGAAGCTGGACCTAGAGAGTAAACAATTATATGATATTTGTATGTACGTATATATATATATATACGATGTATATATATATAATTATAATAGACGTAGGATATATACCTATATATATTTGTATATACATAGTTATATAATAATTATATAGTATATTTATTGCAGTATGTTGCCTCTATCCGCAGGCGCCGCGGAGCTTCCACTAAGATGCCGGAAACAGAAAAGATGCCGTGATTTGCAACGCTTGCGAATGGTTTGGAGATGAATCAAGAAGCAAAGCACAGTAAATCGCGGTGACTGAAAAAAATGAAGTTTTGGATTCAAAGCGCCCAGAAGTTTTGGTTGGATTTGACTTTGCTTGCGGGTGCCCTTTTGTACAAAACTTACCACTGCACCTGACAAGATTGGATTTGGTCTGCTTGAGGCGTTTTATTCCACCTTCTTTCCGACTGAGGTCTTGCTTCGTGTCACATTGCCTGGGAGGACTATCATGTTCTCAAATGGCTTACACAAAACAAAAAATCAGAGCCAGTTTTCCTGTTGTGTCTGTTGTGATGGCGCCCTCAATCCTCGAGCAAATGATGGTTGATTCACACTCGTTTCATCCAGGCCTTGCGGTGTGAAATTCTTGTCAGGACTGGTTGGTCGGAAGTCGGCACCAACCGTTCCCAGAGGTTGGCAAGTCACAAATCACGGTCATAGATGTTCAGTAGATGGTGGTACTGCATGAAAAAAATCGTGTTGCCAAGAAGCAGAAACAAGCACATCGACTATTTAAAACAAAAAGTGTGAAGGAATAGATACAGCGGAAACCATCGCCGACAGTTTTTTTGTACAGCTTTACTTCTTGTAATACAAATCTTAGTCATATAGTCTTCTCATAGATTCTGCGACAATTGGAAATAAGGTTTTAGTCACTGTTTCAGCGCCATCTACATGACATAGTTTTGTCATGCAATTTATTTTGCTTATTTTGCCATAGGATCATTACCTACCTACATAAAACGATTCCGCACTGCATTTTTTTCTCAAGGCAATGCCTGCACAAGGGGGTTTGGACAAACAAATCAGCGGTTCGCCCATGGAACGCCTCGCCGCTGTTTCCTACGTCGCGATGAGCGGCGGTGTGAACAACCTTCAGCGCCTTGGCAGAAATTGGTGAGTACAAGACCTCAGTCATTTTCTGCACAAATGAGGAATTGAAAAGGGTTGTTTGTGTTTCCTTCAGAGTATATAGAATGTATGAAGATGTACCAATAAATATGTATCACAAAACTTACACTGAGTCAGATTGAATTTGACACTCAAGCTTCAGGTTCGTGAATGTTGACATGAAGCAGAATCGAGGATGGGATCCAATATGTTCCAATGGTGTTTGGCCAAGATGGGCTCAATTTGTGAAATCAAGAGTCATTTCCAAAGCAGCCGCAGTTGATGAGCACCGTTTTTATCCGCAAAAATGTGTGTTTGATTGCTTGTTTCTTCCCAGTCAACAGTGGGCCACTTACCCACACCGCCATGCCATGGCCAGTCACAGGAGATACCTCGTACTGTGGCTTAATTCAGCCTGTCCAGAACTGGGCCTATCCACCATATGATGAAGGCTATGATGCATCCCGAGGTGCGGAAAAGCTGCGTTGTGGGCCCCAAACTCTTCAACTTCCTTGACTTTGTGTGCAGGCTATGGTAACAGTGAGTACTATGAGGCCGACTATGGCTGTGCTGAAGAGGACCGAAATGCGGTGAAGCAAGTCTGGTTGGAAACCACATTGAAATTGCGCAAGAGATTGCCAGGCCTGGATATAGTTGTGAGGTACTTTATGAACATACGTAGTACACATATATATATATACGGATATGATTATGGATACATACGGTAGATGTTTTTGGTTGAACAAAGTTAGGAGGCATTTGACAACATTCTTTGCGATGTCCAGCCCTGTTTCCAAAGGACACCCCAGACGGCCGTCGGCCACGTCGCCGGGGTGGTCGCCGCCGCAAGAACAAGGGCCTACCAGTTGGATTCTAAGAGCGTTGGTGAAGATCAGTTGGATGATTGGATGATGGTGGCATTCAGTTTATCCTCCCTAAAACTGGCACACTGACGCCCCAAAGGGGAAAGGTTTGTCATCCAAAACCATCCATTTTTAGGGGCGAACTGTTAGTTTTGTGGGAGTGTATCAATTGCTGAGTCCACTGGCAGCTTTACTGATATGACGCCATCTGCTTCCCCAGCAAAGGCCAGGGATTTTTTTGGGGAAGTTGGATGTTTTTTTTTTGAAAGATGAAAAAGAGGCCAATCTGAGTGAGAAAAAGCAAGGTTGGAAATGTAAAGGGCATGAGCAGCATGAGGGATTGGAAATGCTTACAGGAGAGAATGCTACTTGTAATGGATGCCTTGCTCTTTTCGAGAAACATGGGCTGGGAATAATCCTGAGAGAGTGAAGGAGTTATGGCAAACATATCGCGCTGACCACGGGTGTAGAGTTAAGAAAAAGCAAATGGGCGAGACATCTTTTGGACAGAGAAGCATAGGAAAGGAGTTGAGGGGAGGAGGTGGTGATGGAAAAATTGATGGGGAAATGGTGGGTGGCAGAAGGGTAGGGCAGAAGTGAGCACCATGCCTTACTACTGCTATAAATCTATGAGTAGCGGTACATCTTCAGAATCATCCAGGGATTCCCACTCCCTCGTGGCTCCAGGTGGGCCTGCAGGATGACTTTGGACAAAACCATTCTGAGGCAACTGGCTCTCAGTGGTGATAGTGGGTGATAGTGGTTGGGTGCTATTGCAGTGATGTTGTTGGAGCTACTGTAGTTTTTTTTTTTGAGCACGTAGGATGCCAATTGGATAGAATTGGTCGCTAGAGGGGTCATTTGAAATGTCATTTTTAGATTGGGTAAATGTGAGAGAAGCGGTCCGCTATGATTGATTGAAGATCCCGTTCATCGCATTGCAGAGCCATTCTCGTGAACAATTCCATCTTCTAGAGACGGAGGAATTTGAGGATCCCTACAATTAAGGTCGATTTTCACTTGAGCAACATGGATCAACCACCAATCACACCAATCAGTTTCGCTTCACCTGCGAGGCAACACTGGAGATCCTTCAGATCAGCGAATCAGAGGTACGCTGGTTGTTTGGTTTTCTTGTGGAATGGTGAGGTTTCAACCCAAGGTGCAAACTTATTATGAAACTTGAGGTTCTTAAAGAAAGGTGAGAGCTGGATGCAATTTTTTAGACAGTCTCAGCAAGTTCTGAATTTGCAAAGACTGCAAAGACATCCCTGTGAATTTTGATGAAATTTGTTTTCAAATGTTTCAAATGTACGGTACAGTATGATCCATGGATCAATCAACCCTCATATCAGCCGCGGATCGATCAACCCTCAAATCAACCTGACTCATCATATCTGATTTTAGTGACATCATTTTTTTTTTGGGGGTACCCACCAAGCTTAGGAATTGGGGTTTATATTTATCCTGGGTAACCCGCATTTTTTACGGTATGCTTTGCTGATTTTGACATATTCAGATGGAACACATTGACATGTGCCTTGGACAAAATCTCAAGGAGGGTTCTACCGAAATCATCAACAAGCTCTCTGCCAAGGAGACAAGGCCCGCCACCAGGGGCCACACAGAAGTCAATTTGGTTATGAAAGGGGTTTCCAATAAATGTTAAAGCAATAACATGACCAGGTGCCATTTGCTGCAATAAGGTGGTATTGAGAATGTATTGGCATTAACAAATACATGAACCTAACAATCTGTGATGAATACACATTCTATCTATACAATATGTATATCTTAAAATGAGTTAATTACCTATACCAATAATAGGAGATTCACGCAAAAACAGTTGTAAGTTGCTTCGCCAGGAAAGCAACTTTGGCCTGGGTGTTGGTGAGCTCAGGGGATGGATGCTAAAAGGTCATGACAAGTTGGGGGGGTGCTGAGTCGTTAAGTAGTTTCCCAGTTGGATGATCAATTGGATGAGGTAAATCCCCTATAATTTGCTGTGCCACTTAGCTGGTCTAGTTAAGCTTTGTTTGGTTTGAAAGACACTGTGTTTGGTTCAAACTTCGAGGTCTGAAGCTGCTTCAGCCTTGGCCTTTTCCAAAGGTGGCACTGTGATTGTACAGAAAGCCTTGGACGTGGCAGATCGCAAAGAATTAAGTGACTTGGCAGATCACAGGAACCCGTTTTCCACCATGACCGAAATTTCGTTTCCCCCCCGGTTTTCCGTCAGGATCTCCACCTTTTTGGAGAAACAATCTTCATAATCCCCGGCCGTTTTTTGGCCGATGCATCCGATGGGTTTTTTCCGGTTTTTTCGTACCCTTTTTGGGATGGGCTCGGTGTTTTTTTTTCGCCCTCCCAAAGGTCTGCTGTTGGATGAGTTGGCCCCAAAGGCAGTAGAGCTCTACGAATCGCCACATGGGAATTGGTGCCTCTGCAAGGCGGGGAAATGAAACAGGAAAGAAAAGCATCCTACCCACCCAGTTTTTGTGTGAAATGAGGTGAAATGACATCTCATTTTGTAGTTAGTTTTTTTTTTTTGTGACTCATAACTTGTAGAACTACCATGCCTAGTGACCTACCATGACTTGCTAATCAATATCCGGTCCCTTTTTTTCTGGTTGCCTGTTCCGCTGGTTTTTTGGGCACAGGTGGTGTCGGTCCTTCCGGCAGCAAGCTTATCAAAGATTGTGGAGAAACTGCAGGAGTGGGATCAAGTTGGCTTGGAGCTGATGACGAGTTGACTCATTGACCACCCCATTTTTTTCAAACATTTTCAAAGCATTTTGAATTTCTCCCATAACCAATGTGGAAAACATGGATAAATGATGATAAATGATGATAAATGATGGCAAATGATATCAGATATCCGGTTGTTTTAAAAACCGGGGGAACTGCCAATCCAACTAAGATATGCCGAGGTTTGACGCTTTTTATTTGCTGGATGAATGAAACCAGGAAAGCCTTTTGTCAAGCTGAAAAGGTCGAATTGAACGATAGCAAGATATTCATATTTTGAAATATGTTATGATGTTTTATGATATTTTATGATGTACAAACGTACGTATATATATAATATACATTGTGATGTCTATTGCGACTCTACTATTTGCAAAGTTCTGGGAATGGTTGTTGTGCAGGAGAGGGGCTTTGAAGAGGTCTCCAAGCACAAATTTGGCTGTTTGGACGCCTAGTACATATCATCACTGCCGATTCAGATGGAGAAACGAAAACTTCATGCAATTTCATGTAACTTCGAGACAGCCAGGCGGCTTCGTTGTTTTCCTTGATTTGCTTACTTGCTTCGTTGTCACAAAATTAGGGACCCCTTTACCCTTCTGCAGCTTTCTGCAGCAAGTAGAATCAACAAACATGTTTGTGTGTTGGAATGTTACAATGATTAAGCTGTAGTCCCAAATGCACAAACACAGAGAACCCCGATGCTAAAGGATGACATCTTTACAACATCTTTATGGTAACAAAACAGCTTATGATGCTTCAGCTGAGTTACCGTAAGCATGGAGATTAAAAACATGTTTATCTTATAGAGATCACCATAAGTCACCAAAAGTTTCAGGTCCCAGTACGTAAAATGGTGGTACTGTACCTTATGAGTCTGTTTTGGGCATGGGGATTCCCTTACATAGGCTTTACATACAGCATTCACATAGGTAAGGATTCCTCTATTTTAGGTACCTGAAATTTTTGGTGAATAGGGATCCCTAGTCTTGGTGCTGGTTTCTTCAATATTTTTTATTTTCACCTGTATTTGGTAGGAAGACTTCCAATTTGACGGTCGCATAATTTTTCAGGTGGGTTGGTTCAACCACCAACCAGTGTTTTTTTGGTGCTGAAAGGGTCATCTTTTTGTTGCTTGACATTGAGGTCGACTCATGGAGCGATTGATTGAACACCTGGAGCCGCCTATGTTGGCAAGAATTGCCCAGGAGATCCTTCCGAAGGCGCGGAATGGTAGCTTGATGGACAAAACGGATCCCCCAGGGTAGTGGCATTTTTTTTTTGAGACATGTTGTTGGGTGGATAAAAGTCTGTTTTGCCCTGATTGTGTTTCCCGTTGATATTTGGTGTTTGTCTTAGTTTCGGATCATTGTATGATTCTACCGTTGATGGCTGCAATCCTGCACCACCTGAGATGTATAAAACCCTGTGAACAATGGGGTGAACTACCTATGAACTGGTGCAGGATTTCTTCCATCAATAGTATCAATTCTATGCCTGTAAGCTATGTACTCTAAAGTATGGTTGTAGATCTTTTGTTGTCAAATTATAGCGTCCAAACCGACGACCAAAAAACTGCAAGAGGTGGTTTTGTCCGGGACTCCTTCCCCAGTGCCTATAGAGTTTAGGGCATGTTTCTCCATTTGCCCCGAGTTTTACGGTATGATCTATATTATTGCACGTATATTATACGTTGGGTTTACCCTAACCCCACTAACAGTGAATAATACCCTAACCCCACTAACAGTGAATAAAATGGTTTGCCTTTACTTTTATCATCCCGGGGGAGCACCATAATTTTCATGATTTTTTGTGTTTTTATTTGGTGCTATTTCTGGTGCATTTTAACGTGTTCCTGCGTGCTTTTTCTGGTGCGGTTTTCCCGTGCTTTTTGTCGTGTTTTTTCTGGTGTCTTTTGGTGATTTTGCTGGTGGTATTTTTTGTGCTTTTCCGGGTGCTTTTTCCACTGTATTCTGGTGCTTTTTTTCCGTGCATTTTTTCGTGCTTGTCCCTTTTCTTTTCTATATATGTTTCCCCTTGGTGGTGGTCCTGTTTTTTGCCGTGCTTTTTTTGGTGGTTTTTGGGTGCTTTTTCCGTGCTTTTTTTTCGTGCTTTTTTTCTGTGTTTTTTTTGTGCCTTTTATCGTGCTTTTTTTCGTGCATTTTTTCGTTCTTTCTCGTGCTTATTTTCGTGCTTTTTTTTTCGTGCCTTGGGCGGCACCCAAGACAAGCAACCACAATATTTTGCGTTTTGGCCCGTGCATTTTTCTGGTGGTCACTACTAGTGAAGATAGGATATACACAAATTATACGTATATGATATGTATATGATAAGCATCCTCATAGAATCAATTAATCAATACGTTGCCATTTCTATTTTATTTCGGGCTATATACAAAGTCAATAAATGCTCGAAGTGTTGGCGACTTTGGTCCGATGGTTTGCAACTTGGATACTGTAGGATACTCTTTTCATAGCGATGATTCCAATCGAATCCCATCGCCAACTTCAAGAATCTCACCTGAAAGTTTGCTAACTGACTGGGGGACACTGTGGGAACCTTTCACAGTTTGGGTTATATACTTCAACTCTGTACATGAAATATGATTGAATGGGAATTGGGAATCCAATCTGAAATTGTTTGAGGCGAAGTAGTGTTTCTCAACGTCCACGTTAAAAGTAGAAAGTAGTGAAAACTTTACTCAGATGTTCACAAACTGGTAAAGGATGGTCTCTTGGTGAAGGTCGATGGCATTTGCTTCACCCTGTTGGTTTGGGTAATAACTTGGTTTAAACAGGGTGAAGCAAAAAAGGTGCTAAAAAGGATGGGTTTTGTCGTCACAACCGCAGGCCGATGTTCTCAGAATCTTGGACAGAAAAGGAGGGGGTGTCTTGTTGAAAGGTGAAACGGAAAGAGGTCAGGAAAGGGTACCCTCCTTCCTGGGAACTAACATATCCCCCAAAAATGGCATTTTGAAGATGATTTTCCTTTTCCCCAGGTGGGATATGTTAATTCCCTGGAGGGTAAGTCTCAAAACATCATAGGGGAAGCTGACTGATCACAACTAGGTGACTAGGTGCAGTTTTTTTGGTTCCAAAAAATCAGCTCTCGATATGAGGCAAGCATCAGTATGGGAACTTTGTGGTCCAACATCTCTACGAGCATGCGCCCAATGAGCGAGAAAAGATTCTCAACAAGATTTTGGGCCAGGTGCCTATAGCAGTTCCTGTAAGAATGATGCAAAAGGAAGACGTGGGAAATTGATAGGGTCGTCTTGCCAAAAGCTCATGTATCCACGAATATGCATATGAATCATGAATCAACCTAGCCAAATTATGATGTGACCTCATAGTATCTCAGACATCAGCCGAAAAGGTAGCCTGTACAGGGGATGATTTGTGGCTTTCCGTTCCACCTTTGGCTGCGATGCAGGTGCCGGCAATGGCTACCCACCGCACCGCCAGCCATGTGGTCCAAAGGGCCTTGACTTATTCTGATGAACGAGGACAGGCGAGGATTGTTCAGGCTGGATCCAGTGTCTTAGTGCCTTGCTGCTTGACTGGTACGGTGGATGACGATGACCATAGTTGTCGCTGATTGGAGGCCCTGCTGAATGGTCAAGGAGAGAATAGCTTGGTAAAAGTGGCCACTGGTCGCTATGGAAGCTACGTTATTGAGCCTGGTTGGCAAAAGTGGACGAAACATGACAATGGTGCAAACGTTGTTGGTCGAATCTTAATCCAATTTTCTGTCTTGAAATTGCAATAACTATCATCAGATATCATCAAACATCCACCCCAACAGTTATGACAGTGGAACGGAACAAAAAACCTTGTGTGTTGGCGATTACTGTACAATTTGTGATCAGCTTGGGTTGTTGTTGGTTGTTTTGGGATTTGAGCTAAGGAGCAACTTTCTCAATTGTCTCAGTGGTCTTCCATGGTACGAGCGGAATTGCATGCTGAGTTGCAGGAATTGGCAGCTTCTGCCATTGGAAGGTGCGAAAAAAAAACACCACACCAACCCTCCAAAAAATGGTGGTGGGAGTTGGACGTTGGGAAGTCTTGGGACAAAATCCAAGTGGGGGGGCCTTTTTGGTTCCAATTCACATCGAAAAACACCAAAGCCTCAAAGTCAGGGGAAAAGCCCTGTTTTGGCAATCTCAAACCCCTTCCACTAAAAACCTGCTTACTTAACCATTCTAAATTGTGTAATTGGGAGAACTGGGAGAAGTCCACTTTCTTAGTTGAGAGGGGCAGTAGCGTTACTAAGTATAGCTAAGATGATTTCATATCCAGCTATGTTGATTTATGTCGCTTAGCCAAACAGCCAAATTATGAGGTGACGGACCGGATGAGTTTTTTTTTCTTAAACGTATTTTCGTGTGATTTGTTTGAGATCTTATAAGTGTTTCACTCCCTTTCATATTTTCCTGTCCCAAAGCTGAAATTTCATGAAATTTCAATCCGTCCGTTTTGCTGTACCTCGCCAACAGATCATCCAATCTCCAATCACCCTCCTTAGACTCTTTAGTCAAGCTGCTTGGGACAGTTTGTTGGATTGGCCTGCAAGACCACTGGTATGGTGACACCTGTACACTCTGTCAAATGGATGGTAACTATCTGGGTTGAAACAGGACCTGGACTGGAGGATCCGTGCCACAGTTTTTCGATTTATACTCTGCATCAGATGGGGCCCATGCGTATTTATATGTATTTATTATTTATGTGTTACATTTCGCATGAGGCGCGTGGCAGAAACCTTTGAGCAACTCGGATGAGATCCGTACCAACCATGGTGTTGCATTTTGTGAAGAGGGTTTTTTTCATGCTTGGAAGGCACGTGTGTTTCACATGCTTGGAAGACCTTTTGATCGGTGTTGTACTGCATTGAATTTACCTTGCTGACCCTTGCAAACACATGATGTAACATAAATGTATCTCTGCAGCTTCATTCACAATTTTCATCGCGAGACAACAAATCTGATGGCTCTGCAGCACTCCAAAGTCACGAAGATGGTTTTTTCCCCTTTGAGGAGAAAAGCAGATGTCCAAATTGGATCCCTAGACTTTTTAATGGTATTTCAGACCCACTGGCTGCCAGTCAAAGAAATCATCTGTCCAATTGGTGATGAATTTGAAACCTTTTGAGACCTGCAGAGGCCGAAACTAGTCCCACCCGATATGTTTCAATATCGGTCAATAGGCATGGGCTCAAACGTTGGGGTTAGACTCGGTTGTATAGACTTGCTGAGTCAATAGGCAAGTCTCACTACCTAGTTTTTGAACGGTACAGCTTTCTTATGTCTTTTGTTCATTTTCGTTCCATTTCTGTTGAGATCTTCTGAGGGGTTCCCCTATTCATGGCACATCTTTATTCATAATGGCAAGTTTCGGAACCTGATTTTTGTCCCCAAGTTTGGTATGCTTTAGGAAATTCTTTTGTGGCCTGAAAAACATGCCCTGAATCCAGGTTGATGAAATGTTGAGAATTCACTTAGTAATTCTTTTGAAAAGCATTTCAGTTTTTCAAAACGAGTTTCGTAACGAGGATTGAGATGCCAGAGGAATGGCGTGACAACGAAGTCACGAACGCACGTTGGCTTGGCGATGGAGGTGCCAGCCATTGGTCAAATGATTTACCCTCCAGGGAACTAACATATCCCACCTTGGGAAAAGGAAAACATCTTCAAAAGTGACTCGGAAGGGGTTATGTTAGTTCCCAGAGGTATTTTGGTGGGTCCCACAAGTTCAATCTTCATTTTCCAGGAATTTTCAATCTTCATTGCTTTGGTTGGTTTCATTGTCACGTCAGACTTTATTTGCCTATATTTAGTGCGATTGGCTATTGCAAAAAGTGGGGAATGGGATTACACTCCTAAAGCAACTTGTTAAATTGATATTGGAAAAGTGAGGATAATGGATTAATCGTTGTATTGCTGTATCACTTATGCTTGAAGTATTCTTGCTGTCTCATTGTGTAATCCTTGGATCATTACCGACTCGTTGCATCATTGGTTCATATTGGCATCATGAATTTTTTCCATGGCGCGGTGCACAAGAAACAACCTTGGTTCACAAGACATAACCGTCACCTCGGGACGCCAGGTGCCCCCGAGGACATGAGTCATTGAATCGGCCAAGAATCGTCTTGAGAGCCGGCATCTCGCAGATTGGTGTTCACAGCATTGGACAGTTTCGCTGCATTTTTGTTTGGATCAGGCAGGATTTGGCCGATCGGATTCGATCGGCCGATCGTCAGTTGAGCAGCCCTGAAATGGGCACACCACATTTTGTGCTGCGCAACAAAAACATGGCAAACAAACAAAATGTCTGATCGCTTCCCTGAAGCAGGTTTGGAGCCAAGGGGTGAAGCTGGCAAAATGGAATGCCAAGTCATTTCTTATTTCTCAAACGTTGCGTTGAAAATTGTTGTGTTTGTTTCGTGTGGGAAGAATTAAAACTCAATGTGATTCACAATGGCCAGCATTGTTTCGCCCTTGCCGCCAGATCCTTTCTTTTCAACCAGTAGTCTAGTCAATTCATAATTCATAAGAAAACAAACACAAAATCCTTGTTGTTTTTTTTGTTCCAAAATCAGATCAGCAAAAGTGTGTGGATTTGATGCACTTCTGGTTGAGGGCTTTGACCATGTCTACTCCATGTGCCGGATGGCGTGCATCAGCGCGAGTTTTTTCGCCCGTGTGCACTGTACAGATCTGGGTGCTGGAAGACAAAAAAGCAACATCACCGAAGAGCAGTTGGAAGTGAACATCCATGAGTTATGCATTGGGTGTGGCCCCCTCCCAGTAACAGTGGCATTTTCCGCTGGTTTATAGGAATCCCCTACCGAGCATGTAATAATAATCATGGTGGTCACTGTTACTGGGAGGGGCCCGTGCACACCCAAGCTATACGACATAGTTATGAAAATGTTATGAAAGCTTTTTCAACATTTCGCATTGACAGGGTAAGGAGCGAGTACTAGACACAACTAAAAAGTTTCTAAACCACATTTTGGCCAAAATTTCTAAACCACATTTTGGCCAACAAAAAACGGATTGAGATTTTGTATCATCCCTTTTGATGGTTTGATGAACAAGAACAAAGATCAGCGGATTGTGAAGTACGACCAAAGGTCTAGTAGTCTTCCCACAAGAAATGGTCGGATTCGAAGTTCGAAGAACCTGTGGTGGGAGGTGCAAGCCCCTGAGCTCATGGGTGTTTTGCTGTCATCTGAAAGGTGGCTTGGGATGGGAGGGGACTAGATTTTGATCTTCAGATCTTAGCCTTGTATGACCGTGGAGCACATAATTGGTGTAGCTTCATCAATGTTGGAAGTCATCCGCCTTTCCACTGAAGCCCGGGACAGATTTGGAGGGGACGGCTGATGTAAACAACATCCCGTGGATAAAAACAACTCTTGATGCACATCCTGGGTTGGTTGTTTTTAGGAGATATATAAACTTCAGGGAAACAGATCTTTTCTGACTTCTAGATTCATGGTGTTTGGATAAACTGAGAATGATGCGGATGATGCCAGGTGATCTATGCAGATGGTCCAGGTGTTTGGTGTTGCAGATGCCTATCTTCAAGGTCTTCAACATGTCCAGTCCAGCAGACATTTGGAACTGCCTTAACGGTCTTGGGCAAAGCCTGACATCTGAGATGAAGCTGTCAAAGCTGGTCGATTTTCTTGCGCTGAAAAATCTTCGTTGGCACCTTTAAACTGAGCCCAGTCGCTTTACCTCATTGTTTTTAAAACGTTCATGGTCTCAGGGTCATCTTTGAAGCTACTCAGAATGACGATTCTGAATCATATGTGACATTTCATCCATTTTTGCAAGTCACTAGTTTTGAGGCATTTTTTAAAATGTATTCTTGGGTGTCTTCCTTTTTGCCTTCTTAATCTTCACCATTATTGCATCGTCGGATAGGGCTAAACCCAAGGTACGTATACGTGCAAGAATCAAGATTTGTCCAGTTCTTTCGTGTTTTTGTTGCTAGAACCACACATATATACAAGATATATCCAGTTGCTGCCACTACTTTTTGTTGATCCGTATCATCTATCATCCCTGCAGCCAATTTGCTCGGAGCGGCCGTGTGACCATTGACTTTGCACCGGCCCCGTCAGTGACACTCAACAAACCACTGTTGATGCCGAGATTCGAGGTAGCTGTTGATGGAAGAAATCTACTCTGGCTAAGCAGTTGGACCAGTTGATGGTAGTAGTTTACCCTCCAGGGAACGATCACATATCCCCTCCCAAAGGTACCTTTGAAGATGGCTTATTTTCCTTTTCCCGTTTGGTTGGACATGTTAGTTCCACTGGGGTGACCTTCAAAAGGCCACCATTTTGGGTATAGTTCAGTGAGGGGATGCATCTAAGAATCGTCCAAAGGTTTATTAATGACTGGGTGGTTTCAAATATGTTTTTTTTTCATTGCTACTTAGGGAAGATTACCCAAGTTGACTAATATGTTTCAAATGTGTTGAAACCACCAACTAGATGAGCTTTGAACGGGGGAAAGGACTATTTGTGGAAGGTGTTGAAACAAATTTGATTCACCCAGCCACAATGACTTGATAAACAAAACGCCTACAAATTTGCAAGTCTAAAGCATTGTTCCCAACTTTGGAACATGATTTTGAGTTGGAGACATGCAGTAAACAAGAAATGCCAGCGGAGGAGGTGAAAGGTGAGAGATGGATTCCGTTGAACCCTGAGGTGGCAAAATTTCCATTCCTACCCGGTATTGTAAGGACTGCCGGGGATGGAACTTGAGAGTTTTTGGCAACTTTTTTTTGCAGATCTCAAGAGTTTTGTTTGGATCTTTATGAGGTTTTTGCTCCGGATAGCCTGCATGTTCCAAGAGATTTTCCCTATTGCAAAAGCATGTTCTGTGCAGGAAAATTATACGTTTGCTTCAAGAGCACAGAGAATGCCGAACTCAGCCTCTGTTGCTTGTTGAACATGCCGAGAGGTAAGAAATCACCAGGATCATCCAGGATCGATATTCAAGTTTTAGTGGTGGTTTCAATATACTTCTTCTACGTTCACTCCATTTCACCTGTATGTAGGTTTTCAAATTTAGTAACATTTTTGACTAGGGTTGAAGCAACCACTGAGCAAAGTATTTAAACAAATGAATCCAAACATGCAGACGAATTAAGTTAGCACGAGGCAGGAAGGGGACCTGCAAATAGATGGCTGCCTGGTTTTGTAGAAGTTGCGATGGTAGGATCACACTGTTCATTTCATGATATCCCAATGGTTTTAGTCTGCTGAGGTTCGGAAATATCAAGCTCACAGATATACTTTGACATGATGATATAATATGCACTCTCTCTCTCTCTCTACATATATATACGTACGTATATAGTATATAGTAATTCAACATCATATGATATGTATTCTATATATTTTCTGATAGTCGATGTATGATAAGTATAGATACTTGATAATGTACTGTACATATTATGTAAATACACAATACATATATATATATATATATACATACATATACATATAGGAACACCGTCCCTTTGTGCTACATTTCGCGGCCACTTGCGTTTGATCAAGGCTGTTGCTTTGGTGGAGCACTGCTCT
>DF239485.1:126373-196945 GCA_000507305.1 Breviolum minutum Mf 1.05b.01
AATACACAATACATATATATATATATATATACATACATATACATATGGAACACGCCCTTTTGTGCTTACATTTCGCGGCCACTTGCGTTTGATCAAGGCTGTTGCTTTGTGGAGCACTGCTCTCATGACCTCAGAGGCGTACTTGGGGCCTCAGGATTCGCAGCCACCTTTCTTTTGTGTGATGCATGGAGCACACGTCATTAGTTTTACATGGGAGATTTAACCCCCCATACAATCTTTGGATGATTGGCATCCCTTTCTGGAGCAGATTGTTTTTGAAATGACACAATTTGGATCCTTGGAATCTCTGACCCTGCAGGCAGTAGTCGATCGATTTTCAACGAATGCCATATGCAGGCCGTCGAATGGCCGAAGAAAATCGCCGCCCGTCGATTTGTTGTAGAGTCACAATTTCAAAGATAGGCCTCCATAGAAAAAGACATGTTTTTGAGGATCTTGTCTTGCCTTGCGGTATGTTTCGGTAGCCACCTGGAAGTCTCTAAAAGTGGAGCCCCTTTGTGTTATCCAGGAATGTGATTTCGGTGTCGTCAACGAGCATGGGAGGCAGCATAATTGCATCAACCCAATCTTTCCTGGGCTGCAAGATTTGCAGAAGCTCAAGGCAAGTGGCATCGCTATGAGGGTTGGAACATCCCAAGGTTTCACAGAAGTTTTGGCAGGGATCCACACATATGGTGAGATATTGTGAGTGTTTCTAAGGTGCTTCTTGGGCAAAGAATTTGAAAGTTGAGTTATTGCAATACATAGATATAGATGGGTTTATCAGACACGCCCAGCTTTGATTGGAGCTAAAGTGTATTTTTATGGTTTCCCCTTTTAATAAACTAGAATCGAAAACCAACCTTGGGAGAAATGGCACAACACATGCTCTCGAAAACTAACATAGCCCCGGGCCCCTGAAAACATACCTTCCCAATAGAAAAGTTGTCTTTCAACTACCATTTTTCAGGGTCTAGGTTAAACTTCGGGGGTGTAATTATATATCTACGCCTTCATATTGGTGTTCCAGCTGCCAGGCTGCCACATGGACTTGTCCAGATCCCGATAGCAAACCCTCGCTGAAGGCGCAAAAAAACGGTGCGTTCATGGTTTTTTGCAGGTGTTGCCTTAAACCCCAAATCGCAGTAAACGGGATTTAAGCAGATTTAAGTTCCGTAGAAATTGATATTATCTGTGAATCTCAAAAATGCAGGCAAATTCTTCGCATCGTTGGAAAACAGAACACTTACTTTTAAGAGATTTGACTTGCACTGTCGAATACCACCCATCTTGGTCGCTTTCGGAGTAAACTCGGAGAGCTGGAATTTGTGATTTGGATCCTCGCTGGAAAGGTGAGTCGATGCGGGTGTTGATAACTTGGATCTACCACCCACCCAGGATGCAGGTCTCGTCAGGAGCCAGGATGACATGAGTTTTTTTGGGCGACCCGGGGATCCCGAAAACTAAACCTTCATTTGCCCACCATCGGACACTCAGTGAAAAAAGAGCAATCAGCGGCAAAAGGCAAAATGCCACTGGCATCCTGGGTGCGGGGGGTAGATCCAATTGATGCCTGTCATTTTTCTTGTGTAGCAGTTGATTGCCTTGACAGTTCTGTGGCGGTGCAATTCAGCATCGCGTGGCGTTGATGGAGAGGCGCTTTTTCCAATTTTGTTGCCTGGTCAGTAGTGGCTTGAAGATGGAAGAACCAACGGAAAATATTCGCTGTGACTTTCCATTAAGTGGTGCCCTTTTTTTCTTAGATGATTTTTTGATGCTAGATGTCTTGCCAACATCGAAGAGCCTATTGAAGACCCTCGCCGTTTTTTTATCCCACCATGTCCGTCCCGGCACTAGGGACAGCGAAGCAGCTTGGAAACTCAGCAAATCTCAGGGTTTCCAAAGCGCCATATGCAGGGTTTCAAAAAAGATACACCCTCGAAAACTTGAAAATCGGTATTTTTTTGAAAGTTTTTTATCAGAGGATACATCTTCAAATGGTTGTTTTTCCATTGTGACCTTAGTTTTTTTGGGGTTACAGTATGTTCAAAGCAATCATTGACCAGGTGGTGGTTTCAAATACTTTTATTTTCGTCCCTACTTGAGGAAATGATCCAATTTGACGAGCATATTTTTCAATGATGGGTTGAAACCACCAACTAGCAATCATTAACTTCCCTCCATGTTTTTTTCAGAGATTTTTTTTTTATCCCTATCTAAAACCCTCCTTGGGTCTGGGCTTCTTTCAAGGTGGAGAAGCAAGAGCAGATGGCCTCCACTGCGTGAGCCGGGACAATTGATGCAAATTGTGTCTTTTTGAGGACGACCATGGCTTTGGGGCAGGAGCACCACTGATCATGATACAGTACCCGCCCTGAAAATAGGCCTTCCCAAAAGGAAAGTACTAGGTAGTCTCTCAACAACCATTTTTCCGGGGCTAGGTTAAACTTCCGGGGTGTAAATGGTTCAGAATCCCTTGTGATAGCCAATCAATATTCAAGAATACTCAAGACTTGTGGGAGATGACCTGTGACCAGACTCCTGCAAAATCCAGGCCGGATGTCTCTGTATTGTGTGTATTCTTGCAATGCTTATGAAGAGTTACACAAAGTAACATTCTATGAACATGTCAGGATGTTTGTATATACATTTCTAGATATTTCTATCATAACTCATAACATATCCATATATCATCCATATCTAATTATCTTCAAGTTAGTTCATTGAAAGTCACTTGTTTGTCGACTAAAAAGGTGCAACTCCAGCAACTGCATTCTTGCATTCCATTTCGTCACGGCTTCGAAAACGCGGGCTGCTTGCGGAGGTATTTCTATCACTTGTCAGGGATGAAGATGGATCCGTGGGACAATAGGCGAGGCGGCGAGGAGAGTTGGTTTGGAAAGTCCCGATTGCCCGAAGGTTATGGACCCTGAAATCAGAAATCCATGTGTTGATTTTTTCACCAGAAAACGATGGCTTTTTGTGCAATTGGATGGGATGTTGGGGTCCTGGATTTTGAGACATATCCGACATATCATTGCTGTACATCCCACCATGATCATTTTAAATCTTCACCAATGCCAAAAAGATGGTTGATTACTCATAGCCAGGAAAAACACCAGTGTTATGGGTCAGCAACAAGATCTGAAGGGAGAGGGGACAGGGGTGGTTGATAATGGTTAACAACTCGAATCTTGCTGTGTGAATTTCATCTCACTATCACACGACTGCAAAAAAGTTAAAGGTTGTTTAGTAGGGGAGCTTCTCATGACTCATGGTTCTTGACCCTGCCCACCATGACCGATAATCTCAAAAAACCACCAGGGATCCAGAAGCAAGAGGTGATGCTTGCGCACAGGCAGGTTGTTTCTTGTCGGGTAAGTCGGACGAGAAACGTTTTGTCGAAATCCAGCTTGAAGTCGGAAAGAGTGACCCTTTTCATGCCCGTTTCAGGTAAGAAGATTCTTGTAAAGTTTCGAGGTTAATTAATTTCCTTTGGAATTTGACCAACTCCGCTTTTATTTTGGTGGAAAATTTCAGGCAGTGTGGCATATGGTTTGCTCCACTTATTTGCCAAAAGCTCCAGTTGGATATCCTCAGATGGAACGGAATGAGGGACAAACATCTCCAAGCAAAACTCCCATTTCTGGTAGTGACTACCGTTGCAGCACAGACATTGCGAGTTCGATATCTGCGAAGGATATCTGCATTCTGTATTGACCATGGCCGGCTTCATTGCCGAGAGTTGTTGAGTTTTAAGTTTTAACTACGAAGATATATAAATTTTCTTAAAAGCTTTGGCACACTAGAGACCAAGGGGCAACAAAAAAGTGACCACATGCACGGTTTGATAAAGATGATACACCTTTGGTGATTCTTGAAGACATTGGACCTTGCGCACGCACAGGTTCATTGCAACAAGGGTGAGACGATTCCATATCTCCTCCCATGTCAAAGTGAGTGCAGGAGCTGGGTCTGTCCTGCAATATGCTGCGCTTGTTTCCAACAGATTCATCATTGAGCAAACATCACAAACAATCTGCCGGGGACAGGGGCTACTTGAACGCCTGCAACGTAGAGTGTTGCGACGAGAGCGTGCAATGCACCCTTGAGAAGGTGGGATGATCGGGTGAGCCAAGGTTTATAGCTACTCTAAATTACCCACTTGCTAAAAAACATTGGGAATTCGAGCTGCGTTTTTGGTAGAAATCTACTTAGGGTCTTTTCTGGTGTTTGGAGGTGACAATTTTGGGTCGTGATACTTGAAAGGACACAAACAACTTGGTTCCGTTTTGTGTAGGTGTTTTTGTTTGCGATGATGGTAGCATTGTGTTGGACCGTTGGATTGCTCATATTGAGTGAAGCCATTTTGGGGATGAGTTTTCCAAAAACCATCGCCGAAGCTTGGAAGAGACGGATCTTTTTCTTTTGGGGCCCGGCCTTTTTTCAGAGGCGTTATATATATGTATATATATATATATTTATTTATTAAACTTCAGGAGAATGTGCCAACTTGACCCTTCAGAAACAGTTAAACTTAGTAGACTTCCCTGCCGCCTCTGCTGCAGGGCTCGCACTTCGAAGAACCTTTCCGCAACTTCACAGGGTGTTGCTGCCACGTTGGTAAGCATCAACTAAAGATCCTGAGTTGCAGCCCGTAACCCACAGACGTTTGATGTTGTTGGCCGGAAGGTTGAGCAAAACTGAGGGAAGCGATTTTTCTTTAAAGATAAACTGGGGATAAACCACAAAAACTAGTCCCAAGAGATTTCTTTAAAGAATACCTTTTTCATGGATTCGGTCATCAATTTTGATTGGGATCGATGTTTCATAGCATGTGACAGGTATTCCCCTGCAATGGCCCCTTCGGCTGAATGCACGGGAAACAGCGCTAGAAGATCGGCAGGACCCAATTCGTTAATGTTCGTCTGTGTATACACCCCCCCGAAAACTAACATTGAAGATGGACACCACAAATCCCCATGGTTGAAAAGACATTCCTCTGACAAACCCATCATTTTTGGGGTTCATGTTAGTTTTAGGGAGTGAATATGTATGTATAACATATTGAAATAAGATTATAATGGATGGTATGCATATGCTCGGCCCGAGGAGTTTCGCTTCTTCTGCTTTTGTCTGAGACTTAGACTTGCACGTTGCTTTTAGATTCGCGATTTGAAGTGCAAACTTTGAATACATCATGATGGAGGCTTTTGTCGTTGCATTGCATGATTTGGGACACATAATCACTTTATGATACTGTTATCTCTATGACTCTATGATCCGTACTTTTAGTAAGTGGTTTATTCCCAGTATAATAGTGGGGTTCGATGAATTGTCCCTTTTAAAATGGTCCCTTTTCAGGGGACATGTGTCCATTTTTGTGGAGGTAATAAGTATCATAGATCTCAACAAAAACTCCAAGAAAATTCGATGGCCAGCAATGGCGCGAGGTCAGCAGTAAGCTCTTGGGGATCCATGAGTCGGTCCAACTTGGCGGTGATGACTGTTTTGCTAGTGTCCGCTATGAATCTTCAAGGTGCCAAGAACCGTCAAAGAGTCACGGGGCGAAAAAAAAGGTGACTCCCCAAAAATGCCTTTCCCCGGGTTCAGGGAAAAACAGGTTGGTTTCTGTTTTAAAGGGGTTATTACTGTAACTGTCCCTTAATTAGGCCCTAGGGCCAAATTTCAAGGGGTGGCATGGGGGGGTACCCGTAGATTCCCATCAAAAAAAAGCTGGGACTAAAGATGCACCCAGAAGCTACCTCAGGTCACGAAAAGGAACTGTTAGACAAATAAAGATCTATATGAAATGATCACAATAATTGAACCACTAATTTACTATTAATACAGTATGTCTTTTTATTCTTGTCTTGAATCTTGTTGCACTCAAGGCTTATAAAAAGTACTGAAAAGTCATAATATGGTTTAATTTGATACGCTTCTTTTGCTATGTCAAACCCACCGAACGCAAAATGACGTCCACAAATGAGGCAATAATACTGCATTTTCTGGAAAACAGTTCTGTCCGGGATTTGAGGGCTGGATCATCATTGTTTTTTATCAGTTTTTCTCCTGAATCTTTGATTGTTTTGTTTTGATTTGAGTTTATCTTTCTTATCCAATCTTATTTTTATTTTATTTTTCCCTTTGTTTGTTTTTTTTCCACGCGCCGTATAATAAATATATACACATATATGGTGCTATGTTTGTGTGCTTTCCTTGTATCTGTTCTTTTCAAGCTCCTTGTTTCCTCCCTTCTGTCATCCTTTCTGTTCCTTTGCTCCACGAGTTTTCCAATGTAACTACTTGGATCTACCATCCACCCAGTAGCAGTGGCAAATAAAAGTTCTATATAAGGATTCCCTGCAAAATATCTCAAAAAATCCTGGAAATCCTGACTGTTACTAGGGTGAGGGGGGGATGCACCCAAGTAATTACAATTATCCTTGGTTTAAAGCCTGGTTTCACATGACTGGTGAGGGCATGACATCACCCACCCTTGGAGTTGGTTGGTTTTCACACACCGCCAGGCTGCGACATTATGATTAGCCATTCCTCTGGTACTTGGGAGACGAGGCCAGCCTCGGGGGGTTCCCCCAATTACGTTCACCACGGAAGGCCCCTCGTGCCGTTTGGGTGGTCCGTCTTGGGCAGGCCCAACTACATGCTCTCTTTCGCCGTGAAAAGTGCGGAGATGGAGGTGGTGCCTGCCGGTTGGAAAACAGCGTTTTTTTTTTTGGGGGGGTTGGACTTGGGCTTGCAAGAGAAATTCAGGAGGTTTATATTGACACTGCAAATGGTTAAGACTTGGCCAATAGGGAATTTCTTGAAGGAGGTGATGATTTCAATATTGATTTTCCTGGAGGAAAAAGGGTCAAAGTTTTGCCACTGATGCGTTTGTCAGGAAGACTCTGGCGTGACAACAGCCAGGGGCCAAGTTTATTGAAAAGTGTGAAGGTGATTTATGAATCAGACATTTTGGATCTTTTTGGACACAGGATCAATATTTCTAGATGAGTTTGCCCGCGTGTACACTAGCAATTTTTCACCACTGGAAAGTTTAAACCACTTGTAGATATTAATTATTTTCTTTTGGAAAAGATAGGGTCAACATTTCCATGAATTTCCATCCAGTTGTGCCAGTTTGGTTTACTTTGGATCTACCCCCCACCCAGTTCTTGTAACAGTGGCAAGTGAATGTTTATAGGGAACTAAAAGCGTAAAAATCCTGATGGTGACTGGCATCCTGGGTGGGGGGTAGATCCAAACTATAGTTTTCTGAAGGCTTAAGAATTCTATTCAGTGACGCATCTGCTCCCTAAGGCCACAACTGGTGGGCGGCGCATGCTGACAAAGGTGTGGCCCTCAAAATGGCAAGGAGTCAGATCTACAACATCAAAAAACATGTCTACAAATTATAATGCGGCATTGTTAAAGAGTCCCATTTTCACCAACAACCAACAAGTCAACTTCAAACATCTTCAAACCAACTAGCAACAATCAACACCCTCTTTTTGTTTGAAAACAAGATCAACTACTGATTTCTGTACACACCTTCACAACCTGGCCTTTTCTTTTGGCGTGGCCCAGTCAACCATTAATTCCTGCAGCCTTGACTTGGATGACTCCCAGAAGGTGAAGCGTGGGGAAGCCGTGGGACCAACAGATCCAAAATGCTGGGACATCAAACCTTACCAAATTAAATGATTGCAGTGGTATGAATCTTTAAAATTCATCTCTGCAATTCAAAATCTTTCGAATGATTCATCAATTTTTAGCA
Organism: Breviolum minutum Mf 1.05b.01; assembly: GCA_000507305.1. Classification (NCBI taxonomy): domain Eukaryota; class Dinophyceae; order Suessiales; family Symbiodiniaceae; genus Breviolum; species Breviolum minutum. The sequence continues at coordinate 134,157 of DF239485.1, forward strand.
GCTGGGTAGATCCCCCAAAACAAAATCAGCTGAAAAAGAACCCTAGGGCCCTCATCTGCCAGCCTCAATGGGATGTCAATGGGCTGGAAAAGGTCATTGAACTTCAACCATCCGTCCTTATAAATTCATCAGAAAACGATTTTATATTATCTAAAAAACGGATTTTTCGGAAGAGATCCCAAACAACCACCTGGGATGTTTTTCCAAAACCCCAGTAGGTCGGTGGTTTTTCGGATTTTTCGGTAGCTAAACATGATGAACAGCGCTGAAAAAACCCGTGCCAGTGCAACGGCCATGGGAAATGCAAGGAGTTCGTAACAGGACAGCGAGGGACGGAGCTTTTGTGAGCAAAAAAGAGTGTTTAAACCCCAAACCTACGCTTACGGGCATGAAAGCAGGCATGCATGACTCTGCCTGTCTACCCCTTGTGTATTCCTTCAATTTGCTATAAAGCTATTGAATGTCATCCAGTTTCAGGGTTTTCGATGGTTTTGAAGTTCTGAGAAATCCAAAGTGGAAAATTTTTCGCAGCAAGACTTGAGAATTTTAAGCTTCATAAGAGGCATGCATTGTGCGCAGGCACTTTTTGGCCAATCTTTTTGGGGTTACCCTTCAGCAACTCCTACTAAACCCTTCAGCACTTATTCCCAACATCAGAAGATTTAGGTATCCAGGCCAGGTCATGTGGATGTAGTTGGTAGGAGGGACCGAAACTACCAACTGAAAATGGGACTGTTACAGCCGTGGCAGTTTTCAAGGTACGATATATATATATATATAATGCATATATAACTGAAAACAATATTGACCCAGAGCTGGATATAAAGGTGGTCACGAATCTGTTTGTTTTGAATGATTATTGATGACTCTGGCCCTCTGGCCATCATAACAGTTGAGAGCCCACTAGTCACTAGTTTCTCTTTTTTTGACTGACTAGGGTATCATACATCGCAAGTAATTGATCGCTTGGATTGCCCTTAGAGATGTAATAATGAAGATATTTTGAGCCATAGCTGAGCAGATTAGCATCGATGTCATTGCTTCACTGGATGCCTTTGCATTTGCAGGAGTCTCCTTTTGCCAGGCTTGAAATATCATGATGCAGCACACCAATGGGTTTGTTGAATCGTACGAAAACTCCCTTCAAACATGTCCTTTCTGTTTCGGGTGCGGCCGTGAACATCATCATCATCATCATCATCATCATCATCATCATCATCATCATCATCATCATCATCATCATCATCATCATCATCATCATCATCGTCATCGTCATCGTCATCGTCATCGTCATCGTCATCGTCATCGTCAATCGTCATCGTCATCGTAATCCTCATCGTCATCGTCATCGTCATCGTCATCGTCATCATCATCATCATCATCATCATCATCATCATCATCATCATCATCATCATCGCACTGGGGCTCTATGTCTTTGAGAGTGTCGTTGAAGTGCTCCACCTGTGCCGCCAGTGTGCCACTGGATGGAGTGATCCGGAATGCCGTACGGCCCGCAAATCGCAGCGCCACTTGGGTTGCAAAAAACGCCGCAAATCGACATGTTTCGACCGGGGAGAAGGGGAAAAGCATTACGGCCTGTTTCGGATTTCGGTCGCACGAAAATAGACATGGCTACCGTTTGGATGATTCAACTGTACATTCCTGACAGATATTTTACATGGCTTCACAATATATAATTATTTTTTATGTTTTGGAGGATTTCAGTTACAATTGAACTTGGGAAGGACAGGGGCGGATCCACCATGGTCCACGACGATCCACCGTGAGGTTCTGCTTTCCTCCTTTCTCTCTTCACAGGACTGGTCCAGTTGCACCTTGCTCTGCTCGAAAGATTTGTGCGTCGAAAACGTCGAGTTGCAATCGCAGATCTCGCAGTTGTTTTTTTTTGACGAATTCTGTATTCAATAGGAAGCCCCAACACCTTAACCAACCTTCACCATGAACTAACTAAGCCCTGACTTTTGTTTTTTTTGTAGTTTCCATGTCAGGATTTCTGGGCTTAGATCGCTTTTACTTGGGTGAGGCGCGATGTGAATCAGACCAGGGTCCATGAAGGTGTTGTCCCCTTTCTTTTTGCGTGGAAACCAACCAGAACATGCATGAAGCATGGTACCCGTTTAAAATTGAGTGTGTGTCTTAAAAAGGTATAGGTGATGGTAACCAACTTCGAACATGATTTCATTTTTGATTAGCAATAGCAATGAGACAACTTAAGAGGCACCTGAAGACAATTTTTTTAAACAATCACCCAGTCCTTTTCTTTTGGGGGGGACAAAGTCCACCCAAAAACTGCTTGAGATAGCAAAACAAACAATATTGGGCAACTTTTCCAACAAAAGTCTTGTATTCATTTTTTTCTTCAACTCATGACTTTTATATTTCCCATCAACAAACAACAAACAACCTATCTGATGGCAAATAGATCCTCATTTCCCCAACGCCCCAACCTCAGCTTTCCGCGGGCACCTTGAAGCTTGCCACTCTTGGTGGATTTGGAACCTGGCGGCTCGGCGTCAAAACGCCATGTCTGGTTGGGACTAACACGCTTCAACAAAGATGTGGAGTTACATGAATTAGGAGTTACTAGGGAAAAACCTGTCATGTTTTTTTTTGAGGATTTTTTGATTTCCCCAAACTTTTTTGAGGCACTCTTAAGATAATCTCAAGTATTTTGAAGATCAAGAGTACAATAACTCTGCAACTTAAGGATACAGTATATTCTCCATGCAATTCTTTTTTTGGGTACTTTCATGTCAATGTCATGACAGCTTTTCTATTGGTGGATTTCCTACACAATTCTCTTTCCTGATTCATTTGCAGAAGCTTTTGGATGGTCTGAGAAATGCTACCCACACAAGGGGTCTTCAGTATTGATAGATCGGAATATTTGGATCCATCCATCCTTTTTACCACTTGATGTCCAATCTTTACAACTGCAACGAAGAGTGGTTCTTGTGCCTTGAGGTTTTTTTATCGGAGAAACGTAATTCTTCAATGTAGGGGTGTAGCATGACCTCGGGAGGTTTCGGACAAACAAATGGATCATGTGGACCGAAACCTCCCAATTGGATCATTCAGATTTTTGCTGGGGAATCCTCCCTGTGGTTTTCCTTGTAAAAAGTCAGGTGGTTGTGGGATATTATGTGGATTGGCTCAGCGCCGATTTACACCAGGACAGTTGGGAAAGTTGGGGTCAGATTTGGTTCACTTCCTGAGCTTCAATCAACAACTGGACAAACTGGATCTGTCAAGTTGACAAGGTTTGGGTTGTTGACCGGGCTAGAAAAACATACTGTATTATTTTGTACCTTTTTGTTTTTGTGGGGTTTTAAAAATCCCAGTCTTCCCGACTTTTTGTTGGTTTGGTGTTTTTCGAATTGGTGGAGGTGTATCCCACAGGTCGACAGGGGGGGTTTTGCCCAGCTGGTCTTCCTCCAACGGCTCCCATGGTTGCGTTTGGTGAAGAATTTGATGTTGCCAAGATAATTCCTTCACTGCAACGCTTGCAGTGATTTTTGGCCATTAAAAAACACTGCAACCACTCAACACTCCTAAGGGAAGATTCTTCCGCAACGTGGTTTTCGGCAGGTCTCATGGAAGATTGGCTGCAGATCTGCCACATCACATCTTTGTCATCTTAGCAGTTGGGGTGTCATAGTTCAAAGCTTGATTGAGTTTTATTCAGGGAGGTGAAGGACTTGAAGATGTTTGAAAATCTTGGAAAAAACTGGGAGGGTTGGATGAACAGACATGAACAAGATAACTTTTGGTGATGTCTTGTGATGGACATTTTGGATCTGGATGAAAGGAATTTGGGTTTTTTAGATTGGGTCTACCTCCAAAAGATGGCAATTTGCGGATTTGCTGTAGATTTTTGGGAACCAACTTTCCATTGCTTTGATTTGCCAAACGGCCAAACCATGGGTTCCCCAAAAACCGTTGGCGATTCACGAGGTCATTTGGGTGGCTTTTATGAGTTACTTCATTTTTGGAGTCATTGGTGCCATGTGGCATGAAAGTCGAATTCTGAATCGTGCTTTGTTGAAGGCGGGGAAAGATGTTGATCCCGGGATTTGCTGTCATTTAGACAGCGGTTTTGAAGGGACACCACTGTATTCACCTGTTTTTTTTCTTTTAACGATATTCAAAAAAGACAGGCTTTCATCGATCTTGTGATTTGAGGTGGACGACATCCTGTCATTTCAGATAGATAAAGCTGGGAAGGTGACCAGGTTGCTTTCATGCGCAGCGCCTGTGAAGGTAGAGCAGATTCAACATCATTTGGCCAAGCAAAGGCTACTGTCTCAAAATGAGGAGTTTGCCACGGTGACCGGGTTGGGGCCCTTTTGACTCCCATCCAATTTTCATGATCATTTTGGGCATATGTGAGGGCTGTTTGGAAAGTAGCCATTCAGAAACTGTTTAGTAGTCTTTCTCCATGAAGTTTTTTGCACAGAAACTTGAAGCGATGATGTCCAAGTTTGGTTTTCAAATCATGCCCCTTCTTTTCAGGTTTCTGTCAAGGTTGGTTTTGAGGGTGGGCGTGTAGCATCGTGTACCTACATGGAATCCGCAGAATCCTTTGCGAGGACATGGAAGGTATGCCGAGGAAGGCCAGATCTGCTGATTCGGTGACTTTAATTGCAGGGAAAGCAACACAAGCAGCTCAATACTCTAGTCAATATATCAATATGTCCCCATGGTTATCAGAAATCAGAAGGAACCACCAGAAGGATTTAACAATGGGAACCTATTGAGGATTAATACTGTTAGGGGATCCGTATTTGTTGCTTTATAATAATCGGGATTACCCTCCAGGGAATTAACATATCCCCCTGATAAGGCGGCATATTTGAGTCGATGATTTTCCCAACTTCCCTTTCGGTGGGATATGTTGACAATTTCCTGGAGGGTATACTAATTAATCCCCAAAAAATACCCTTAACAACTGCCGTGTTTTTTTTTTCATTGCACTGGCACTGGGCGCGAATCGCGGCTCAGACCACCATGCGTGTGGCTGCACCTCCGGGAACTCCGGACTTCTACGGTTCGATGGCGCAAACACCACCAGAGGTTGCGACAGAAATGGTGGTTTCAAGAAGGGAAATGGCCTCCCAAAATGCCGGAAAAATTCAGGTTTTAGAAATTGATGTGTCATTTGACCAGAATCTAAGTTTGTATTTTGTATTGTTTCTTATTCAAGTTTTTCTTGTGTGATTTTTTTTGCGATGACGTAGCTACAATGGTGAGTTGCTAATTAGCTACATTCAGCATGGCCATTTAAATTGCACATCATATGACATGTTTCTGAACATTTTGAAATGGCCAAACTGAACCTACGGATGCTCATCCTGGCAGGTGAAATTGGCTGCCTATAAAAATGAGATGTCGCCTTTCTTCCTCTATGCCCGGGTTCCCTGTATGGTACTGGCTCTGCAGATGTTGACAGTAGACTAAAGTTAGTTGTTTGCCCGCGCCAGCAAAATTTTTTCCCTGCAAGACTAGCAATTGAATATAATTTCTCAGATAAGATCAGATAAGAATCGAGTGTGTTTCGAAGTATTAAAATCTTAGCAGCATACTACATGAATGTACTCCAGATGCCATGGCAGTATGATTTATATACCTGTAACCCTTTGATGACCTCTATTTGTTCGAGGTGTCAACCCAACCAAAAGGGTTCCATAACTCCGAGGCCAAGGCATCAGAGCAGCCACAGGTGAAGAACTCAGGCAAGGGTGTTTGGTGGTTGAAGTTTTTGGGGGATTTTTGACGTGTATTTACGGAGCAAAATTTTGATGTTGTTGGTCTCCCTGGAGAAACTAACGTTAGCCAATTGGAAAATCAATCGTTGGAAGATCTTTTTAATGTTGGGATGGCCCATTTTCATTCATTTTCAGGAGCGAACTGTTAGTTTCAGGGAGAAGTCTAGCAGTTCCACCCTGACAAGTTACCTTTTTGCCACAGAGAGGATCGTCTTCCAAGCATCATTTTTCAAGGGCTTTAGCTGCTAAACTTCAGGAGAGGGGTATAGATTCTAGTATAGATTCTATAGTCATTATTTGGGATTGGAAAACACCTGAATTCTGGTGTGGCTGCGGCTGGTTTTTTGCATGATTGAATTCAGGCAAAGGTGAATTACCCGGAAGCTCATCAGATTTGCCAAGGTTTTGTTGCTGATGTTAATGCGAAAATAGAGGATTACCCATGGATTAGCATGACTCAAGCATGCATTTTGTGATCCTGATTTTAAGTCATGGTTTTGTGATTTTTCCTCTCTTTATTGTTTTTTAAACCTTTGGACCCCGTGGATGATCATGGTTTTGTGATTTTTCCTCTCTTTATTGTTTTTTTTAACCTTTGGACCCCGTGGATGATTAGCAACCGCGCCCTTCCAAACTTTAGTAGTGGGAGAGACGCAAGTTGACGTTGTTTGCATCAAATTAATCATGGAGTACCAATTGCATTTGACATGTGGCATTTGTTCTTTCCCAATTACAAACACATCGTGATCATCATGATCTAATCCTTCACGGCGTGGAGGTACCGCCATAGCGGTTGGGTGACATGTTTTCAGTCTGGTCTTGGATCCAGAAATCCCCATAATCCCATCTAAAAGAGGGTGTATAACATATACTTCAGGTTTGGTGAATCATGATGATCAATTGTTTATAAGTTTATATCCGCCCAACAAACATCTCTAAAAACTAACATATCCCCACCCAAGTCATGTTTGAAGTTCCTTGGGACCCAAGGTGGGATATACTGCACCCCTAGATTTGACCTGGATGTCGGCGCTCCAGGAGCCTTCCAACGAATTGGCAGCGGCTCAAGCCCATGAAGACGGGCCCACGTTTCACCGATGAGAAGATCCAATTGAAAAACCATGGCAGCGCAAATGGTAGCAATTCCTTCCCGTGGAATGAAGCGTTGGGAATTTCTTTTTTTTAAATTTGATGGATATTCGCTTGTTTCTTTGTTGATTTGTGAGATCCAGAAAGCACAGCTAGAGTTGAATGATTCTAATGGCATGTGCATTTCGTTTCGACCAGCGGCGATGAAGTGGAGAAACACTGAACGAATCTCAACTTCAAGATTTGAGGGGCCCTCCTTACCTACTCTGGGTCGACATCTACGACATCCCTATCACCAGAATTAATACATACAGTTGATGGACGAAATCCTGCACCACTTGGGATGGTTTTTCAAATACCGTGCAAGCAACTTTTTTTATTTATCTTTTTTTGTTTTTCCATATATCAACTACTAGTTCGCTAAAAGAAACATATCCATCAACAATCAGCATGATTATCTACTTGTGGAGTCGTGGGACATTGGCTTGCCAGTCAGCCTTTGGCTTAAGTGTTTTCTCTTTTTTTAGCTCGGCACTGGTCAGCATGAGGCCAGTGCAACGTGGAGATGCATCAACATTGAATCTAAAGTTGTTGATATAGATCTTTCCAACAAACCTATTGGATATTCTGAAATCTTCAATTTTGTGGGAGAAATAGTTGGACTGCCCAGGGGTTTTTGGAAAGATACATGAAGCAGTGAAATTATTTGCGGAAGGCTTAAACTTGCAACAAACGAAGCAGTCTTACTTGAACAGCTACTTCAAGTCTCGCGCTTCTAAGAATCTTCTGGCCACCTACTGCCTTACCCTCCCAAAGTTTAACATGCTTCACCTGAAAACGGCACCAAAAGGAATAGGAGATGAAGCCAAGTTGGAAGCCCATCATTTTTCGGTGGTCACCCATTTCTTCACCTTGGGGGAACTCTACCTTGGTGTTGAAGCACCAGCTGGTAGGTTTCCATTGATCTGATGGGGCTTGGACCTCAGACTCAGATCTTGATGATATATAGTTGATGCGAAACATTCAACGAAGATTCCAAATGTTTCTTATCTTTCGAGTCATCTGAGTCTTCAGGGCGAGATGCTGTGCGGAGCCGAGTTCTTGACAGTTTTGAAGAGTTTTGTGACATGTCTGGACATGTCCTTGGTGTTTTGTTTTTTGGAAATGTACCACTAACGACGAAACACAACAAAACAATAGGTCACATGAACAAAAACACAAAAAAAGTCAAATCATGGCATTGTGTTAGATAGCTTTCAGGTACTTTGTCACAAGGGCAAAGAACAGAACCACTCGCAGCTGGGGCGCCCCAGAGATGATCAAATTTATCCAAATTTGGTGTGGCTGTTGTAACGACACAAAAACAGCGCTTGTTGGGTACACCTTTAGTTACTCCAAAAAGACACTGCAGTTCGGTGTTTGTACAGCCATCTAGATTCCTTGATCCACCTGAATAGAAGACGAGCGACGCACATCAAATCATAAGTTAGCCAAGTGAGCAACTAAATTGTAAACCCCCATCTCTTTCTTATCCCTTATATATATTATATATATACGTACGTATATATTCCTTAGATCCCAGGAATCCCATAAATCCCTCCCAAAAAACTTTCCCATAAATCCACCTGTGGAGCCGTTGTTTTCCACAGGTTGCATCAAGGATCCGAAAGGCGGAGAGATTTTTTCCCATGGAAACATTGGACGACTGGGTTTTTTGGCAGGCTCAAATATTTTCAAATTTTCACCCCGAAAAAAAAAGGGGAAGATGACCCAATTTTGACGGTCGCATATGTTTTTGAGATGGGTTGGTTCAACCACCAACTAGTTTATGGTTTGATATAACCCTCCCTGAAACTAGCAGCAAGTTTGCACCTGAAAAATGGATGGTTGGCAGACGATTGTTTCCTTTTAGGGCCCGGCCTATCTTCAGGGGCTATGTCAGTTTTGCGGAGAGTAGTTCAATAATGATGTTCAATCATCTTTGCATCTTTGTTACACTTGCGCCACTAGCAGGTATCAAATACTCGTTTTTTTTCCCTCCACAACTGCAATGCAGCCAGATCCTGTGCAGGCTGCCAAGACAAATAACTTGAAGACCTACAAGGAATGGACTCAAGTTCAGCAACTGATCCCCTTGCCACAATATATATATTTGATAATGTCAACCATGCGTCGACTTAGAAACCCCGAAATCGGAAGTTTCCCTGGCCTTGATGTTCGTTGCAGAGATTTCATTTTTCCCCGATGGGATGCCCCACATCCCTTTTGCCATCAGGAATTCCAGGATGCCTATTCACTTAAAGGGCCACTTCGACCAGGAGCTTCTGCGTTTGGAACGCCTGGAGGTTAGACTTATGAAGATTGTGCAAAGGTGCTCCAAACATATATTGTCGCCAACTAAATATATCCCTTCCGTAGGTACCTAGGTATCCAGATTCTCCATGATTTTTGTGGAATGCACGACTTTTTGCATTTCAGGGGCTACTTTATGACATGTTAAATTTGTGTCAGATTATTTCATAACGAAGTCATGCCTTTTGATTCTTTAGAGGGCGATGTTGATGTTTAGCATGGGTCATGTATGTCTATTTTAAAGTGGCAAGTGGTTGGGATGGGTGTCTCCTTTATATATATATATATTATATATATATACATATAAATTGGGTAGTACTCGTAAGTTCTTGTTTGTCCCAGGGTTACTTTCGCATTAGGTTGCCAAGGTCTTGTGGAAGTTACCACCCGCGATTTTAAAGAGAGCAAAAGCCAATGTTCCATGCTGTTCATAGAAACCCATATACCTTTGGTCTACCCCCCCCACTCAGTAACAGCCACACATGAAGGTTTATAGGCATTCCCTACTAAAAATGCAATAATCCTGGTGGTGACTGTTACTGGGTGGGGGGTAGTTCCAACATATATCATATACCTTCATTCTTTGGACTTTCTCTGTTGGCAGCTCAGTATTCTGAGGGCATCATGAGTCTTGATTCTTTAAAAAGCAATTGGTTAGGTGCCCCTGGCCATTTATCATTGTAGAAGGTGGGCATACGGGATACTCACTGAATTCTCAAGGGGATCTAAATATGTACTATTCCTACTGTTACTGGAAGGGGGATCACGTGAAGATATAGAATTATATTGGCATAGGAATAGATGGTTTCACTGTTCATGAAGTCCAGCCAGAGAATAGCATATATGCAAATATTATTCCAGTCGCCGGGGGTTGCAGAAATTGGCTTCCATGTGCTAAGGTTATCCGTGAATCTCAAAGAATTGGGCAAAGTGTTTGCCAGCCACTTAAATTTCCAGAAACTGTTGATGGAAGAAATCTTGCACCAGATAATAGATACTTGGATGTCCCAGGAAGTTAGTAAATGGCTAGTAAATGGGTTATAGTGAGAACCCACTAATGATGGGGACATTGGGGTTATTCACTATTTACAGGGTCGTTACATCGGTTTTTTGCAGCATTTCTTCCATCAACACAACAACTTTAATTCTCAAGACGTGATGCTGGAAGGCTAGTTTGAAACGATTGGTGGAGATTCATCAATGTTCAGAGATATGCAGAGGATGAAAGTGAGGCAAATTGGACATCAATCACTTGAAAGTGAGCATCACACCTTTGCAGGATTTGTTTAAAGTATAAAGAAGATCCACAAAAACATGATTTTTTCCAAGCCCATGACTTGGGACTGAATTTTGTTGCTTTTGTTCCCCCACCAAAGTCGGCTAAAAATGAGGCTTGTCGCAAAATCAAGAAGGCAAATGTGCCGTGTCCGGGGCCTTGGGGAGAAAGGTTTGTTTTTGGCCACTAAAACATTCGATCTACCTGGATTTCATTGGATTTCATCATGTTTAATCATAAGCATATCATATGCTTGAAGTGTGATGAAAATCAGCACACTTTCTTTGAAAAGGCCTCCAAAAAATATCCCAAGTTCCTAAGTTCCTAAGGGCAGTGGGGTGAAGGCTTGACTGATTTGACAATGGGGAGCGCCGAAAGGTGATCCCATGGACTGAGGTAAAGCGAGCACAGATGTTGCCAACTATTGCAAGGCTGACGACTTTTTCGCAGAACAAAGATGTGGGACTTCTGGCAAAATTAGGGATCCCCCAAATATTCACTGGAAGTGTTTTTTTTGTATGATATCAATGTATGTATTGAATGTGATCGATCATATTTTGCGTGGGTCTTTTCCTATGTGACGGCATCTTGTGTATGTGGATATATGCAGGTCACCGCAATTTGCGGGAAGGCGATTCATCAACAAGCAAAAACCTAACTCATCGTCGAAGGTTGACTTTAGCTTGTTAAAAAATGATTCCAATCCAAGTCCTTCCAATGGATTGTTGGAACTTGATGAGTTTGTCAACTTGAAAAATCCCTCACCCTAGCTTAAAAAATACATGGTTACGGAAACAGTCCCCAAGTAAGTAGGCAGGCTATTTATGCCTGTATATATATATATATATATGCGTACTGTATACAAATACTGTCTATATATATATATATAATATATATATAGATAGGTGTGCCAAGCACCATTTTCTTTTCATGCATCCCACATCTCCAGTTCCTGCCCACTTCAGGCCTTAAGTGACCTGGAGCATCCGCACTTGTGTCGTTTTATCGAGGTGCGTGAAGTCTTCCGAAAAGCTTTGTTTCTTTTGAGGGATTCGTGCTGTTTTAGGGAGTATATTCAAGCTCAAACCCGTGATTCTTTGCTAAGTTGCCACTCGGTTGGCCACGGAGGCATTTGAAGACAGTACATACATTTACATGATCTACGAGAAGGACAGCTGGCAGCTGGCAAAAGATGGGGAGTGTCAGTTTTTGCAAACTTTTGGGTGGTCCCTAGTTATATCCGTAGTTATGATATCAATATATAATATATATATATAATCATATATATACACATATTCTCTATGTATAGATATATATATATATATATATTCACCATGATACTCAGATACATGTAAATCATATAGTACTGTATCAATTTCGATCCAATTTATGGCTGTTTTCGATGCGATGACTCGAGCAATGAGACAAGAGCCTTCAGCCTGCCCTTCTTTCGAGGCAGGAACTACGACTTTGTTCGAGCACATTTTGGAAAGAGCCTCCCTGACAGAGGAGGAAGCTGCAGACTACTTGCGCCAGGCATCTTGGGAATTAAGGTGCTGAACAATTTCATTGAAACTCTTTGTTCATTTCCACCACCCTAAGGAACCCATAAAAATCCTGTGACGGAAACTGTCAGAAATCAACACTTCAGGACTTTAAATTACTGTATCAAAACAGCCCATTTAAGAGTTCGCAGCTTGTTACTGCTATTTGAGTTCTCAATGCACATCTTGGTCAGGCGGCAATGGCACTCTCAGTGTCTCACTCCCAGGTCTGCGGCACAGGGTGAGTGATGAAAACTTAAAAGATGATCCCCGGTTATTATACGGGGATCATTAAACTACCTATCTGGGGGCAGACCAACCGATGCAAATGTATGGTAAATTTGAGAGATTTCCCGTTACTAGTGTGTTTGGGTTGGTAGTCTAATGACCCCTGTATCAGTTTGGGGAGAAACTCATCCCGCCTTTACAAAAAAGTGAAGTTAGTTATTTTAAAAAACGTTTGTTTTTTCAAGGATTCCTACTTTGTCGGATGTATGACCAATCCCCCTACCACAAGAGAATCAATGGGTACAAAAACCTTGGGGGGGAATTCTAGTGATGTGAAGTGACGGATTCTCCATGCTTTCCATGTCGTCCTGTTTTGGAGATGTTCATTGGAAGATCCACTTTTGAGACACGGCCATGTTGGATATGACATCCGTCAAACGACTCGAGGGCATTGTTCATGGCAGATTGTCGCCCAAAGCACTGGTTCTCGATGACGCGGCACCCAGCGGTTTGGATTTGTGGACACGAGTCGCAACGGGGACCCGTCAAGATCTACTGGAAAGTGCATCTCCACATTCATGATTTTTGCTTTTCTGAGTCCTTGCCAGTCCTTGCTATTATTTATTTATGACTATTAAAAAATACTTAACGTTTGTGATTGTTTCTTATTCTGAATTATCATGATTGTATACTTTGGACATCTTTGGACTTAGGAAGGAGATTTTATTTTGGACTTACATACAAGAGTGTTTGCCACGTGACTCTATGAGTTAAAATGGCTGTTTTGGTTCATACCTACCTGCAATCTGGGAAGCTTTGCTACCAAGGAAGAGGATCCCACTGAAGAGGAGATTGATGTACAGATCAAGATTTGCGATATGGGACAGGTGAACTGGGTAGATTTTGGCCAACAAGCTCCACCAGATTTCTGTAAAGAATTGGAAGTGTTTCTCCATTTTTTTGAGAGTGCTCACCTTCCAACTTCAACATACTTTGACTTAAAACTAATAGATATGATATCTAAATATATAACATGTGTTTTGAAAACACGGTTTCACCAGGTTTAGCGGGTTTTTGCAAATCATCCACATTTTTCCGATGTCGCTAGGGCTTCATCCTCAGACCACAGCTCTTCGCGACAGAGGAGACAAAGGAGGCACCGGTCTCAATGGTGGGAGTGGAGAGAGATCAAAGAGCTTCCAAGAAGGACTACCACAACAACCAAAAAATGCAGACACAGAAAGGTAAATGACTCCCTGGACGTTTAACGTCTCGCCCCTGAAAATAGGGAAACTCCCGAAGGTACGGTACGTAGTTTCCCAACCACCATTTTTCCAGGGGCGAGCTGTTAAACTTCCAGGGGTGAATACTAAATCTTGCTGATGTTACTGGCAGGGTCTGGAGATGGAGCAGTACGCGTGTTCCCCGGAGTATGTACAGAAGGACACCCTCTGGAATCATCCGAACTCCGACCTGTGGCAAGAATCGTCCTACCAAAAATTATACCAGCATAGACCCCAGATAGCAAAAAACATGTTTTTCAATTTCTGTGTTATCAATGAAGAGAACAGTGTAACGTCTGCAAGAAGCTCAAGGCAGTTTTTCTGGTTTTTTTTTCTGGATGCCATTGCTGTGCAAGGTGCCCATGCACCACGTCCACTCCCCCAAATTTGGTCGTCACACTGGCACCCAACCATAGCACACTACAATGGTACCCTGCAATGGCACCACGTCCACTCCCCCAAAGTTGGTCATCACCCTTCCCCCCAACCATAGCACACTGCAATGGCACCCTACGATGGCACCCAGCTATGGCACCACGTCCATGCACCCTGCAATGGCACCCTGGTGCCACGTCCAATCCGCCAAAGTGGTTCGTCGCCCTCCCCCCCTATTGGAAGTAAGAACCCCTATAGCTATCGCTATCTGGGGAAAAAGCTATCCTGCAATGTTGATATTACCAAGAATAGTAGCAATCCTACGGTAAGTTCACCTTATGCATATATATTATAATGTATATGTTTTATGTCATATATCACGTATGTTATTTATAGCATGTGTATTATAATACAGTATGTTATATTATATCTCTATTTTTCTCCTTATAAAGGTTGGAGCACTTTTTCCCCCGAAGATCCGATCTTTTAAACAAAGGAGTTGGAGACCACTGGCACCTTGGATCTGCCAAGACATGCCGAGAAGAACGATATTTGGGCGTTGGGTACGCTCAGTGTTGCACTGTGTCAGTGCGCGTTTCATACAAATATGGGAGATGAGAGTCCTGGTTTTGTATGTTGTGTGTGTGTGTGTGTGTTGCTACAAGCCTTGAGCTACGCCATTTGCATGAAAAGGGGTTGGACACCTCTCAAGTGTAAAAACCAATCCAAATGCATCGCCTCTTTTCGGGGCATCACAGCCATGATTCGATGCACTAAGGCTGGGGATGATCTTTTTTCATATGCTGTTCCTTGGTGGCATTTCTACAGGTCTCATGACTGTTGCATGTTCCATCCTGTTTGATGAAGGTCTGGAAGTATGCCATTTCAGGTGGGGGAAGCTTGCTACCGTAGGGTGGGAATGGATTTCATCCTCAGACCTGGTGTAGTCGGCCAGTTGGGCATGCGGTTTGTGTGTTGTTCCAGGCCACTGATAGAGCCAACCTCTTGCAGTCCGTGGGCAAAAAAGGCATTGTCTACGAGGAGAACCTCGATCCTCTGGACTCTGGACATGGTAGATCAACTTGTTGATGTTCAAGAACCGAAATCTCTTTCAATCTCCCAGAACTGGGTACAAACCGGTTGCATCACTGAAGATCCGGGAAAAAAATAGAGAGAACGTGGCATAAGACATCAAATCAATGAATTTTAATGGCAGCCAGCATCAAGAACCCGACAGACTTCCATCACATCCGAGAATCTCCAACATTTGGACAATATCAAATCTACTCTTGTTCGCAAGCCACAGTCAGGATGGAGCTTGGAGCAAGTTGTCTAAAGGCGCTCGAGAGATAGTTGGCATCTTAGATATCTTGGGTGGTTGAAAGAGGGTCTCCCAGAAACGGACGCATCTCAAAAGAAGCGAGTGCAGTGTGCCTTTAGCAGCTTCCCCTTTCAATGGCTCAGTATCTCAGAGGAGCCTGGACTAGCGGTGCTGGTCCGGGTATAGTGAATTTTGAGAGGGCTTTTTGGGTCACAACTCTTCCACTAATTGAAGATGTTGAACTGGAAGGATCTGTGCGACTGAAAAGAATTGGGCATCAAAAAGACCCATGGGCGGGCGAAACTGGAAGTGAACAGCTTGCGCGGTGGCGCCACCGTTCCAGTCACAGCGACCAACATCAATCAGGAACTGAAGACAAATCTTTGTGACAAGCATCCTTGGGAAAATCGTGAAAAATCCGATTGAGCACAAGAACCTCAAACCGAAGGTAATGGCTGAGCATTGATAGATGATCAGAAGCCGGCTGCAGAGTTGCTGCAAGCTGGAGACGAACAGAATGTCAGCTCCAAGTTCTTCTTGTGTGACAGCTATTGAGGAACTAAGCATTTGAAATTTCAAGGGATAGTCCTCTTTTCTGATGTGTTGATCCATCATTCATTTATCCTGAGTTTTCAGAAATACATGTTTTTTTAAACGAATGTTTTGCTATATGCAGAACTATTTGATGAGCATTTCACAAAAAACATGTTTGACACCACAACCAACAACCATGGACCGGACCAAACACCGCTGCCCTACAGAGATCTTCTTTTCGCTAAGGTGGAGCAGATGTTGCGGGTGAATCCTGCTATCCGCATCTCTGCATCAACATTGTTGAAACATCCTTGGATCAAGGTCGGGGAGTTTTGTTGGAAGAAAGGGAGCTGAACATATGCTGAAGATATCTATTCTGGCTGGGTGGTTTCACATAATTTTAAAATTTCACACCCTATTTAGGGGAATCTTTTCCCATTTTGACTCATATTTTTCGGGTTGAAATCACCAACTAGTATTCCCAAATGATTCAGGAACTTTATATCTAAGTTGGATAATTTTGTTGGGGGGAGCACCTCACCTTGGAGCTACCACCGAATCTGGTGCCATTACGATTCAATAGCCTTCGGGCCTCAACGGTGCGGGATGGCCAAGAGATGCCAAAAAGCTTTTGCAAACCTTTGTATGTGGAATAAGTGAGCAATCCAAAAAGGGTCCCTGGGTCCTGGGTGTTTGATTTGTTTGAGTCATTCAAACTATTTTACGTACATCTATTTTACAGTATATCCTTACATCCATACATGTATGATATATTGTATATAGTATATTGCATACACAAACTATATAGGGGATGAACGCCTGCCCTGTTTAGTGTGGATTTTGCCTGCCTCCCCCCCTTCCAAGGTCCGGTTTGCCCCCGTTATAAGGTGGTAGTAGTCGTTGTCGTTGTCCTTGTAATTGTGGTTATTAGGGGAAGTCGTAGTCGCGGTCGTGGTGGTAGTCGTGGTCCTGGTGGTGGTCGTAGTAGAAGTTGTAGTACTAGTGCTTGTATTATATAGTATGGAGTACCAGAACCATACGAGGGGGGTGCGTTGACAGGTGGCACGGACCACCTTCCCTCGGCGGCGGATGGTCTGAGTGCTCAGTGCACCCAGGGGCAAGGAGAATTTGTCACAAAATGCGGGAAAAACAAACTCGTACTATCTCGTACTGATATGTACTGATGGGGTATATTTGGGAATGGCGATAAGTTTGCCTGTAGATTTAATTACTGTACTTGCATATCAACTAGTTTGGCCTTATTTCATTAAAACTCACCAGCATCGAGAGACAGCATACTGCAGCTTGACTAGCCTAGTCCCAACTTGATTTATCCAGGTCCTGCTGCTCAACAACTTGAAATTAAATGTCCAGGACTGACTTTGAGGCATATCGTCTTGTGCCATGACTTCTATCCATTAAACAGTTCTCTGTCTTCCCAATCAACCACTCCTAGCTCGGTGGGGTTTTGTCCCCGAAGAAGATGAACACAGCATCCTTATGTTAATCGATTAGTTGTCAATGGCACTTCTTAGAGCAAGAAACCCGGAGCCAACTGTCGGAGTGATTTGTCGTGGTTTTTTGGTTTTGCTTGTCGGTGGATCTCTCACAATCTGTCACACATGCTTTCAGGAGAGTGAGTTCAAACGTTTCGTTCTTCGCGTGATTGCTGAACAACTTCCAAGGCGCTGAAGATTCCATAATGTTAAAACTGCCTGTTTCAACATTAAAGAGAACGATGAAACGACCCCGTTGTGGGTGGAATTTTCTCTATTTTTCCCAAAACCAAAAACCAAAAAGAACCTGTTGAAGACCATCGAAAACGTGGTTGTATGATCCAGAAACATTTTGGAAACAGGATCTCTGTATAATCTTCGCTTGCCACTGTTGAGGATTTCCCCAACTTATATGCAGATTACCCAACTTCCCGCTTGGATGAGTGGGTGAAGTGTTTCTTCTCAAAGAATGTAACTCATTTTTTTCAGGTCCTTCCAATAAGGCTGTCAACCCACTGATTTCGGTCATCTCGTCAACTCGTCAGGGACAGCAAAACCGAGCAAGCCGTCGAGAAGGCGGTTGTGAACCAACCTTTCTGGGTGAAATTGTGTGGCTCAGTATAGGGCTGATATTAGGGGAAACCAGTCTGAAAAGGCTTTCAGGTGTGTATCTGAATTCCTGAACAGCTTGGTGATTTATACATACGGGTGTTTCCAAAAATAGGGGTACCCCCAAATCATCCATTTTAAAATGGTTTTCCATTATAAACCATCCATTTTGGGGTATCCCTATTTTTGGAAACACCCATATACAATTATATATTTATATTTACTGTATATCATGTAATGAAGAGAGAGGCATGACACTGGTTTCCCGAAGCGGCGTAAATGGCAGGTTCACCTGTCGTGAAAAAACTCACAAGGTCACAACATTCACGGATGCTCATGAAGCCCCGATATCAGAGATTTGTGCAGGGATCATTAAGTTACCCAAGTCTTGCAAGAGTCAGGCGATGCAAATCTATGGTAAAATTTGAGGGATTTCCAATTATATATAATAGTGCATTTTTGGGTTGGTAATATAATGATTACGCCTGTTTGTGTGTCACTCAGAACCTCCCAATGAAAGGCCTTCAGATGTTTGGACCGGAATGGAGACGGAGTACTAACAGTGGAGGAGGCCGCGACTACAATAGCGATTCAAAATGGACATCGCGAGGGTTACCGGGTACACCTGTGGTGACTTTAGTGGAAATGCCCGGTGAATAAGTATATTTTACTCCTCCATGACTTCAAGTAGATCGGTTTGAATTGATTCATTTCGTGACCATTTTGTTTGGGCAAATCATATAGCTTGCAGATTATTTGGTCGTGAGGCTTCAGCAGTCAACTCTCTTTTTTTAAATCCGTTTGTTGAGATTTCTAGCAGCTTAAGGTGATAAGGTGGCTTGAGCTTCGATGATGACGAAGAACGGAAAACAAGCTTTTAGATTCCTCGTTGTTTGTGTCATCCCCCAAATTAGAGATCCTAAACTTCCAGAAGGGTTGCTTTTACAAAGAGTATATTCTAGGAAACTAAAGTGCGTCAGAGAATTGGTCCACATTTGGCTTGCCACTCATTGGGGGATTGGTTTTTCTTTCCAATACCAATACTGGTCAGTTTATCAATTTGTGGGATACCGGATACCGATATCAACTGGGATAAACCCAACAACTGCCTTGTGTGATTTTGTATCTATGCTGTAAAGTATACAATCAAGCAAACACCTAGTGCATGTGATGAACGAGGCCCCTTCATGCCCCTGCCCTTTTGTGATGCTAGATGCTGAAAGTGTTTGATGGAAGCAGGTGGTGAAAGGCCTGAAAAAACAGTTGGACGTCAAGACTGCGAAGGATGAAAAGGACAGCAAAGTGGCAACGGAAAAGTTGGAGAGGTGGATGACAGAGCCGGGAGCATCTCAAGATTTGGTGATTTCAAAGGTTTCTCAAAGATACTTACCCTGATCCTTGGAGAAGCGTTTCAATTGTTGCACAAAGTTTTGTTTGAAGTGCCTTGGTTCAACCAAGACTTTGAAAACCATTCTCAGCGCAAATTCCCTTGGCCATTAGCGGATTTGAGGATCTCTGATGTCTACACTCACACAAACACAAAAAGAGGATGCAACTGATTTGGGATGTAACCGTTCGGTTTTGAATCAGCTTCTTCAAGAGCATTTCTGAACTCAGAACTTGAGGTTGAGGGTAATAGGATAGCCACACAAAAAGACAGGATCGTTAGGTGACTGTCAGGCAAATTCGCTTGGATGGAATTTAGCAGTGTTCAAAACGTACACGAGTTATATTGTTGAATGATACGGATGTAGAATTCCTCGTTATCACCAGGAATTCAGAGCCTGCTTCATCCACCTGCGACAATCTACCATGGACCTTCAAAATGACTTCAAAATGATGCTGAAAGTATGTTAGAATTTCCAACAGGAATCTCCTTTTCCAGGTTTTCTTTTTCAGGTGCCATGTTTTTTTTGCATGGTGCCATGTTTTTTTTGATGGACCACTCCACGGCAGTGGTTGCGAGGATTTGACTGCACTCTTTGCCTGGACCCTGGAATGTCATGGAATGTCTCTCGGGTCCGCCGATGCAGAATGAACATGAGATAACATGAGGTTGACGACTTTAAATCATGAGCAAACCAATGGAAGCTGTGCTTATCATCCTCAGTTTTTCCTCAAGGCACAAGTGGATCGAGATGGCTCTGGAACCATTAACGTCCAGGAGAGAAACGATGAAAAAATCGAACGGAAGGTAAGTGGGGAAAACACATCTGTGGGATGTTTTTGCTACATTTTTACCACTTAAGGGATGTCCTTAAAAATATTCAACCTGGCAAGTAGAACATCTGTTTTTGTAAAGGTAGCAATACCATGAGCAATTTGAAGCATTTCAGAAGTTGCAAATAGGTGCATCTCAGCTGAGAACTGTATAGAAAGAGTTCGTTTCCAACATCAAACCGAAACCGAAAAACTCGATTTCGACTGGAGGAGTTTTTGGCTGCTGCGATGGACCAAAATCGAATCAGCGGTTTACCAATCCTTTGGGAGGCGACGAAGTGTTTCTGATGGTGGAAAAATGCTGCCTGGCAATATGATGTTCTTAAGATTGAGGGGGCGCAAATGTTGGCAAACGTAATGGTCAAATATGTTCACAAAAGATGAGCAACCCCCACCCAAGATCTACCGACTCGCACTGTTTGACATGCCAAGATCTACCTTCGCACATACTATGCATACATGAAGGCAGCTCATCAACAATAGCATCACAAACTACATCACCTATACATCTACATCTCAATACTCAAACAGAATCTATGCTCCATACTCCAAAGGTTTTTTTTCAATTTGCTTTTGATTTTTTATATTTGCTTTTTGGCATTTTGGCATGGATAGAAGGAACAACTAGGTGTTATAAACTTGTGGACGTTGTTTTTTGACAATACATGAAATGTACAACCACGCAAAAATCAAAAGTTTTTTCCCACAAAGTTGTGCACCTTACAAAGCACAGTGTTGTTCCGTGTGTTGATTTTAGAACTTTAAGGTGCAGAGGAAACATGCAAGCAGTTTTCGGTTTTACAAAATGTGCATGATATATGATTTTACACAATAACTACATTCAACATTGAGACAGGTAGACCTTGGGCGTGGAGGCTGTGTATTGTATGTACACTTAATGTAACGTGTTCGCGTTGAACAGGAATATAAATATATATATATAATATATAAATGTATTTTGGCATTTTTACTTCTTCCATCTATCTAATTTTGCTGCAAGATTTTAAGGACTCTCCCATGTTTTACTCCCAAACGTACGTTTCTTGTTCTGCACCCCCATGTTCTTGCTGGTACACCCGAAAGTTATTGGGAAGGCGTTCAGTGCCTTCGATAAAGATCGTGGTGGCACGATTAGCAACGACGAGATTGGAAAGCAACGAACTCAGTTTGGCCGTCACGCAGCATCTCCAGTCATCCTGGCCATTGCCGTTTATGCAAGCAGAGACAAGTACTAGTAGCTTAGTTGGGTAGCCATCAGTCTCATTGCAAACAGTCATGTATATGCAGCTGACTACATGCATATATTTTCAGACGCATGTCAGTGCGTATATTATATATTGATGCAAGTGATAAGCATCTATAATTACATGCTATAATTGCAATATATACATTTGTACACTGTATGTACATGGAACTGTGCAGCTATTTATTGTCTACACATTATATATTATAGATCATAGTAGTGAAGCCACCTGATACCATCACTACAAGATTTCAAGACCCACATGACGTTTCCAAGGATTGTAAAAGAATTAGAAGGCCAATTGGTCTCCATGGAAGTGGCTGGGGGGACCTAGACAAAGACAGGGGGGCAGCATTTGGGCCGCAAGGAACTCTATCCAAAAAGGCCTAGTGAAAGGCCTGAGAACAAAATATTTTTAGCTAAAATGGAGACAATCCTGGAGCATGAAACCGCTTGCCATTTCAAAAAAAAACACATAGCAATGCAATGGTTGATTCATAGGATTTTTTGAAGGTATGATAAATATGCGTATGAAATCATGTTTTTCTTCAATAGAACTGGTTGTTTCACGAAACCCTGCCACCTTTGAAGGCTGAGAGCTGCGCCCAAGCAATTCAGCGTGAGCTGGAGAAGACAGGTTGGCGTTTTGCTGTGGCACCCTATAAAGAAATTAGGGAATCCAAAGCCCAATCCAAGGAGAAATTGTATGGAAATTTGTATGATTTTAGATGGACACCATCTCCACATGCCATATGCAGTGTTTCAACCCAATTCAGGTTGGTGAATGATGATTTGCATATTGTTTTATGTGCCCTAAAACTTAGAACGAGTGCCGAACTGGGCCAATTCCTTTAGGTTCTAAAGGTATCTTCAATTCGAGTTGAGTCTAGTAAGATTCTAGGATTCATTACAATACTTGAACATATTTCATATGGTTAAAAGCTTTGTTCGGAATAGATTTTTGTGTGGCTTAAATTTATGGGGCCACTAAAGAAATGATACCCAACAACACTTCAAACACGTCAGTTTTTTCGCAGTCATCGAATTCTGGTCCTCTCCAATGGGGGCCTCCCTTACAACTTCATGGTGTTGGGAGCAACATCCAGGCAACTCGGGTGACCTTGACTTCGAACAATTTGTGTACTTGATGAAAACTCGGCCAACTTCCGCGGTACCTTGTTTCCGGAATGGAAACGAAAGGGTGGCGAAAGAGAGGGTTTTTCCACCTGATGGAAACGGTGTGTGGTTTTGATGTGTCAAGACTTTGGAGGTAACGAAAATGAACAGATAAGCAGAGTGGCTCTTTTTTTGGGGGGTTAGTTTGTGAGGCAACTAATTAAGAAAAGTCTAAGACGAATCATAAGCTTCTGGAAAGTTATAGAATATAATCCTCCTGGACACCAACCTGTCCCCTGTTGAGGCGGTTGGGTCTTCTGTCTCCCTCACTTGATTGGCACTACTCTTCCAGCCACCATGGTTCAGCGGAAAATAGGATGTCTCCATTTTCCACTGGTTGCCATGAAGATGAGAGGCACTTCACAGATTCACAGTCAGACGTTAAACACCCCCTCCATCACAGGGTATCCGCGGTGTCGCACTGACGCCTAAGGATGCCCTCAATACCCAGATGACTCGTGCTTGTTGGGGCTTGGGGGTGGACTGCTACCAGGCGGGGAATGAACTGACAAATTTGTTGACACTTTCATATACTTTTTATTCTTGCCTTTACATCGTTTCGAACATGTTCTGCCTAATTATAAGTAATTTTACATGTCAATAATGCAAGTGGCACTTGCATTGTTTTTTTGAAGTCTAATTTTTACAATGATGTGTTGAAAAGATGTCGATCGAAACGTCCATCTTAAAAAGTCTGTGCCTTGATTCATGCGGGGATTCGTCCGTCCATCCTTGGGAGGTACGACATCGTGAACCTGAAAGGTTGGGGGAACTCCGTTGGATGGTGAAACGGTCGCATGGGTGGCCGGACAACTTGGGGCCATAGATCAACTGGTGGCGGATCCAGGTTTTTGAACCCGTCCCTGAAACCTGAAACCACGGAAAAATTTGAGCATACAAAATCTGTTGCTATGTCAAAGGAAGTGCCAGAAGACAAGAAATAGACAGAAATACAAAATACATAGAAAAGCAGATGCATAGCAACATGGAAATTGCCGTCACTTTTGACAAGGCCTTGGTACCCCTGATATGATTTCACAAAATCTCAGAGCTGTCGCTTTGAGTAAAGGTAAGCAGCACCCGGACGGGTAAACATCGGGGAGCGGACAGGTGGGACATCTCAAAAGAGAAGTCCAAAGCCAATCGCCACTTTGATGCAACCGAGCTGATTTTTTTCGCGCTGAATGGGCCATACACTTTTTTCAAAGATTCTCAGGTTGTTTGTTTCGGGCTAACCTGTTGTTTCGGATGCCTCGGAAAAAAAAACAATAAGATGAATTTCGGTGGTTTCACCACAGGTTTTTAGTTCTAAATGCTTGGCAATCAAAATTTCCAGTGTAGGCACAATATGCGGTTCTGGAAGTGTTAATAGGTGCCTGGTGCTTATAATAGATCTGTAGTCAGGAGTTGATGGGAATGTATGTATGGGATGTAAGTGGTTAGAAGAAAGATATAGAAAGATTTTCCTTTTCCATAGGGAATGGCTATGCCGGCTATGCTGTCTTAGTTCCTTTAGATGTAGGTTCAACACTATCCAGGCATTCTTAGTTGAACTTTGAAGACACTTCCTTTTACCCCGAGATTCTTTGAGATTTCCCCAAAGCTCTGAGGTTCGGTGTATCGTCGTCGTGCCCGAAAGAAAGGAGATGAGGAGGAACCTGTGCTGGCTGGATGAGAGGCAGTCGTTGAAGCCGAACAGAAGTTTCCCTACCCCAAAAAGCCTTCTGTGTGGATTAAGCCTAAGCAAACTTGAACGCCATCATAGCTCTGGAAGTCAACCACCATCAACAAAAATGGAGGTTCCTTTTGGATGATAAACCCTTACTATTAAAAAAAATATTGGTGATTCATAAAGCAAGATATAAAAGATGATGGTTGGACTTCCAGGGCTATGACTTTGATGTCTGCGAAACGATGACAGGTCCAGCCTTGGCAGTTGGTGAAACCGCCCTGTACCAATACTCGCTTCAAGGCATTGATTTGGCCGAGGCGAAGGCCCCGTGTGAAGGCCCCCGTGGTCAAGGGATATGTCAAGTTGGTGACTTGCTTGCAGCACTTGGATTTTTTTGATATCACAACCATGTCGTCAAAGTAGTGAAGTCCAGTGAGTCTGACTGTTTTTTTGGGTTTTTTTTGACTTTTGGTTGGTGCAACATTCTCGAAGCTCAGGGAGTTTGTCTTTTTTCAGATAGTTTCTTTTTGTTGCATTACTTGGTCTCAATAAGTATACGTAATCTTATCATATCTCAAAGGAATGGTTATTTGGCATTCAGGTAAGTCAGGTGTGATGTGCTAGCCATACTCCCAGGTCCCAGATCCTTAGGGGATTCATGTGAGAGCAGAAGACCTAACGTTAAGATACATTAACCGCCAATTGAACATTGACCGAAGATCACTGAAAAAGAACGTAATTTATCATGCCTTAGCTCGCAATGGATAAGTGAAAGATAATCCTTTAATGAGATGATTTCTGGAGGGGATGACACAGCGCCTGAAGCGCAAAAAACACCCTCTGAATGTTCTTTTGATGTCCTGGATACTTGATGTTGTGACAGATTTTTTGATTTTGTCCTTGGAGATCAAGATTAATTACATACTATATCTGGTACCGAAAGGTACAGTGATTTTTGAGTATGTGATATTTGATTCTATTCTGACGTTGCATTTTTTCCATTCATTTCAAATCCATTGAACGTTTGATTCAACAGACCCAACGCCTTGTTGGAGTGTTGCAAGTCAATATTTGAGAAGAAAGGCACTTCCCGATGTGTGAAGATGTTTTGCTTCCATCTGTGATTGAAAAAAGTCTTCCGGCAGTGTCCAACTGCCAATTGCATCCAATTGCCACCTTTCTTTGTTTACCAATAGAAAATGGTCCATGAATAACATATATAAACATGATGTTTGTCGAGTCCCTTCCGGCCAATCCACGCCGGGTTTTCTTTTCCAGCACAAGTGTGAGAGGAAAGCCATAAGACACTGAAGCCTTTGTTGTTTCTGCAGCGTTGATAATTTATGACTCAAAGTTTTGGTCAGCGCGTAGCCTCTTAGTTCGATCGCTCTTGCTATGCAGTCCTTTCGTTTGATCTTTTCCGCGCTGCTCACCATGGGTGTTTCAGCGACCAACACGACCACCATGACAATGACGACCACCAACACCGTGGCTGATGATGATCAAACGTCGGTGTCTTCTGGGTCCATGGCAGCTCCATCAATTGTTGCTGTGGCAGCTTGGTATGGTTGGCAGGCTTTCACTACCTTCCTATTTGTTGGGGTTCTGAGATTATGCCTGAATGAGATTTTGACTGGTTCTTCTATGTTCTTCTGTTGGTTTCATTGGTTTCAAACTTCCAGAAGTGATTTCTAGTAAGGCAACATTGATCACATCTACAAAAAACAGGTCAGAGGATCTTACTCCAAGATTTAGGTCAACTGCTGTTCAGGTAGGCGAGATAATGAGAATTTACATCAGCCAGATGTTGGATATTTGATATTAAAAAAGGCTTTTTCCACGTGAAAAAAGTCCAAAAGTCAGCATGAAGTTGGGACCCGTGAAACAACATCTGCAAGGCAGTCGCAGCTACCTACTATGGAGCTTGAAATTGAGTTGGTCTGAAGTGGCTGATTTGCATGTGAAGTGTGGCACTTTGCACAACGCAGTTTGGTCCTCCCCCTTCGCTGACTGGTGGTGCCTCACTTGCTGGACAGACAGATCCAACAGGCGGAGTGAAAGGGGGACAGGAAAGCTTGGAGGCGTCCAACAAAGGGGTGTCACGGAAGTGTTTTGAAAGTCAAACCCTGTGTTTGGATGTGTTTGGCTCTGTTACATGGAAATGATGGGTTTCCAAAAGGAATCTCCGTGTCAGTGAATTATTTTCAGGTGAAGCATGTTAAACTTCAGGGGTGTAACGCTTGAAAGTGAGGTCTGTGTGTTGTTGAACCATTTTTGGGCTAAGGTATCATACTTTAGGGTCTGGGCCCAATAACATAAGATGTTGACTCATCCTTGACTTGCCGTGGTACAGTATGCAATATGCATCTCAACATGAGGGTCTATTGATGCATAGCTGCTGATTGATTCTGCATAGACGAGAAACATCAAATGGGAATCTCATGGGAATCTGTGCTGTGCCAGCGACAAGTGTTGCTCGTATATGACATATATGGTGGAAAGGAGTGAAAAAAGGACTATACCGCTTTTGCTGATTTGTTTTCTGGATTGCTGTATGTCTGGTACAAGATATGGTGGTACACCCAATCAATGCAGAATCAGAGGATTTCGTGGCTGACCAGAAACATCCACATTCTGGAGATCAAGATGCTAGGAATGAGACATACGATTGATAGCACTTCAATCCGACGTAGCGAACCATTTGAGGGCGGTACTTTCTCTCGCTTTCCCATCATTTACGAGGATTTTAGACACAATGCCAGATTTTACTGTCATTTCTTCGACACCTGTATGAATGAATGGAGCTCCAAAATTGTGAGGTTCAAGGCATTCACATCAGAATCATCGTTGAATTCAGGTGTCAACTGCCACAGTGAGAGAAACACAGGGGCTGTACAGGTTTCTGAAAGTCTGCGCCGCAGTCTCCAAATCTTGTTCATTGTTTTGTTGGGTCAAATGAAAAACTACACAAATCATCATCACTCATGAAAGCTTATATTCACTCATGGTACTGCAGCTGTTATTTTGATGCATCTTCATCCAATGAATTTCAATTTGATATCCCGGACCAACAAGTACCCTTGATACGATACATAGTCCCTATTCTGACTGCAAACTTTGTGATATTTTTCCGAAATCCCATTTCAAAACGACTAAAAAGCCAAATGTGGAGTTTCGTATTCGAGGGAACATTCTTCTATTAGCTTCTTATCTGGGACACGCAAGACTCAAATGCGGGTTTCTGTTTTCAGAATCACTCTTGGATTTGGAGCCTTTGAAGATCAGAGGCTCACCTCTGGGGATGATGCCTGCAGTTTCAGAATAGTGCCTTCTTTTGCAATCAAGGCCGTGTAGCCAAACGGCTCAAGCTTTTTCGGAATTTTGGAACGGGACAGTGCTTTAGATGCCCAGATTTTTTTACAGTTGACACCATGTTAATATACAATTTAATAGCATGAAATATCTTGAAACAAAGTCTCTTGTAAATGTTTTGGGCCACTTGCTGTCTTGAAAAGCCATCAAGAAATTGATCTAATCACAGCAGTGCTCGGACGTAGCAGTGCAGTTGCTGCAAGTCGCCAAGTCCATCCTCAGTCATCATTAATCCTGCCTGTGGATCGTTTTTAATGAAAACAAAATCCAGTAATCCATTGAAAATTCCATTGAAAGATGATACTGGAATGAAAATTGCCGTGCCAGGCACATTGATAATTGAGGACATTTTGGGGCAATGCTCCTGTACCATATCATCAGTGGTTGGACAGTAGCAGATAAAAAGGTGCAAGCATTGGAAGTGTGCGCTACGATGGTTGGTTGCAGATTTGTCCCTTTTAGTTGCATTGTCAGAAACCCAGAAACCATAATATGCCCAAGGAATGATTATATTTAATTATGATTATTATGTATATAGATATATACGACATTATTGTGGCATAGCTACTATGCACTGTATTGCTGTTTGGGTTTCCACAGTTTGGCTTTGAGTCTTTTGTCCAATCTGGGCCAATGAACAGTAGTCAGTCATCATCAAACCACAGCATGGTTTGATGTTTGAGCAATTTCGAGCATCACCATTGGGGCCAACATTTGATGACGACGCATAAACTTGGTTTGTGCCGCTGCTTTGTGAATCTCCATTTCAAGCATTTTACGTTGAGCCTTTGCTAAAAAAAATGCTAACAAAGAAACTCCTGGAAAACTGCAGATCATGTGTTTGCAGCTCATCTTGAGATAACAATAGTGAAGCAGGATCTTCCATGAAGTTCTCTTTTCAAAGAATTCCCCATTCCTAAACCAAGGGTCTGGGTGACAAATTGACAACGGGAGTACCCGGCATTTTTCGTACCTTGCAAATCAAATTGCATGTTCAGATTGAATATTGTAATTTATATAGAAATATATAATGTAATGAAATACGTAAAGATATGTAAGATATCATAGATAGGAACAAAAATAGCTCACATGTACATATACATACGTATATACTACACATACAAATATATATCATATTGCATACATATAGCAACGACGGAACTTGGACTTCTGGATAATTCATCTTTGCACAGCCATGGACGCTGAACGAGGCCAGGTGGGCAGTTCAAGGAGTCTATAAAAGGCTCTAAAAGTTGCAAGTTGAATCAATCTGGTCACATTATAGCGACATCACACGACCTCACCCCAAAAGGTAGCTGAGGAAGGGAAATCCCCTTATTTCAGGAGACCTAGGTTGGTGAAATGATATAATTTTGCCAGATCAATGGGTGTCTTTGTTTGTAAAGGAAGCGGCATGACAGAAGTGAGAAGAGAAGTGAAGTTTCATGAATTTTTCCGTGTCATATATATTTGTTCTGTTCCTTTTTTTGTTTCACTGGCGGCTTGGTGTTTCTTCTTCCGGGTTTAGTTGCTTGGGAAACCAGCTGGTCAAGGTAAAGGAGGAGATGTCCCAATCGCAACATAGGAGCATACAGCGAAATACATGCAGGGAAGGAAAGTATTGGGATGTGCCTGGGTTTGTTTGAAACATGTTTTTTGGCTTGGAAAAGGTGGGAAGACCCCGAGAACAAGGTAGGTAGTCCATGTTCATCCTTCAGCATTGGTGTAATGAAGAAAATTTGACGATTGCTGGGTCCCTGGGTCATATTGGGATCTAGATTCAGGTACAGAACAATGTAGGATCAAGGCAGGAAACATATCCAGGATGATTCAGGATCTAAAACGGCACTCCTGAATGGCACAAAATGTTGCGCAGCATTTTCCTTACAATCAAACCATCTTCATTAAATACCAACATTTGGTGTAATGGTGCAGTGACTCACGACTGCTCGAATAGCAAAAGTGAAGTTTCAGGAGTTATGAAAAACACTTGAACACTTCGATCCTGAAGAGCTGAACTTCCAGTATGGATTCACATGTGTCAAGCATTTTGCATTTCAAAAACAAGGTGGCTTTTTGTAAAAAAAAACGCGAGGTAGAAAATGGTAGGAGCGCCAAACAAGGAAAAAAAGATCGATACGAAACTGGGAAACCAAGGTAGGAACAGCAGATGGAAGCAATAACATACCCTACCTGAAACTAACAGCTTCCCCACTGAAAATAGACCCCTGGAAGTTTGGAAATTCCTATTGGAAAGCATCATTTCTAGAGGCTGGCTAGCGGCATTTTTGTCGAATGGCATCGTGAGGTCTATGGCTCCAACCTTTAGCAATGAGGCACTGGAGATTCCGAAAAGGTGAAGTGGAAGAATCAGGGAACATCCAAAATAATACCCTCCAGGGAACTAACATATCCCCCCAAAAATGGGCATTTTGAGTCGATGATTTTCCTTTTCCCAAGGTGGGATATATTAATTCCCTGGAGGGTAGTGATCCACAATTTGAAAACGACTGGGGGGTTTTCCAAAAAAGATTCTGGAAAAAACCATGTGGTTTTTTGAACCTGGCGGAGGCAACCACTTCCACACGTTGACATGTTTTGTGGGTTTTCTTGGAGTCACATCAATGGGGACAATCAGGGTATTACGGTATGGGGGGGGGAAGCGGGAAACGCCGAAGGTCATGTCAGAGCAGCTGAGAAAGCTAGTGGGCTCCAAACGAGATCCAGCACCATGGAAGGAGATCAAGTTCAGGTGTGGAGATGACTGGAGATGACGATAGATACAGTATCTATTGGTAACTGGAAAACACACAACAGGGGTAGTTCCAAAAAAAAATCATGCAGATTATATTGATTAATGTGTTTTAAGTTGATCGATTTGATTATTTTAGATAGATTGCCTTCTCTCTGGACTATGAACTTACACCGCCTGTTTTTGACTTCAGTTCATTCGTGACTTATCAGCTCTAAAACTCTTCAAGTTGATTATAAACTTGGCTTTTCTACATTCACCTGAGTGTTGAATCTCCCCAACATGCGAGAGTATTCTCCTGCGAAAGAACATCGGCATCCTCCTGCAGTTGGGAAGATAGTCCACGGGCAAAGTATGCTCGTTCAAAATGAAGGGTAAACATTTTCAGATGGGAGAAAACCAATTGGAAACCAGGTTGTCGTAGAATATATCACACACACACACACAGTTTGAGAACCAATAGAAGCCAAGACATATGATGATATGTTCCCAAAATATCTTATCAAATGAGTCATAAAGGTTTAACCGTCATAAATGAATCATAGAACCAGCAGTCTCTCCAAATAGCGTAATTAATCGGTCGTCCTTTACCTTCAGTCCAGGTGTTCCTTTCACAATACCATCTACGATGTTCTGAAAGCTAGAGGCTTTCGAGAAACCGAGGCGTTGTTTCCAAACATGGGATTTGTGAGAAACACGCCGAAGGGTAAAAACTGTGAGCTCTCTGAAGAGCAACAGTTGCTGGTGCTGCAGCCGTATGTTTGATATTACGAAGTAAATACAGTACTTAATTACTAGATGTTGTATCAATGTCTCTATTGTGTAATATCGTGTATGTATAGAATACATTATATTATCAATATACATATTGTATATTTATCTTCATCTATACTATATTTCACAGAAAATATCATATTTATGCAACATTTTTTTTGATTTCAGCAGGGATGTAGTGACTGGTGCGAACTTTCATCACAACAATGCATAGGAGCACAAAAGAGGTCGCGAGACGAGAACTTCTGAAATACAATGAGTGCCATTCTACAGACTTTGGTGTATCTGAATCAGGATTTTGTCCATCAGTAGCTGGAGAGTTCACGCCGCAGTGAAAGGGGTCGACTGGGAAAAAACGGCAATATGTAGGAAGGATGTATTGTGGTTGTTACAGTTGTTACCTTTCATTGCAGGATCATTCGAGTGCATTCGAGTGCCATTTCTTGGCCGGCATTTTCCAAACCAGATAAAAACTGCGCCAGAACGATCTTGACTGGGACTTGTTCTGGTGCGACAAAGAGCTGCTGGCTAGTTTATCGATGATTGAATCACATCAATGTGCATGTTTCTTTAATGATTAGAATTATTTGGGCTACACTCTGATAAACAGCAATGGAATATGGACCCGGAATGAGTCGATGTATATATTTCCTATTGTTTCCATGGGCATATTCCATTGCTACTGTTGATGGAAGGAATCCTGCACCACCTGGGATGTACGAAACCTTGCAAATAGTGGCATAAAGTACCAACCGCAACTGGTGATAGCCGAATTTCTGAACCATCAACAGTATGTTAATTTATCAGAGAGTATCATTTTTTTGCAGTTTTCACGAACATCAACGACACATTTTTGTTTTGTCGCCAGGAATGGATTCATGAAGCTATGGATCATACGCATCTTCAAGCTCATCAGTGAGAAACGCCTCGCTTAGTCTCGCCAACAACGATTCGTTAGCCTGTTGAGTGGACGTAAATTGGACCCTGTAAAAAACACGGCTGCTGAAATGTTTCCGCGGATGTTTTCCACAGTTTTTTCATAGATTAATTAAAAGATGATGTTTTCCCCGGTGTCTTTGCTGGATGTTTTTTTTTCGGGGTGGGGGGGGAGTTGTCCACGCGGAAACCCCACCACACATTTCCTGCTGGCATACCGGTGATGAGGTTTTGGGATGCAAACTCCGGCAGTTTTCGGGCTCCAGGTTTAGTAGCAAATTTTTGAAAAACGATCCCCCGTTTTTTTTGGGGGATGGCAAAGCTGGATATTTCAGATCTCAGTTTCTCTCAAGGAGATGAATCTGATGCTTTGCCAAGTATCTCCAGCATGCCTTTTTTGGCATTGGAAGCTGGGGAAATTGAGAACAGGTTGCGCAAACATACCATTGAACTTACTGAACCTGCTATTGCCAGAACAGCTGCTTTTGAACGGAAATTGCATGAAATGCGATTGTATACCGATCATAATGCGGAAAATTTGAAGCAGTTGCACCACAAACTTTCAGGACAGGAAAATTTGAAGCTTACAGTGGAGAGCTTCAGAGGGGAGCTTTTTGAATGGGACAAGGAAAGAAGAGACCATCAACATTTGATGAATGAAAAATTATGTTTACAGGAAGATGAATTGAGTGCTCTTCATCGAAAGATTGAATTGCAATCCTTCCGGACAGAGGCATGTAACTTGGATTTGTGAAAAAGGCGATGTTTTTTACTTTTTGTTTTTTATTAATCATGGGATTTTCATCACCATCAAAAATTAACTCACTCACCGTTTTGAGTTGTTTTTTTTGTTCGTTGTATTTTTATTTTTGAGCATCAAATTGTCCGTTTGCAACTTTTTCAAGGTAATCGTGGCTTGAAACAAATGGGTGATTTGTTGGCTGAAACCAAAGATGAGCTTTCCGAGCTACGAGGCTATTGCAGTGAACGGATTGATGTGAATCGTGAGAAGATCAGTCGATTAAGGGAGGAAATTGAAGCGAAACATGCGGCCATTGAAACAACGCAGTTTAGATTGAGTGATGATGTGACCAGTATGACTACAGTTTTTGCACATGTGAATTCGGAAATTGAGAAGATTGCTCTGAACACAAGTCAAGCTGTACAGAGTGTTGAGGAGCTATGGCATGTGAAGGCCACTGTGGCGAGCGTGGAAGAACAGCAAGCCACCTTTGTAGAGTTTTCTCGTAGCTTGACCGATGCCGTGGGATCTCTCAAGTTGCAGTTAGACAATGTGATCAGTGATGTGCAGGAGCAATTTCACACTGCAACACAAGTCATGTCTGCGTCAACGTCCAAACAAATTGCAAGCATGCGGAGTCAATACTCACGAGATATTGAGCAAATGGATAGCATCCTGAAGGAGAATGCTGCTCTGAATCTACGAGTTACTGATCAAGAAGAGAGCTTCAAAGCCAATCTTGCAAAGCTTCAAGAACACTTTGGAGAAGAGATTTCCCAATTGCATCTTTGCCTCAATGAAAAAAACAAACCAGACACAGTTCGAGAAGAATTCATCCTGGAAGTGCAACAACTTCGTCGTGATTGTAAAGACTTCAAGCAGGCAATCCTTCAACATGAACGGGCACGTGCTTTGGAGCGAGATGCCATGCAAGCGATTGTTGAAAGTCAACAGATTGCAGCTCAGATCCATTACCACGATGACCAGGATCGAAATAATATTGCACTCTTTGGGTGTAAGCCAACAGAACGTCCTGAAGGAATCTTACCCAGTATTGATTCAAAGCCTCAAAGTCGAAAAAAGGAAGAAAAAGCACAAAGTGCTCCCTTGGTTTCTTTGGACAAGCGTTGCTTGTCTTGTTGCGGTGGCGCCGGCAGTGTTTTGGCCGGCTTTAAGATTGCTTGCCTCAATTACACCGCGGGTCCTGTTGAATACCGGCAGACCATGTATACCCGAGCTGAACTTCTACACTTGCAAAGCAAGTTGGGAGATCAAGCATATGACAGGATGCAGAGGGCAGCTAATATGTAAAGACGCGAGATCAGGGAGGAATCAGGAATGAATTGGATGCACCCAGCACAGTTGAGTTGCTTAAAGTCTCCAAAGACCAGACTCATATCCTGCATATCGCATCTCGTTTACTCGCCAGGCGAGTGAATCACTTTCGCAACCATTTCGAGCTCACTAGGCGAGATCGATGGAAACACCGCTGTGAGTCAATGAAGTCATAGCATCTCATAGATTCATGGCATGAATGATACTTATGACCCATTTTTTAGTCTGGAGATCTCAGACGTCTACCAGGCTTTCATGTTATATAAGTTTTTTTGTTTAAACATTTTTCTTGTGTTTTTAGAACCAATAAAATGACCGTTCTGTTCATCTTTTAGGTTGCTAGTTCACAGATAAACCACCTATTTTGTTTCAGAGCTCCTGGTATCTCAGGAAGGATTTGCTGGTGAAAAACATTCGACGAGCTCATCGTCAAGCCCTGAAGGCTGACCGGCTGGAGTTTTCCGAGTGGGAGGGAGTTTTCCGGTTCCCCAAATGTGGGCCCCTATGAAGAGAGTTGAAATACTGTCTTCCACTGTTTTAACATTTTTTAACTTGAAGCTTTAAACCTCCCAAAAAATGACAACTTTAGATTGAACATCTGCATGTGACGAAAAGAACGGGACAGGACAAGACAAGGATGATGGTGGTGGTGGTGGTGGTGGTGTTGGTAGAAGTGGTAGTAGGTGGTGGCGGTAGTGGGCAGTAGGCAATTCCAGTTCCAGTGTTTAGGAGACCCCGCTCAGCTCCCCACACAGAGGGCAACAGCCCCAGCCGTGGTAGCAGTACTTGTCGTAGTAAGTAGCAGGAGGATGAGGAAGAGGTGCATGCTTATCTAAAATCTAGTCACTCCACTTAGTTAGGTAGGGAATAAAGTCAGAACTTCTGTGAATTTGATTTTTCTGGATTATTCCATGACAAAGGGGTTCAATTTGAACAGGATGTAGTGGTATAACGGTGTAACATGGGTATAACCAATCCTTCTAGTAATAACTTGAAGGATTTGATACACCGCACCTTTCACGTAAGTACTTTGCTCTGTTTCGCAGGATGGCATGATGGAAGAGGTGTCTCGGATGGGCCTGTTTGTCCTGTGAAACGTTGAAGTTTGACTGATATTTGAACATATGCTATTTCAATCTACTTTATACAGGTTGTATGCAGAGAAGTAATCATATTATATTGGATAATGTCTGATCTAAACGTACACAAAAGATATGGCTAGGACATGTGATGCAGCATATCTTTCTGGTGAAAGCAAACACAAACCACAAACCCGGATCTCCATGCGTAGCCCTCCATAGCAACATTCTGCATGAATCGGTTTCCTGATTGTCAACCCAATTTCCAATTTTTTCCGATAATTGCAGCTTGCTTTTTTCTCCTCCAATTTTGAGATCTCCCGAAGTCCCACAAGTAGAATCAGCAATGGTTGGTTCCTGTCCAACTGATTGAGGCACAAGGGTATGCGGCCTGCTCTCCAACAACATTTGTGTTGCCCATGGAGTAGAGCGCCCAGGATGTCGGCCGTTGTTTGACTTCGGGCTCTTTCCGCACTCTCAAAATGTTGAAGTCTATGGATTTAGGGCCCATAGTGTAGGTGGAAACCCTCATATCTTATCGCCAGTTTCCCTTGATCTTCTTGGACGAACATAACATAATTCACACAGACTTTCTGTTGACAGTGACAGCAAGAGCATTGAGAAGGCTGCTTTTTGACAGATTTGCTGTCCTCCCCTGAGGTATTCGATGTTTGTCGAAGAGTCAACGTCTCGGACAGATGCCTCTCATTTGATGGAGATCCTTCATTACATCCTCTAGATTGTTCCACTAACAGAGCGCATACAGCATTGCATGTTTTGAGAACCGGGTACCATTTTATACGCACGCGTCAAGTTCACATCAATTTCCAATTAGTGCTATATTCGTGTTTTTTGGTGGATTTTGCACCTTCAAAATCTTTCCAGAAGTCTCTGGTTCCTCCACGTGAATTTTCCTCGTGGCACTTTGGATGGCTGAATTGAGGTTCAAGAAGCAACAATCGAATGGCGCCATTTGGATCATGAAGCCGGTGGGAAAGTGCCTTGGAATCAACGGTGAGACTCGATGCCGCCTCGGAGGTTGGGTCGATTTTCCTTGGTGAAGACGTAAAAAACACGGTAAAACACATCTGTTTGTGACCCTTTTTGCATCTTTTTCCCATAGAAACATTTGATCAGCAGCACCTGGACGTACCAAAAAAAATTAAAAAATAACAGAGAAATGAGATTAACATTCAACATACCCTCACTGTTATCAAATATCCCCTCCCTGAAACCAACAGTTCGCATCTGGCAGCCTTTCCAAAAGAGAAACTCATCGGAACCAATTTCAGTGTTTCAGGTGCAAACTTGCTGTTAGTTTCAGGGTCCCGGATAGCTGAGTTGGAAAATCTACATACCGACCATTTAAGGCAGCTGAATTTTCCCAACGGAATGGGCCATGGATTTCCAAGTCCCCAGCCCCGCCGCTGAAGATCGTCGCGATCACCTTGCAAAGGTCACAAGGACGTGGCATTTTTCTCTTTGATCGATTGAGTCCTTTGACTGCACCCTACAGAAAGTCGTGTTGGTAGTGCTGTAGTTGCTGTAGGTGTTGTTGTTGTTGTTGTTGTTGTTGTTGTTGTTGTTGTTGTTGTTGTTGTCGTTGTCGTTGTCGTTGTCGTTGTGTATTCGTCAACATGTTGTATACTTTGCAATAGTTTTTTTAGTGTACATGATGGCGAACCGTATGTGGATTATTCATGTTATTGTTAAACATGATCTATCCATCAGTGTGTTCTTCCATATTCTATTAAAAGCCTCGAATCGCCTTTTTTAGATCTACTAGTTCATTAAATCATAGTTGATTGTTTGATTATGTTTATACTATTATTAATTATTAATCATTCGTCATATGATCATTCTTTTAATTGCAGGATTATTGTCATATTTTGCAAATACTAGTAGTGTCGAAATTGGTTCCACCATTCGATTGAATCTCAATATTGTTTTCTTCTTTGTTGTTATTTTTTTTGTTCTTCTTTGCTACTTGTTCCTCTTTTTTGTTCTTCTTTGTTACTTGTTCCTCTTTTTTGTTCTTCTTTGTTACTTGTTCCTCTTTTTTTGTTCTTCTTTCTTGTTGTTCTTTTTTTGTTCTTCTTTGTTGTTCTTCTATTTTGTTTTTCTTTGTTGTTCTTCTTTGTGTTCTTCTTTGTGTTCTTCTCTTGTTCTTCCTGTTTTCTTCTACATTTATGGTGATGATACATATTCAACATAATGTGATAGAATGCTTTCAATACAATTTTGAAACATGTTTTATGTAGATAACATGTGATTTAATTGTATTAAGAAATGAGATTGGAATTGGATGCTGCTACTGATGAGGAGGAGCAGGAGGCGGGTGATGATGATGAGGAGGAATATGATAAGGAGGGGACTGATGATCGACAGGAAAAACCATGACCATAGTCATACACGTAACTAAATATGAATATCATTCACATTCTACGCATCCATCTTCTACCCAAAGAATCAAGCTACACTAGGGTTTTCAAATAGATTCGTGGCAACTTCCATCTTTGGATATGAATCAATACCAAAGCTGGGAATTTTCCAAGGTCAAGTGTCCAGCTGGCGTCAGGAGCTGCGGAGCGATGTTGGATGTCCACCCAACATGTATGAAACCCCGTAAATAATGGGATATCTAAACTAAAAAAAATGAATTGGTGCCGGATTTCTGAACCATCAACAGTATGATGAAACCATAATCCAAAGCTATCCAAGGTGTGGATTGACCAAGAAGTATAGCATGCGATAGAGCTTTTCATTCTTGACTTGGTTTGTCACACTGATCTTGAGTTTCAGTTGAAAGCTTGGGGTTGGCTATAGGACCCAAAGTGGATGCGAGTACAAAAGGAAGGAGAGCAAAAACCTCGAAGAAAGGATGGCAGGAGTCCCAAGTTCCGGATTCATTTTTGGTGTGAATGAAACTAGTTCCTTAATGTTCCTTAGTTCTTTTTTGTAGCATCATTCCACTTGTCACAAAGATCCTTGATTTCTGTTTAGTAGATGCGACCTGTGTGCTATTTTTGTTGCAGATAACATGTGGAGCATCGTGACCCCTCAAACGACCTGGAAGCCCAAAGGTAAGCCATCTATTGGGGAAAACCCTGATGTTTACTTCAGGTTGGTGAAAAAATCATTAGTGTCCCCAGGGATCATTGAATTTTATTGAATTACCCATTTTGGGTGGATGAAACAATGCAAATCGATGGCAATCTTAAGGGATCTTCCTTTAAAAGTGCATTGTTTGGGTTGGTAATATAGTGAGCCCTGCTCCCGAAACGTACTGAAATTCTTGGGACATTTCCAGATGTGTTTGGAAACCCACGGGAAAAAAACCGCTTAGGTGATGAAGAAGAGGAAGAGAAGAAGGAAGCTGAGCCTTATGTGGCAGCGCTTCCCAGAATTGACGTTGAGAGTTGAGAGTCAACAGAGATCTCACAGCAGCAGACCTCCACTGGACTCTGGACCGTCACTTCGCTGAGGTTCAGCGGTACCTGTCAGACCCCTTGCTGATTGGTGGAAAGAAGTTTGATCTACGCCTCTATGTCAGCACCTGAGGTCGACATTTTTTTGATCAGTCTTTGTGCAGTTTTTTTTTGTTTTTGCAATCTCACTGACACAGGGTGTTTCTTTTCATGCATTGTTTCACACTTTTTGCTACCAGCAGATCTGGGTAACGTTGGCAAAGAAACGGCTAAAATGATGGTGAGGTGCTGGTGACAAGCTATAGCCCACTGACGGTTTACTTGCCTTGGCCTGAGAAAATTGCGGGGGGTCAAAATGTCATGGTGACACCCCAGTGACACTCACTGAAATATGTTATTTTTCAGACATGTGGGTGTTTCCAAAAATAGGGAAACACCCCAAAATGGATGGTGAAAATAATGGAAAACCCTATTGCAATAGATGATTTGGGGGGAAAACCCCCTATTTTCGGAAACATCCATGTGGATCAAGGTAAACATGTACAAATTACATTAAAATTGCTCTTCGCAATCAGCAGTGTCGAATCTACAGCTGGAGATATTGCCTTGAAAGAAAGTCCCAATGGATGGACTCCAGTGGACCAAGGCTTCCTAAGTGGCATAAAATCCGATGAATTCTCAGGGTTTCCCCCCAAACCCCTCACACTTTTTGGAGCTTGGAGCTTCACGGACAGCTTCACCTAAATGTAAGGATTATGCTATGAGTGCATCCGGGCCGGGAACATCCCCAAACTTTTTTTGGGGGCAAACAAAAATGAAAAAAAACTGGCAAGAAATGGGTTGAGTATGTGTCTCTCCAAAATTTTGAAAAAACGCTGAGGTACCGCAGTGGATTTGTTGGCATCTCAACATCAGAGTTGGTGCAATCAGCGATGTCGGATGTCACGCCCATTGTGACTCCTTTTTTCCACCAAGATTTTTCGTTTCAGGAGATTCACAAATGAGATTTGGCGGATTTTTTGAGGTCCCAAGATTGAAGTTTGAAAGATTGTTTAAAGATTTTTGATGATTTTTTGAGATTTTTAAAGATGCTTTCGTTTTTTAGGTGCAATTCTTTTCCTCCCGCATCTGAGGCACGCTTTTCCCATGCGCGATTCTCCATGGATTTGGCAGACCTGCTTGGAGCTTAAGGAATGTGAGTTTTCAGTTCTGAAGTGTTTTTTCTATGTTTTTCACGATTTGTCCTTGGATTTACGGTATCACTTAAGATGTTTGTAACATGTTTTAGACTATTGGGTCAGGAAAAAAGGGGGTGGTTTTATTCATGGGTTATTCCAAGACATGCCAAGGCGTAGACTTAGCGTAACGCGATGTTGTACACGGTGCAGTCTTGAAGGGTTTCCATCAGTGAATGGATCCACCCATAGGTCTGATGCCATGATCCACTTGACCAACGTGGTGCTTTTCTTAGTGTCTTATGGCATTGGCATTTTAGTATATCTGGAGATGTCGGCGGGGACAAAAATATCCTGAAGATCCCGAAAAAATGGGGGGAACACAGCTTGCTGGATTTGAAAACTGGACTTTTTGACAAATGCCCCGAAAAAAACACAAACAAGACCAAGTTGGAAATTTGCTGCAACGTTTGTCAGGCAGTACAAAAGCACAACGAGAACTACGATGAGAAGAGGGGTGGCAAGTGGGATTTGCCCTTCGGTTGCAGAAACCCACAACAGATATCAATGGTGGATCTCAATCCTGGAAAAGCCGGGAAAACCCTCTTGCCTACACCTAGAAATTTCCGGAGTCATCTGGATCATAGGATTACCCTTGAAATGATTATCGCTTTTTCGTGGTGATAGCATGCTTGGATAGAAATGATCTTGGGAAACAACTGTTCTTGGCTTGACCTTTAGTATTCGCAATTGTCCTCCCTTGCAGAATCTTTTCCCTTACCGTATTACATGTTCAGAAAATATTTTGTGGGTATGTAACTCCCTGAGCATTTTTTTCCAAATTGCTAATGTTAATGACATCCATTTGCAAGTCTTATGCGTTCCAAAATATTGTTCACAATATACTAGTTAAACGATGCCAATGAAATAATACATATTTTGAGAGTATAATAGCATGATTCTCTCAAGTCTTAAGACGTGGTATCTTGATATACGTACGTATATATTATATCATATATATATATATATATATA
Source organism: Breviolum minutum Mf 1.05b.01 (assembly GCA_000507305.1). Taxonomy (NCBI): domain Eukaryota; class Dinophyceae; order Suessiales; family Symbiodiniaceae; genus Breviolum; species Breviolum minutum. The sequence continues at coordinate 174,988 of DF239485.1, forward strand.
TATTGGACTGGCCATGTTATGTTCGGTACAATCAGAGCTCCATTTTTGGATTTGTTGCATTTTCTTGATTCTCCTTTTCGCAGTGCAACGAGTCTATCAGTAAACGTTTTTATTAGGTGTACAGTGTATAGTGTATACTTACGAGAGAGGTCGTGTATATTTTGCATCAAGCTCTATATGTCATTTATATCATTCATGAAATCCATGATGACGAAGCCTCAAATTAGTGATATTTTGAAGGCAATCACGGACCTGTTGTTGGTGACTGAACTCTCGCATCACAAGTTGTACAGGCTTTTCCCAGCAGACCCAACTGCTTCAAAATTTGTTGATAAATCGGGGCAAGACTTCCAAAGAAGCCCATAAGTGTTTCAACTTTTCATTCCACCTGAAAATGGCGGTTGGAATACTAGTTTCCTTTTGCGACCCAGCCTATTTTCAGGGGCATTTGCCGTTTAGGGTACAAGCAGATGTTTGCACGTCGTCCCTTTGCTGATTCGACAATTCACGCCGAATCAAAGGCGTGCCTTGAAACTACACTTGATGACCACCGAAGATGCTGGGTGCCGGGGGTATGGCTGGGTGCATTTGTGGTGGAGCGCACGAGAGCCACATTGAAGAATCATGGTGAACTATTGATTTGAGCTATGAATAGGTACAGGTGATTGGTTGGTTTCTGTGGTGGGTGCTATACTGTAATATCCCTCTTGTGCCAAGCATTGACTCACCCTGTGAGTGGCAACCCCGGTAAATCATGGGTTTTAGCATGGTTTACCTAACTAGTTCTTCAGATCTCAGGATCTCAGTGACACCGAATCTATGTGATCTAATCGTTGTGACCTATGCTCTTGGCCCACGTTCAGGAAAGTGAACCAACTCTTCAGTGATATGCAAGACGTCATTCGTTTCTCCTTGCTTTCAGTGCCTTGGCACATGATTTGATTGGTGGAGGGGGCGAGCCAATGAGCTGATAGGTTTCTGGATCCCATTTGTTTTTTTTTGGGAAGATTCATTGAACTGTTGCCTTGTGAGAGGGTTTTCTGAAAAGAATTTGTGTGGCAGTTTTTCTCTGGTTACAAAACTGTTACGTTTTCAAGGGAAATTTTTGATTGCAGATTTTGCTGCAAATTGTGTCAAGGTTTTGAATGTTCATTATGTCGCTCCAGATCCATTACCCTCCAGGAAACTGTAATATAACATATCCCACGTTGGGAAAAGGAACGTCATCTTCCACCTGGTCCCAGGTGCAAAAGGTGATGATCCAAGACAAGCATTGCCTATGTTCTCAGGAAGTTCTGGGGCGCTGATTGGGTGGTTCCAAGCATTTTGGAAGGATTTTTTACTGCTCAACCACTAGCTAGTCCGTGAATTCAAACACAAATCTAGATATTTTTTGTCAGTGCTAGACTTCTTGTATATAATGATTGATCATGATAATGACATTGATGACAATGATGTGAGTATCGGACAAAATTAGGTATGCGGAAAGTAGTAGTGAGAGGGTCGTGGGGTTGCCATCGCTGCAAAACCGATAGGGGCCCACCCTAAAACGATACCCAAAACGATAACCTCAGGAAGGTTTGTGCAAGATGCCACCACTGCAAAACCGATAGGAGCCCACCCTACTTAAGGATGTCCCTTCGCCATGTACCAAAATTTGTGCGTAACTCATGTACTGTACACAATACTATAGAATAGAATTATAACTTGTATGAGATGATCTAAAGATAATGCTATACTACAATCTAGTATGATATATTATATTCATAATATGATATAAAATGATACAGTAAGTATGATAGTACAATACAATGACTTAATCTCCGGATTTTTCCTTTTTCTGGGGGGGGGGCAACAACAACAAGGAAGAAGAACAAGAAGAAGAAGAAGAAGAAGAAGAAGTACTGTAGAAGTATTTGTTCTTCGACAATTCGACAACTCCATAAATGTTGGACATTTTTTTTGTAAAAAAACTTCTGCAAAAACATCTGCAAACACCCTGAGGTTTTGAACTCTATGGCTATGACATCATGATCTCCAAGGACCTTAAACCTTGGTTGATTGAGGCATCCATCCCGTTGTGGATTTGTTGGGGATTTGTGAAAAATCCGTTTGACCAGTGTTTTTTTTTTGGGACTTTTTGTTTAGTTGTTGGTTGAAGAAATCTACCAACAAAAGACAGAAGGGAATGGTATACGGTTTTGTCAGATGAGGAGGATTCAATAGTTTGACACCCAACGATCTGGACGATTTTGATAATCAAAAAGAAGATGCCCAACGCAATCTTTCCGGAGAAATGTGTGTGTTTCCCAACTGTTTTTTTGAAGCGGAGATTCAGAGTCGAATTGAAACTTGGCTGCTTAGCAAAGCTGCAGGGTTGGAATTTGGATTCGTTTTGTGTGTAAGATGATTTTGTTTGTTCTTCCCTGCTCCATTTCTGAAAAAGACATCTGAAAATCAGAGAAAATCAGAACACTTTTTTTTCCAAATTGAAAAAAACCTCAAGGAAACTTGAAACGTTTCAAAGAGATTTTGAGGTGAATGCATCACCATCATTGTCTGCCAATACCGTCGGTTTTTCTCGGAAGTTGCCAGAGTGGCGGGTTCAGCATTGCGTTCCAGGATCACGTCTTAGAATTGATTGATATATTCATAATGTACATAGTACATAGTACATCTATATGTAATTTCCATTTGTGATTGAATGATATTATAATATAGAATAGTATATGACCTTTATACATACATGGTGAAACTGTATTTTATGTATAGGTAGAATCAATTCAAAGCCTCAGATAGGAGATATATCAAGTATCAAATGTCACATAGTAATCAAAGTACGTATATCTATCACAGAATTGAATTATCACATATCACGTATCATATGCTAGTTTTTTTGGTGAACCTGTTGACTTTGCCAATCAAGGGATCATGAATGCTCATAAAAGGCTTCTTTTTGTGATATTTTTCTGAGCATACTGGATGCTGTGCGTTTCTAATGAGAGCAGTTTGCTTGCAATGCTGGACTTCGCAGATACATTGAACAGATCTGCAAAGAGCAAGTGATGCTTCATCCACAACACTAAGGTCTCTGACTACGAGATGAAGTTTGCTTTGCTTGACGACGTGATCCGTTGTTTGTATGTTCTTTCTTGAAAGGTTCACATGTTCTGGAATGCATGATTGAAGTAGATGGTGATTTCTTTGTGTGTCGGCCCGACTGCTTGGTTGGACCCCATCTCACCTGCTGTCCCAAAACAATATGTTTCATATTCACCCATACTTGGGGTTCCATTTGACTAATGATATTCGAATATTCGGGTTGAAATCACCAACTAGACAGTTACTCGATTACTTGTAAGTAGAAAGATGATTGAAATTTTCAAGTCTGACGCATCCGTCAGTTTCATCCCTGCCACCCCCACAACTACTGTTTCAATATTGTATATTATAATTATATTATATAATTGCATATATCCATACTTATATTTAATTATATGTAATATGTATACACCTATAGAAGGTACGTATACACTCTAATGCTAGCTTAGGACTTGATATTAGGTCAAGACAGGATACAGTATGGCTGAGATCCCTGCACTACCTGGTATATAGCCCTATGACTACTCGGATACAAAGCCAAGAATAACATCCCCTCGTTACCAGCCATAACTGGTGCTGGATTTCAAGCAGCAGCATGCTCAGCGTGAGGTACTTACAGTCTTGGATTTTGAGAAGTACCTGGATGGCACTGAGGAACAAATTGGAGGCCCATAGAACTGCACACCTTTGCCCTATACAGAGGCGCTTAGCCGGCCCTGGCAGGATTTGATGTGTTGTATCGCAATGGAGCAGGGAACCCAAGATGACATGAAACATTTTTTGATTCCAACCCAGTAAGATGAGTTATGATGAGTTTTCTTTCGAATTTCTGGATTTGTAATGTATACTAGCTCCATCAAAAGTCTTAAGACACAAGACACACGGTAAACCTCATGAAGCAAGCCATCATGAATGCTACATCCCCTGCCCACACCCAGGTGCGGCTTGGCCCAGCGGCTACAGCTGCGTATAGGTGACTCCCCACACAAATGTTGTTTGAATAGCATCAAAGAGTGCCAAAGACCAGGTCGGTGGACATACTCATAGAGCCAAGAGTCAAATGCAACAGTATTTAGGCGGATCAAAGTGGATGATCTTTTTTGCATCCTTGGCTGGAATGAATGCTTCACAAACTTTTTCAGACATGAAACCATCACTCAGCTTCACATAGACAGGCTTACAGTTAGGTTACCCAACCATTTTTCGACAGGAAGAGTTGTCATCCCTAAAAAACCCTGTCTATGTGCAGCTAAGATCATTTGGGTGTTTCCAAAAATAGGGGTATCCCCAAATCATCCACTTTAATAGGGTTTTCCATTATAAACCATCCCTATTTTTGGAAACACCCATTTTCATTAAATTTGCACACCGTGTTTTTCTATTGTTGCCAGCACTCACCTGGGCTGCCGCAACAATCGCGCTGAACAGCTGAGGTGTGAAAATTTGAGGGTTTTTTTTTTCGCCGGATGGTTTGAGTCTTCAAATTTAGGAAACATTACCACTATACAATATATATATATACGGATACGTATATATATATATATCAATGATATAATGATACAATAATATTTATGCTATCAGTTGTACTTGTCAGAGTATGTATAGTGCATTTACTGTATGTCCTCTCGTTGGTTTCGCTGTCCGTTCCCAGCGCAGTGTTGCCTTGAAGATGCACACAATATCACACGACAATGCAAGGCACCTCGTTTAAACTATGGCACCTCAGTAGTGATCAAAGTAACCCTGTATTGTTGTGTGTGAGTTCTTTAAACAAAGGACTTGTCATAACAAGAGTAAGAGTAAGTTGCAGATTATCATGGACCATGATGGAATTCCTATCCATCAGTATACATAGGATGACCACCATCAGGTATTGATTTTGTTTTCACTGCTCCGGACAAGGCGTTTAGCCTTGCAATTGAGCAAAGATGGAAGGTTGGCAGATGGAAAGTGGACCTTGGTATTTGAATGCTGCGTTTGTATCGTGATTAACATTGAACATCTAGCTATTCAGGCACTAGGCACTGTACTACATATATACGTCGTATATCGTCGTATGACAGTATCAGTCCTGTATGTGGTACTGTCTCATGTGACTTTTGCTTCGTTTTGAAATAACAATTAAGAGCATTTTCTGCCGCAGGAAACGAACTACCACTTTGCAGCCACCCCCTTCTGCAGTGACAAACCGAGCGCTGCAGCCGGCTGCATGACAAGGGAGATTCACGGTGTGCATGACATGTGGCCCCGAATCCATGAGCCAAGGCATTGGGGAAACGTAGAGGTCGCGAGAAAGCTTAGGACGGAGGGATGACGGAGGGACTTGGAGGTGTGGAATGTCGATCCAAAATTTCTGATCATTGGGTTTCCGAGAATTTTCCAGCCATTTGGATGGAGGATTTCTCCTTCCTGTACCCTGTACCTAGACGTCCTTGAACGTCCCCTTTGCACAAATTCATTTCCTTTGGTCACAGGTGATCTTATAGTTGCTGTAATCCTGTCAAGGGAGGCGGCAATTCACCCGAAACCTCGTGCACATGGATTGTTGATGCGAGAGAACACGTCGTCCCGTGGGTTGAAATTCATGGTTTAACTCCAAAGTCCAGCTCAAAGAGATTTGCTGTTTCAGGGTGTTTCTTTCGGAAAATTCATGTCCACCCAAATGACCAGACATTGAAGGTGAAGATGAAATAGGGTGAATCATGATGAACGAAAATGTTGGAACTTCCCAGAAGCTTTTTTATTGAAGGAGCTACGAAGGTTCGTTAAAAAAATAATGTAGTCAAAAAAGGTATCAAAGGGAGCAAGTATATGACACATGATCAACATGATCATGAATCATAGCCTCATAGCCATCAATTTTTGCTGGGGGTAAATAATTTTGAACCATAGCCACATGGTTTGTTTGGGGGTTGGATGTTTTTTGTCGAGGACCGAAGCCCGACACAAAACGTGGGGGATCTTCAATCTTCGCTGGCTAAAACGGCCAGGAAAATGGCCGAAAAGATGTTTGAAAAAGGAGATGTTGATTTGGTGTTTACAGCATAGATGTATGGTTGAAAAGTATTGGGATCCGATGTTCAATGATTTTTAGGTTGCTGCAAACATTTGGAAAAATAGTATCCTCTTTGCGCTGCTGAGAAAAGGCACTTGCCACTTGACAGCTCTTCAGCGCTTACGGAAGCTTTAAAGAAACTACCTATAAAAGTATATAATTTATTTTCCGTAGCTGTTTGCTCGTCTAGCATGTCTCACCATGTGACTTTGGACATATGGAACAAGAATTACCTCCATGGCATTGTCTCTGTTTAGATTTGAAACCTTGCAGCAGGAAGTGCAAGAACTACTTGCAGTTCGTTTTGAGTGGACATGATGTAAGGATGCCTCATTTTGACATCATTCTAATTTTTCGTACTCTTGGACAAAATCCTGCACCAGTGGATATGGCATTATATACATATATATATATAAATATATTATATGCACAGAATATCACAAACGATGTACCTGAAATTACTAAGTCACTAAGTTACAATGACCACAGACCATCCTAAGAAGTTACCCAAAAATCTATCCATCCAAACATCTCACCATTGGAGCTGTTCCCCTCCATCGAACGATGGCTGGTTTGGGCAGCAGGCGGGGCCATCCAGTGAGACTGCGTTAAGAATCCTCAAATGAGAGTTTAGTTGAATCAGATTATAATTGTCATTTATGAAACAATAATCCTCCTTTCCACCCCAAAAAAAGGAATGAGGTCGGAGATGTTCTGACGAAGCCTTTTTCCCATGACATCCAGGCGTGGGCCCTTCAAACCTGGGGATGTGCGAGCAAACCCAGTGGGGAGCCCCTGAGACAAACCCAGTGACGATTTCGGGAAGTCAAGAGTTGCCCCTGGGGGCAGGGGATTGGGCTGGGATTTTTGAGGGTTTTGTGATCTCAAACCGGAGTTGTTTGAGTTTTTTTTTGATGGGTTTTAGGCCTATGGTTGATACAGAAGTGATGAGTTGGCAAGGGCCCCACGGGGGTTTGTTGGTTTGTTCATGTTCCGGACTTCAGGTAAAGCCACCCATGTGCTTGCCACCAATGGCACAAAGGCAGCAGATACAAAGAAATGAGAAAGGTATACTCCGGAGACCAACCGCTACGGCATGATGATATGACATGACATTCTGATATTTAGTATGATGTATGAGGGCATCACGAAGATATAATGTTGAAGAAGAGGGAACATACTATGATGATGAAGAGATAGTGATGTTGATGATGACGATAACACGACGATGCGACGAGGACGAGGGGCCTTGATTTATGTCAAGTTCAAAATTACAAAGAAACTTTTTGATGCGAGGTTGTGACGTTGCGGCAAGATATCTTTACACGATTCCACACGTCTCTGAGTACCTAAAATTGGCTTGAGCGAAAGCCGGGCCGTAGTCCAATTCACCCTCTAGCGGCAACATGCACCAGTCCATTTTGGATGATTCCAATTGACAAATGGAATTTACATGAATGTAGATACCTTGTTCAACCAAACATCGAGCTTGCCTTTGAATGTCACCGGCAGCGATCATTTGAGCCCTTAGCTGACCGACCTGCAGGGCTGCGAAAGCCAAAAGCGAGCAGAAGCCACCGCGGCGTGACAAGGCAGGGAGTGGAATGGAAGGGTAGCAGAATTCACAATATTGGTGTTTCCTTAAATGGTGGTACCCACAAAACACCCCAAAATGATCATTTTTAGTAGGAACACCCATGGTTGTTGGGTATCACCATTTTAGGAAACCCCTTTTCTGAAACAGACATAAACAGACTATTTCTGATGAGATTTTGGGTGGTCAATCACCATTTTTGAGCCACTCACCCACTCCCCAACTTTGGCCATTTTTGACGCTGACTTTTGGCACCAGAAGTCTGGCATAGGACTCCATTGTTTAGTATAGCTATACCTGGTCCTTAGAAATCAAGCGACAAAGTGTGGGTGTAGGGCTATCAAAAAAATATCAAATGATTTACTATAACTTGATGTAATTTCAAATGACTAAATATTAGAAGCGCTACAACATAAAATCAATCCATTGCATCCCGCACTAACCAAATGGATTTTCAGGCTCATGAGGAGCGGCTCGTGCTCGAGTCGGCCTTGGCACGGGAACCGGTTGGGGATCTCATTGAACCACCAAAGCGCATGGTGAGCCTTTTTGGAAGCTTGGTTTGGAATTCTCTCAAGCCTTTGTTGTCTAATGAAAATCTAATATATATATATATATATAGGTCAATTACTTTTTAAATCATATGGTATGTCATAATTTGAACCACATTTTTTGAATCAAAATCAAAGGATTATTTTTGAACACATACACTATATATACAGTAAACTATACATAAACTATACAGTGTTTATTTTGTTACATATGTCTTGGTCTAAAACAAGCATATTTTTGTTGATTTTCATATTCTGTGTGATTCTTGGTTTCCACTCTACAAATTGATGGTACAAAACGAGGTCACCTCCCGAGAGATTCCTTTGAGCTTTGACTGCACAAAACCAGGTGTTTTTCGATGGATGCACCATGAAATTGATACACCCTGATTGGAAAACTTGACAATTTGAAATTACTTCAAAATTCTACAAAGTTACTTTAAAAACAAATTGTTGTAAGGCATCATTGCTTGATTTCTTTGGTTTTTTGCATCAAGGATTGATTTCTAGGGTGTGATGGGGTCCACCAGGCTGTCGCTTGAAGCAAGGGCAGCCATCGTTCCAAGGAAGCCTCTCACGGTTGAGTGCCACGAAAGCCTGTCAGGGTGCCCAAATAGGATCCACCACACTCCATAACTTGCAGAAATCCTTAGTGTTTTCCAAGAAGTTTCTAACCAAACTTGAATGGAAAAAATTGATATTTTGGATGTGTTTCAGTACACTTACCCTACATTTTGTGAGATCATGGTGTACAGTATAGGTTTGCTTGTTTCAAGAAAACCATTACCAAGAAGCACACTTATCTACCCCCTGGCATTTTTTTTCGCCTATTGGGTTTTCCTTGACGTCAAGTTGTCAAGTTGAGGATTGCGGCAAAAACTGAAGATTCAGAGAGGCGGCGCACGACTGGAACCTATAGGTTTTTGGGTTGGAAGTATCAGGTGAAGAACCCAATGTTTTTGTGAGAAGTGATGCTTCTTTTTTTTGGGCACTTCTGGATTGAAGATGTTGAGCAATCATCATGTTGCTTTTCAATGTTGTAGAAGGTTTTTTGTCAAAGTAGCCTCAGACTTACAAAAGTAAAGCACGGTAGCAACAAACAAGCTGCAGTTTTTGCATGGGGTTTTCGCGTATGTCAAAACCACCTGTTTTATGAGGCCTCCCCGGCTCTTGTTGCGACTCCTGCGAAAAGGCGTCCGAGTCACAGGTGGATGCGCAGCCGTTGCACCATTACCAACACCACAGGAAGAACCACTCCACTACCCGAAAAGGGGGGGTTGACCATGAGCATTTGGTTAAAACCTTGATGGTCCATGTTCAAAAGGTTGTTGCTACTGAGGTCACAGTGGCAGAAGTACAACTGGATCCTGCTTTGACTGCTCCTTGATGCTGGATGTTACGTTGGGTTTTCCCTGACTCACAACGGAATGGAACAATACGTAATATATAGCAATATGAGTAATATGTATCTGTAGTTATTTGTATATATATATATATATAATAAAATATATTTGTATATATATGTTTACACATGATATAACCCCACACGTATGTCTGCAGTCTAGAACTTGTGTTGCTTTACATTGTTTTACTTTATTTGGGGATGGTCTTACTCATGTCAAAGCCATGTTAAGACCAGTCTAGAGTCTAGAGGAGTCTACAATCCACTCGGGAATCCGGCATGAGGATGGGATGATCATCTCCCATAGAAGAACCAGGTTTGTTCTTGTCATTTTCGACAAAAAAGTCTGCGTGTTTGAGTGACTTTGGTGGTTTGTGGGCAGGCAATCTGAAGGAATCGAATTAGCACTTAGCAGCAAGCAGGGAGGGGATGACGCTAAATTGAGAAACGCAAAACACACTGGGCATACAGTAATGTTACTGGTAGTTGATTTCTAGTGGGAAACCATCGGAAACCAATCGATTCTAGTGCCGGGAATGTTGAGCCACACTCATTTCAGGCAGGATTTGATTTGTCAACACCCCCCAAAACCACCCTGAAGAGGAAATGGCACCGCAGTAAGTTGTGTAACTTGAATATGGCTTTGGTTGTATTTTCCATTCCTTCCTGATTCCTAATAATGTCCCATGAATCCATGGGCCTTCACGTTGGGGGGTGCTTTCGGCTCATGTTAAGGTTCAAGAGGTGAAGGCAGGTTTGTCGGAGAAGCTGGGTACAGCACCGCAGGAGAAGGGTTGAAAAGGAGGTAAAAGTTTGAAGGATTGTGTGCAGGATAGGAATGATGATGATGATGATGATGATGATGATGATGATGATGATGATGATGGTCCTGGTGATGGTGACCATGATAGTGATGACAGTGGTAATTAATGACACTATTTTGCCAATGATAGTAACACATAGTAGTGATGCATAATGCATGATAATAGTTGATAAATGAACAGTGATACTGTACATAAATGATGCTGATAGAAATAATAATAGAACGTATAGCTTGAGAACAGTTATGAACACATCACAGCTGCAACACAACACTGATGAAAACGCGATGAGCAGAACCATGATGAATGACAGCAACGACATGAGCAACGACGACAATAGTCATGATCACTGTGACAGTTGTACCAGTGACACATTAGTGACAGAGATACTAATGAGACTAAAATGATTCTAGTCAGGATTATCATAATGATTGATGAGACACAAATGAACCCGATAGCACTGAAAATGATATTCATTATAATCATAGAATCTTCCTAGTGACAAGGATAGTGACGCACTGTTTGTTTTCCAGATTTGCTAGGAACCAGACTTAAAACCCTTCAGGACCAGCGGTTTTTTTGGCGGATGCAGTGCTTGCCAGATGCCTGACAGCAATTTTTTGAAACACGACAAAAACCGAGGGATGAAGTTCTTTTTCCTCAGGAGATGTCGAACTGGCATTGTGGGGTATTGGGAGAAGAGCCCCACCTTGATTTTTTTTTCACTTGCTTTCTAGGTTCTGGGATGGTTATGATGGTTGTGGCTTGAGATTTGCGAGTTCTAAAAGCTGTGTTGAGGGTTCACATTGGGATATGGCCCATTCCATGCCGATTCCACCGTACTTGAAAAGCAAAACCAGGATGACATCATGATTTTTTTGCCGTGGATCCCTATTGGAATCGCATGCGTAACAAAACTAAAGGTTAACAACATTAGCAGTGTCCCAAAACCCTAGTTATAGCGGGTGTCATACTACCCAGTTTGGATTAACAACTACAGAGATCCCATCAGCAACCAACCAGGACTTCATGGAATCTCACTGCTCATATTGTATAACCCCCTGAAGATAGGTCGGGCCCCAACTTCCAGCCATGGGATGTTCATTAACCCAATTCCGTCGGGGTTTATATAAATCCTAAAAGGCTTTCCTACTTTTGGTGAGATGATTATTATTGACCACCCGGCACATAGTCATTCATCCTGAGGACTATTGTAGCTTCAATGACTGTGGTTTGACTTCCGGAGAGTCCGAGCCTTGGACGTTTCGTTGCATCGACAAGAAACGGCGCGCCCTTGAGCCGTTTCTTTGGAGTCGCCAACGGTGGGATGGATGTTTTTGGTGGTCAAAATGCTGGCGAAGATTTTTTGGTACTTTGAATGACTGCTTTCATTTGGAAAGTGAAGGACTCACTGCATCACACTAGATTCTTTTTGCAATATTTTGTCTATATACAATATTATAATATATTATATAGATATATTAGAGACTGCCCCCCACTGGTAACACTGCAAAACTCAATTTTATCATACCCCTTATAAATACACACCCCGAACGTCAAGCTGAAAATAAATACCTGGAAGTTCAGAAAATTGTCTACCGAATCTCTTGGTGATTCCAGCCAGCAGGGCCCAGCCTCAGCTGTTGACCTTTCAGGCACAACATCTCTTTGATCCCCGAGATTTCTCATCGTGCAACAGGAGACCTCAATCAATCGTTGATTCATGATGAAGCTTGGTGGTTTTGGTACTATCTCCTAAGAAATACAGTATAGTCCGGTCCCCTTTATCCCAGATGTTTTTTGTAAACCACAACACATATCCCCTTTTCATGATCCGTTTTATCGTTTTTATGTTGGATAATCATGAGAAGCCTTCAGGAGTGCCTCCCATTTGCGCAAGACGAGGTTTGAAACCTTTTTTTTTTGCAACGATGGATGGATGGTTCCAGAAATGCTGGGAAAACCTGGCAATTTCCAATGAAGTCATGTAAAAAATGGGAGAAACTAGCTATCAACTCAACAGTGCTGGAGTTCTTCCTGCGGGACTTGCTGATGCACATTCATTTGTATTATATATTGATATATTAATATATGATATGTTTATGCATGATTGGAAATTATAAAGAACCTTTGACGGGAGACGCAGGTCCATTAACTAGCAGCAACAGCGACTAAGCTACTGGTTGTGCTGCATTGTTCACAGAATGCTTTTGGACCTGTTGATGGACCAAATCCTGCGACAAAATCCTGGGATCTTACCATCAACCCTTCATCAAGCATTAGAATAAGCATTGATAAACTGCCAACATCAAAGCTAGCCCGATTTTGTCCAAGAATCGACCCACAAGAACGAGAAGACCCGGAAAATCACCCGACTGAAGTCGTAAGATCTGGCTTGGGATCAGAAGATGTCTTCCACATCTCGTTAGATTCTGATAAACACCAAGCCCCAAAAAAGGGATGGTTGGCCCCCATGACATCTCATCCTCAGCGTCTTGATCTGTGCATGGGGACCCTGTGGCGCAAGGTATGAACATGGTACCTTCGGGGCCTGCTTTACCGTGGAAGCCGTCCAAGTTCTCAAAGATTAGACACGAGGAAAAGCAACCCGATTTTTTTTTGGCCACGGGGAATGATAGATGGCCTATAGAAGCAGCTTGGGATGGTATTTTTTTTGGACATGCACCATTAATACATATAATACCAGTACTATCTAAGGATGTGATTGAAGAGGGAATTCAGGAGCTTGGGGATGCAATTGCTTTCATGTGCGAGCAATCTCAAGCTGTAAGGCGTATCGGCGTCGGAAGGCCATCTTATATAATGAATAATCAATGAAATTATGAACATTGTTATGTATATGCCTGCATATTTGTATTGGGAAAAAATATTAGATATGTATATACAACATGTAACATGTCATTTTTGTACGTACATGATATTTACCTGGTACTTACAAATGCACGTTTTTTCATAGCCGGAAGGACCTCCAGCTCTACTTCGGTGATGCACCCTTGTTGGAACTGGAAGATGTACCACGAAGCTGAGCCCTAACATACAGATCAAGAGCAGAACATGGAAAAACGATGTGTTTCAAAACTAAAGCAGCCTAAAAATCTATCAGTTTACTATAGTAAACTCATGGTATGCCATTTATGTTGGAGATATCTGAAAGTGTGTTATTCCTAGGAATCCCACGAAATATAGATAAAGGTTTGCCATGTTGTTTTCCTTAAAGATTAGCAGTTGAACAAACATTTGACAAACAAGCTGCAGGCATATTTGTCCAGCATGCTAAGGTTGGGAAAACCGAAATGAAATCTAAAGTTGTAGGATTTATACAATTTTTTTACAATGTTACACAGAAAAAACCATCTGATTTTAGAGGAAGGTGACGGATTTTTTGGCTATTTTCATTTTTCCATCATCATTGCTGTAGTGATTTGACCCTCACCATTTTGATGCACTCTCCCGGAGGGAGGCATGCAGAAAAGCTGCATAGTGTGGCCCCCCCTGCCGTGTAGCACCTTGGGGTCCAGTAGAAAAAAGGTCGGGTACGGTGTGGATGGATGGAGGGGGTTTTATTATCTTGTTTGAACAGGACTAGAGCCCCAGGAAATCATGTAGTGTATAGTAGTTGAAGTGTCAGTGAGATTCAATGAAATGATTTTCGGATCGTCCTTCATTCCATGGGTAGATCTTAAACTGATAGCAAAAGTTGGTGGTCCAATCACCAGGGCCAGGGCGGTAGTCACTTCGTTAGTTCCATTCGTATGATTCAAATTTGGCGATTTTCATTCCATGCTATTCTTATTTGATGCTCTTTAACAAATTCTTCCTGCAATTTCCTTGGGGCTCCAGACATGAAGTGAGGGGTTTGTTGACAAAAAAACGCGGCGAGCGTTCACAAAGTGTCGCAGCCTCAGTGACATGAAGACAGCTCCTGCAAGATGGGCCCCTACTAGTTGTAAATGGAGTCATTGTTTCCCCTATAGATGGCCTCATAAACGGGTAACTGAGGTTTTTCACCCCTATAAGTGGAGTAGTTATATCCCTACTTATAACTGCTAGAGGCCCACTTTGTGTGAGTCTAGCACATTCGTTTGTGACGTTGAAAACGGCATTGAGGCAGATAGCTGCAATGCCGAAAGGACTGGACGTGTCGGTGTCTTTTTGCAAAGATTGATAAACAAGAGTCTGTGCCTTTTTAGGATTTAGAACTATAGTGGTTGATAGATGGGATTTTTCACACTATCTGTGGTGGTTGTGATATGAAATCAACTTCAATTTACCAGTAGACCAACTGCTCTACTGATACGCCTTTGGTTTCACCTGAGGTTTAGCACCAATCGGTTGTCAAGTTGTTTGACCTCCAAAAAATTGGAGAAGTGTGACTTGAAAATCCATAAATGGTCGATATTCCCATCGGTTGACCAGTATAGCAAAAAAACCAACTGTTTCAATGCATTCGCTTCATCAACAGTATCATGTCATTGAACACTGCAACTCCTTGCAAGGATTTGCCCAAATGCTCATGACGGCCTTCACTGATGGATGCTTTGCAAGCACGGGATGCAACTGGTAAGATCACCCCAAAGGATGGTTTCAAAATACTGTATTTCTGGTGTATCAAGGGAAATCTTCAAAACTTGCGCAGGTTTGATCTATCACCATGTATCACCCAAACATGGTCACTAAAAAGTCATTGGGATTCTTTCATAGCCCAATCAATCAAGATTAGATATGATTAGATCAATTTTTGCCATTTTCGATTCAGAAATTGCACATAAACAACGGCGACATTTTTTGACTTCAGCTATCAGCGATCTGATTCCAGTTGCCACTACGAAACCCTTTCACCACCCAACCATTGCTAGGTGATTGTTACACAGGTAGTGGCAGAATCTCTGTAAACCCTGAGGAACCACTTGGAAAAACTACAAGCAAGTATTTAGGTTGGGTGCTTTCAAACATGTCAATGTTTGTATAATTCCACAACTTCGAAGCATATTTTCAATGAAGGTTTCTATGAGCCTTCCCGGGGTTTGACGCCCTCATTGCTCAGGACCTGTAGTGAAGCCTAAGAGTCCATGGGAAGGAGTCACCACTGAGAATCTCTGCCTGCATGGTTGTCAATGACGGACCCCTCATGGTACCAAAAAAAGGTGTAATTACCCTCCTTGAAACCAAAATAGCACCCAAGAATTGGTGGTTGGAAGATGAAATTTCCTTTTGGGATGGCCTATTTTTCATGTGCCATGTTAGTTTCAGGGAGGGCAATCCTTTGAAAGGAGACAGGACAGACATGTTTTTCCTCAATTGTTCGAACAATTAAGTTGATTTTTTCATTTGTTCTCGTTCACGAAAATATGTTTTCCGTTTATCATAAAATGATTCCTCATGGTTTACCCCTAGTGGACGTATAGGTAAACATACCAGTCCCATGGAACATCACTGATTCATTAGTCTCTTACTGTCATTAGTGAGGTATTTCAATTCGGTTGCCAGTTTCGTTTGGTGCATCTCACATCATCCTCATTTTACACTACCTGTTTGCCGGATGTTTATCAACAGTATCACGGTATCACCCTGTCTTTTTGGGGGGTTTTCCCATCATCAAAGATAATCAAAGATTTGGTGAACCAGTGGAGTGTTGAACTAGTCTCGTGCTACCTGGCAGCTGAGAGTTTACCGGGGGTGTTATCGGTCGATGCGTCGATGCGTCCCACCGAAGCCTAGGAATCTCTTCAAACGGTTGCATCCAGTGGTCCAAGACATGATGTCCCAGACTCCGTCGATGAAGAAGGACCTGGAAACCATGGAAAAGAACGAGAAAATGTGTGGTGCACTCCACCTTTTGATTTTTGATATCCTTTAGAATAAGATGCGGGGCTTTAGATACTTTGCTATCATTTTCATGACTCTTTAGGTCACCCCAAAGAGGGTGTCGAGAGCCTCCCACAGTAAGGTAGAGATCCTACTAATAACTAATAAAGACTTCAAATACTTCACTTAGAAGTTTTAGATCCTGTCTTGCAACTCAGAAAATTCATGGAGGGATGCGCCCTTTGACTGTACCAGGAATGGGAGAAGTCCATGAGTACCGTATGCCGCTTAGGATCCTAGAAATCGTCGGAGCATGTGACAGGATGACTGGCTGGTGGTTTCGTTCATTACCAACCACAAGCATGGGGGAAGATCAAGCATGATAAACCATGATAAACCCATTGGACTGAAGATGGGTCAAAAGTTGAAAGCACTACCTAGTTTTAGCTGTTTGATGTTGTTTGACGTTTCATGCATTTGAACCAATCCGTCAAGACAAACTTTGGCAAATTGAGGCCATGCTGGAAAGTAAGAAGAAAAGCATTGCAGAGCAGCAAGAGTTGCGAAATACATTGGTACTTTGGCTGAATTCCAAGACAATAGCGATTTCGAATGATCCATTGTACATGGTTTGATGCAGCCGTGATGTTTGTCGCATGATTTCTGCCGTGTTTGAGTCGTCGTCATTTTCCCTGTCCGGTCAGACGATTTGTTTGTTCTCCCATTGCTAAGGAGGACAATCTCAAGCAGATGAATTCCATCTATGACAAGAATCCCACTATCCTAGAGGATTTCCATTCTGCACTGTACCAAAACAGACTCTTGGCCAATGTGTGTAACGCGTAAATAGATGTTTGCAAGATCAAAGCTTGGGCAGGCTGAAGTGTTGCAGACCATTCTCTCAGAAAAGAAAAATTCAGCGAATCAGAATGTTTGGTCTCGCAGTTGTTTGCCATTGTCTCAATAGGTGGTTCTTACAAAGTGACTTGATGTGTTTTGTGTTGATGCTTGGGGATGGAGTCCTCGGACAATGAGATCTATAGAAGTTTTGCAAGGCTGGCTCCTTCAAGAGTACATATTAAGAACTTCTTCAACGACACCGTTTACAATGAAGGAAGGGTTAAACGACTATCCGTTCAAGGCGGTGTCTTGCCCCACCTTCAAAAACGCTTAAATATGTAATATAGAATATGAATATAACATATGCATATCCTATCATATCCTCATGGTTTTGGGTTTAACGTGCTCATGTCACCCATTTCTTTGCCCTTTGAAACAACAAGGATCTGGTCCACGCTTGCGACAATCAGCCTTCCTTGACGACGCTGCCAAAGGCCCCGTTGGGCCCATCTTGTTGTGCCTGTTTTTGATTGGTGGAACTACCACCTGCATCCTTACTGTTGATGGAAGAAATCCTGCACCAGTTGATAGGTCCTAGTTTACCCCATTATTTTACAGGGTTCTATACCTCCCAAGTGGTGCAGGATTTCTTCCATCAACAGTATGTCACTTGTATATAATTTTGTTACTATACGGCATATTTGATCATATTTGCCTATCATGATTCCACTGTACGTGATTGGCATGATCATAAACAACACAAAATATCTGAGGACCTTTCTTTACGTATCCTTTTTGTAATTTATGTGAGAATCAAAAGTCACAGAAATGATGTGAGGTGGCCCATTCCCTCTTAAGGATATTCTATGTCTTGCATGTGAATCATGAATGCACATCCAATGCATCTCTATCCCGGCCAGTTGTTCAGAGCAGTTTAGGCCACAGCTTTCGCTTTCTTTTCAAAATGGATTGCCTCAGCCTCATACGGTCCATGCATAGGACATATATTTATGTACAAACATTTGCTTTTGAATCCAGCCTCAACGGATCTAGAATTTAGGGATATAT
The DNA here is from genome assembly GCA_000507305.1 of Breviolum minutum Mf 1.05b.01. Taxonomy (NCBI): domain Eukaryota; class Dinophyceae; order Suessiales; family Symbiodiniaceae; genus Breviolum; species Breviolum minutum. The sequence continues at coordinate 193,247 of DF239485.1, forward strand.
CATGATATATCATATGTGGAGCAATCTGGCAATCAACGTGGGAACTCTGATTTTACCGATTTTTTGCTAGGTGCCAACGGTCCCTGGGACGATGTCACTACAGAGTGACTTGGGATTGAAGAGCAAGTCCGCCAGAGGCTTCATACCAAATTTCTTGGGGATCTCGAAATTTTGAGACAAGGGAGACAGAAGGGTGGCACCTTGTTTTTTTCCCCAAACTCATATTTTCCCCAAACTCATATAGGTTTTTGTTGCCTTTTCCGAAAATCATGTTGAAATCTGAAAGATTCATGTTTTTTCGGTACAAGAACATCCATCGATCCTTCAACCATCGCCAATCCAAGGAATTTGTTCAAGCGCTTGCATCCAGTTGTCAGAGATATGATGGATAAAATGCCTGGTATGAAGAGAGAGTCTTGGAAGAAACTAGTACACCCTCGACCTGAAAATGATGAAAATGGATGGTTGGGTTCCATCAAATTTCCTTTTGAGATGGTCCCCTTTCAGGGTCCTTGTTAGTTTTCGGGGGGTGTAACCAGGCTCGCAAAATGCGAGGTTCATTTCAGGTGGTGAAGCCGGAAATGCTGATGATAGCTTTTTTTGCGATGTGAAGCAGCAATCATTCATCATTCTTTGTTTTGTTGTTTTTTTGAATTGATCATTGGTTGTCAAGGAATGGGAAAAGACGATCAGTACTGCAACGAACTCAGCGTTTTTTGGATTGTTTTGCTGGTTTTATGTGAAGCTACTGGCCCGTATGCGCATGCAGACAACGATCTTTGCAATTTTTTCACTGCCACGTGTTTTTTGTTGCCTTTGCTCGAAGTTTTTCGTTCTAGGCTCTGATTCAGAGCAAACAGAAGCCGGTGAGTGAGCAGCAAGAACTGCGTGACACCATGGACACTCGTCAAACGAATGAAGCGAGAGGTTTTTTCAGGGTCCAGTATGAACTGCAGTCATTTTCATGCTCATATATGCTCATATTACCATTGGCTACACGGCTACAACACCCAACAAGACGTATCAGTTTCAGCGCCAGAAGGGTTTCCTGTGGATTTGGGTATCCTTCATGTTGCCCAAGGAGCAGAACTTGAAGCAGATGAATGCGATGTATGACGCCAACCCTCGTATTCTGGAGGATGTTCACCGAGCAGTGCAAGGAGGCAAGGAGGAGTCCTGGATTTTCCGGGGCTGGCGACATTGAAAAAAACGCGCTATTTGGTCAAAAGTTGTTCTACAGCGTATGGTCATCCTTTTGATAATGTTCTGAAAGAAATAGCTGCTGGCTACGATGTCATCCCCAGAGTAGTAAACCGCTCTTTGTTTCACTAGTCCAGGAATACTGCCAGAAAAGTGATGCTTTTGCTAATTAAGTTACTGAATCCGGAAATCCTCCTGGCCAATGAAACAGACGGCTTGTTGAGTTTTCATTTCGGGTCCAATTTGGGTTGGACCCCTTCCCAGTAGTAGTGGCAAACGAAGGTTTAGTTTGGTATGCCCTGTCCTAAAAATGTAAAAATCCTGGTGGTGACTATTGCTGGGAAGGGAGACAACCCAAATTGTAGTTGTATAAACTATACTATACCGTAAGACTATGCCTTGTAACTTGTAAGTATGACCCTATTGTAAGCAAAACAAACATTGGTTTGACCCATTTTCTATGGGGTCTTCATACACATGTGAAAAGCTTACCCCGGTCTATCCCCGATCTCCCAAAGCCGTTTTTTCACAGTTTTTCACATCTCAGACATTCGAGCTGGACGGCACAGCTCGTGGTGGTGTCTCAAATTGTGTTGGAGTTTTGTTATATTCATGTTTTTGTTCGAAGTATGAACCTGGATCTTTATCAATGATATGAATCTCCTACAATCCGGAAACGAAACATTGGAAGGGCCTACTTAGAAAAAAACAGTTTGAAGATCTTAGTCTTTTGAAGCGACCAGATCAGCCTGAAAAGTCTTTTCCATGTGTGTTTTTTTTGAAGCGACCAGATCAGCCTGAAAAACATTGAAAAACATGCCATCATCCAGGCTCTGGTGCTGATTTCCTTTGACCTTTTTTGGTCGAAGGCGAAGGCGAAGGCTACCGAGCCAATTTTGCCAGTTTCTTGTTTGGGATGTTCGGGAAATAGCGGTGTTCAGTAGTTGTAAAAGATGACCCACATTTTCAGGGCGAAGCAAAGATCTTTAAAATTGGCATAAATGTGGGTTACACAATGATCGCAATTGTTGTATCTTATTATGTGATATTATGTGGCCCTTGAATGAAGGGGATTGCTGGCCACGCCATCGACTTTTTTGCGCGGAGGAGTGTTCCATGATGTTCCACGTCTCCAATCGCATCAAAGGTCGTGCAGTTGAGAGAACTGGGGCTGGCATGGGCTGGCGAGAATTGGAAAAGGAGTTAAATTGCGATGCCCATGCAAAAGGATCAGGCCACTCAGTTTTCGTATTTGCTGTTTTGCCGATACAAACAAAAGTTGAGTGGAAGGGAATGTGCACAAAAGCCGAACACGTTGCGCTTAAAGACCACATCGGATTGTGACAGCATCATTAGACTACTTTGGAAGTAAGACAGACGAACAATGCGGAAAAAGATTCTGATTTTGATTCTTGCCTCCCAATGAAACAATAATACAGATCACAGATCATGTCAAATGGCTCGGACGGAGGCTTTGGCTCTAGCCTTTTTGTAGCATCAGCGTTCTCGCAATCGACACTTCCAGCTTTATTCTTGAAGCAATGGCATCTTTGCTGGGTGGCATGCAAGAGGGCATGAAGGAGGCTGCCAAAAAGCAGGTGGAGGACCAGATTGCAGAGCAAGCGCCACCAACTCTCAAGCCGTTCTTCCCATGCCTTGGTGGCCCAGTCAATACCATGGAAACATGCATTTGCATGGTTCCAGCAGATCAGCAGGACAGTGTGAAGCAGTCCATTGAGAAGTACAAGAGCATGTGAGGATGTGCGCTGGCCTACGCCTACTGCCATTGACTGCAGTTTGCTGCGGTTGGTGGCGAGGCATGCATAGTGCTGAGTGCTGCAATTTCTTGATCTTTTTCGGCTTTACAGCAAACGCTGTAGCAGCTGGGTCCGACTAAGTCCTTCGCTTCCTTTTCAGAGGAGGCAATGACACGTTATTGACTTCAACCCTGTGTGTGTAGAAATGTGTTGGCAACAAAGGTGGTTTGACAGTGCGAGTCATCAGCTTGAGGATGACAACTTCTTTCATACTTGTTTATGACTGTGATCTCTAGTTCGTATCTTTCTAGACTGTGTAGATGATGATTTGATACTAGAAGATATTAAATTATGAACTGTTCATTTGGAATGCCAACAACCCATCACAAACATACAACATGAATTTGCATAATTAAATTATATTTGACAAATCAAAGGCATCGAAAAGATCACAAGAAGTTCGTCAGTCAATTGCGAATCCTTCAATTCCTGCGTTTGAAATTATCACGAGGCTCCTAAAGCGATATATAGCACAGATGACAGATCATGTTGTCATGTTGTTGCGGTTGGATGGTGACTTTGGCTCTAGCCGTTTTGTAGCATCAGCGTTCTCGCAATCGACACTTCCAGCTTTATTCTTGAAGCAATGGCATCTTTGCTGGGTGGCATGCAAGAGGGCATGAAGGAGGCTGCCAAAAAGCAGGTGGAGGACCAGATTGCAGAGCAAGCGCCACCAACTCTC
>DF239486.1:0-20614 GCA_000507305.1 Breviolum minutum Mf 1.05b.01
CTGACTCATGTACTGACTCATGCACCGTGCACCATGATGATTTGAAACGCTTTCCCCGCTGATTCTGAGCATATTGCAGTGAGACAACGATAGCGTTCCTGATCGCAATCTTGGTTGGTTTGTTCGTCAACCTTTGTGCATGTTTCTCCTGGTTTTCGGTATACCGTATACTTTGAATTTCCCAAACAGCTGTACTATGTACTGAGAAGAGCAACGCGATTAACCACCTCTTCCCATCCTCGTCACTGTCTTTTGCACAGTTGAGTGCTGCGATAATGCACTGCCCTAGTTTTCAAAGATCCAAATCCCCATGTCATGGTATGTCTCAAGGATGTAATCAAGGCCTCATAGTAGTACACTCTCAAACCTTGACACGAAGCCTCAAAATGACAATTTGGAATCCTGGAAAGGTAGTTTCCTTTCAACTGTGTCCATTGTGGGTATGGAATTATACCAGATTCATTTTCCTGGAGTGTTCCTGGAGTGTATGTGTTCACCAAGGTCAAACGGCTTCTACCAATCTTTACCCTTGTTCTTTCCCGTAGCGCCTGGTCCAACGTAGATAAGATCCTCAGAATCGGGGCCCGGCCAAACCTCCAACAAAAATAACGACGTTGTTTGTAAAATCACAAATTGTAGAAGGAAACCAATGGAATTTCAATTTTCGGACCCTTAACATAGACTTGAGGTACAATTTTAATATACCATTTAAAAGGCCCAGCCATAAATAGGCTTTCCAATAGTCCTCGGCTCTCAGATTGCGCAGCTGCTGGGTGTGAGTCGGTTGAGGGTCCGTGGCGGGAGCCCAGTTTGTATCCAGGGATGCAGGGGAGATTCAACCATTGTAAAGCAACCTCCTTGCAGGTCTTTGCATTGGGGTTTGCTTTAATAGGAAATCCTTTTCCAAAAGGATGTGATTTCAGGTATGTGAAGTCTTTATAGACGAATCAAATAGAGATGTCGTGGTCCAGCAAATCTGTTTGTTGAGACATTTCTGGTACAGGATTAGATCCAGGTCCCTTTGCTAGCTGCTTTTCATTACGTAACAATTCCAAGTACTAACCTGCTAAACATGGGATGATCATCTACCAATTATACAGACGGCACCCTGCGACTTGGAGTCGTAGATGGAAAATCCAGTAGTTGAACAACAAAGTGGAGTGGAGCTCGGTGAAGTTGCATGAAATGTGCCCAACCGAAGGTCTCTAGTTTTGAGGGTTTGCTATCTTAGTTGCAGGGTGTGTAACATATAGTCCAAGCATGCACAACTCAAGTAAGCCTATCCCCTTTGGGCATCTTAGCCCTGGCAGAAGCAAAGGCGTTTTTTGGACCTCGGTTGTGCACCTGGTGGCTTTGCTGCCTGTTTGTTGCAGGTGGGGAAGACCAGGGGCCGGGATATTGGCCAGTGCATAGTTTGACGACTTACTGTAGATAGATTGTTGGCAACCTTGCATCACAGTGAAACACCCTCACTATTCAGATGTTTTTCCTTTGAACCTGTCAAATTTCTGGGAGCGTTGCTTGGAAGATTTGCGCTTGCTTGGATGACTAGCATTCAGGCGGGTATGAGTATATAGCCTTGGTTAGTTCACTGCGCACCTTCGAACTTTGTGTAAAGATTCAAAGGCCTTGTAAGAATACCATTTTTGTCTCATCAATGTTTTTTTGGATGATTAGTGTATCATTTTGCTGACCTCCACCGCTCTTGGCCGCTACAATTTGTGCCACCACACAGGACCATATTCTTGGACCCATGAGTGTCGGCTATGGTGCCAGAAGCCTAGAGAATCATTGGCCATGAACTGAACTTTTGAAGCATAAATCGATCGAGACTGCTTGTCTCCAGGGTGTTGTGCACCCCGTGTTTTTTTATTTTCGTATAACCCTGGAGTTGTTTAAGGTCTGAAGTCTGTTAAACCATTTTGTTGAAGATGAATCCTATCTGAAAGACGAAGCAGCAAGCAAGCCTGAATTTGTCTCGTGTACACTGATTCTTGTGAAACATACAATCCGATCCCGACCAGGCTCATCCCAGAACCATGGAGTCTTGAAGCTGCAACAAAACCAAAGATCTACAACTACATCCCATAGTTGATCATATTTCCTCCATAGGTACATAAATTATACATACCAATCAGGTAAATAAGTAAATAAGGATCAATTTACTACCAACACTTGGTAGAAGTACCCAGTAACAAGCAGTTTTTTACCTTTTCCAAAGCCCAGGTTTCGCTGCCGCCCCAGCTGGGTGGCTTTCAGATGGCCATTACGACCTCACGGCTCTGTGTACAGCCGGGAGTCCTGAAATGGTGAAGGTCCATTTGGTCCATTGATGGTGTCGGCATTGATAGTCACTGGCATTGATGTTCCATATTGACTTGAGATGACTTGAGTGATGTGGTGTTTTTTTTAAATGGGGGCACGACTTCCAGACTGCAGGAGGTGATGGGTTTTACCGTGGTCTTTGCCTTTGAATCATGTTTTCAACTATTTTTGAGTTCTCCAACATGCTAAGATTAATCTCAACATATCTAGCGATCGTTTATGTAACGACATCCAAAAGATATCTAGCAACAACATCCAACAATTGCATCTTCATATACCATGAAGATTCAATGCTATTCAGCCTATTCTGAAACTTGCTTGGCAATATCTGAGAATCTCTAGTAACACCATGTGAGCATAGCATGTAGTGGTCTCTGGGCTTCCATGACAGCACATAAACTGCGGCAGGTTTGAGGATTTGCTTCAGATCAACAGCTGCGATTTGGCCGGGGCAACTCAGTTTTTTCTTGCATCAGCTTGGATGTTCCACTGAAACAACTTGGCAAGAATGGTCGATCCAGTGAAACATCACCTGATGGATCTATATCACCCATCGAGCTTTCTGGTTCCTTGCTTGTACCTCTTGAAAGGTGACTGGCAGCCATTCATCTCGTTTTAATTGAAAGTCTCGGAAAGATCATCGAGCAGAAATATGTCGGATAGTTGAGGTGGTGCCAGTTCATGATGTCATTTAGTGCACGGTCCTATGATTTTAGTCATAAGTTACTGTAGGCCCAAAAGTATTCAGCCACTCCTGTACATCCACGGTTAGGTAGATCCACACAGATGCTCATTGAATAAGTCATACAATGTCGTCCATTGACACTAAAAGGGACCGAAGGATGGCTACAAGCACAAAGGTTTGCAAACTTGTTCTGGTTCCAACTTGAAATTCAATCCTGGATTAATCCGGAAGATGGTCTATTTCACTTGGGTGTACAGGGTAGGAACCCATGGTAGACGTTTGGTACCCCTCTAACCCTATCCCGTCATGTCGCCTAGATGTGCATCGATAATTCCATTGACATTTGCGTGGCGGATGCCCAGTGCCCTTTCGAGAGTCTCAGAGTTGGGAAGTTCGGCAAGTCTCCTAAGCGCTGAAATTTAAGATAAGCCAAAAATCAATATTCACACGAATTTGACATTTAGTCTAATAGTGAAACCATGATTTTCGGTATCCATACTAAATCTGAAAGGGTGTATTTTAGTGAATTGCAGTGGTAGACCAGCTACACATTAACTCAAAGATAAGCTTGTACTTGAAGAGTTTGGCAAGTGACTATTGTTAAGATGGCCATAAGTAAGAGAGAAACTGTTCACAAGGACTGGTTAGTTGGAGTCCAGTCTATCAAGCGCAGTCGTTGCTAGGTGGGTTCTCAATCATTTGACCCACTCATTCATTTTAGTATATGTGGTACTTCCATGGCCAAGCCATCATCAGCCTTCCATCATAGTCCCTACGATTTGATGGATATTTGGAATGATTGCTATAAGTATAAGTATAACGTTGCTATTATTTGGGCTTGATGGCAAACCGACTTTCTTCCGCACATTTTTGGGTGGAATGGGCTCTTCAGCTTTGCAACTGGTGAGCTTGAGTCGGTTGAGAGACAAGATCAGGGTGAACAGGTTTGTTAGATTTGCTCAACGTGGGTTTGTTTCTATCATGGTATATCACTGATTTCCAAATCCATATGTTTCGTTCTTGGCTTTGTTTTTCCATCTTGGCAGATTGAAAGAAGTGCAGCGATGTTCAATCCCCCAAATCACTTCACGCATCCCTCGTTTGGCTGAATTGGTCCAATCCATCAGACCTATGTTTGTGTTGCCACCATCGAGTCTGCTGAGAGTTGTGACGCGGAAGGTACCTTTCCAACATGTTCAAGCTGCAGCACCAGACTGCCAAGGAGTGGCCATGGATGGGATGGATACCAAATCGTGCCCATTATCACATATCACAAACAATGGGCATGATAAGATTGTTGCCCTCTCCCAACATCGTTTGCCTCGATTCCTGATGCTCAGTACCGCGGAATGAAGACGCGGAGCCGAACGTTGGGCATTTGGGCCGGGAGACGAAGTGACGAAGCGGATTTCTCCTGCAGTGGACTGCCATGTGATTTCTGTAACCTCAGTTCTTGCATTGACTCTGTGAGGTCTTTGGGTCCAAAACTGATTTCAAAGGATATATGCACTAAGTCACTACACACCTTGTCGCTTGAATTTTAGGTAGTGAGAAGCTTTTGGTCCCCTTGGATGCATCGAACCACATTGACAACGCATCAAACCGATGCTATCCGGAACGAGATGTAAAAATTAAGATGAACTCTGAAAGTAGCACCCTGGATGTTCCAGGTATCCCTTTTGATTTGATCCCTTAGGGTCCTGTCAGTTGATTCGCGCTCACACAGGCCTTGACGGTCAAAGAGTGTCAGCTGGCCTTTGCAAAACTTAGGCGGTGCACGACTCGTGGATGTAGACCGAATTTAAGAAATCGGCAAGAGAGTTCACGAGAGATTAAGTCTAGTGTTTTTTCAGGGGTACAGTCCAGTATCCTGAGACCGACTGGAAAAAATATTTTAGAGTTGTAGTTTTAGTTCGACACTTCACTGCATCGCATGTTCTAGTCTAAACTGTTGTTGACCCTTAGGGAATGGTCACATTATTAAATCAATTTCTAGATAGTGACTATACAAGTGACTAGGATCTTCAAGTGAATCAATTGTCGTCTTCGGCTCCCATTCCTATCCATGAAACTTGGGGCATCCACACAAAAGTCAATGTCTCTTGAGTCAGCCTGGATTCTTGTTTGGTGAATGTTGAGACATTGCTACAGTTTGGGCTGATTGTGGTGTCATTGTCAGGCAGTCAGGTAGCTTCATTTTCCGTTTCGGTTGGCGTGGCGTTGGCTCTTCTGCCATGGACCTCAGAGAACGCCTAGGCAGAAGATTGAAGGGAGTGATGAGGGCTGGGACCCCCCAGTTATGGTTGCTTGTCCATTGTACATGGGATGGCCACCCTAGAATGTTTCTGTTGTTTTCCAAATAGTTGCTCGACAGATCAACTTGGATCATCAGAGTCGGTATCACATTGTGTGTAACATGGGTGGTGATTTGGACATGATTCATACCCTTCGTACTAGCTAGTAATTAGCCCATGGGGCCCATGTAGCGAATATGATGGGGGGATCACAGGAGAAAGACTGTGAATCTCAGGACTAAACCCACAGAACTCATATCGACGTTGCGTCAGTATGTTGAGTCCTTTTGGCCGCTTAAGGACGTCCATCCCTCCGGAGAGCCAGTTGGAATACCCCAGACTGTCAAAGATGGTCGGATGTTGGGTGATGTTCCAAAGAGGTGTATGGGTGTTTCCGAAAATAGTGGTACCCCCAAATCATCCATTTCAATAGGGTTTTCTATTATAAACCATCCATTTTGGGGTACCCCTTTTTTTGGAAACACCCGTATGGTGCTCAAGAAATTGGTAGGACTGACCATTCTCATGACCAAAGCATGGTCCCTTTAAAGGTTGCGTTCATTTAAGCACTCTACGAGTGATCATCCAAAATGTCGGATTGCAGCAAAACGATACAGGATTCACAAAAACGATGCCCAAAACCATGACATATAGATGGTGAAACCATGCAAAACGATAGGGGACTCACCAATTTTGCTTGTGATATTTTGGTAAACCACAAATTCTGACCATACCTCACATATTATCTACATGAGTCCCATGGATGGGTGGTTCACAGTTGCAGAAGTGCCAGAGTATGGTGAGGTGCATCCTTCCCTGCTGGCGAAGTACTTGCAGGTTTGTGTGAGTGTTTTTGGAAGGGCTACTCACCTTTGGCAACTGGTTTCTTCATGGTGGAATTCACCTTGGAAAATCCACCCCCGTTTTTTACAACAGGACGTTGACAGAAGTTACCACATTTGACGTCTTAATTCTTTATTGGAAGTACATTTCACCAAAAGTTGTTCATAGTGACCTCAATTGTTCGAATATGGAGATCATCACAGTATGGTATCGTGTTGTTTTAAAAATGATCTGGATCATTGTAAATGGGACATCCTGATATCCTCAATAAATGATCTTATGACTTTGTTTAGAGCAAAGCAATGTGGTACTCGTAAGAACTGCAATCATTCAGTCCAAGTCTTCTGGATCAATTTAGTCTTAGCCAGTTTGCCCTGTACGATTCGGACAGGAAGAGGAATGGTACACTGCCCTCACGTCATTTGCTCAGCCTAGGCAGACTTGAGTGCAGAGATTTGTGCATTGCAGTGATCCAAAAAAGCATGAAATTGCCATGAATGCTTCCTGCAGATAGCCCCCACCGGTCACGAACTAATACTCGTAAGTGACAGATGTGCATTGATTGGAAGAGTGTCGCCTCTCTGTGCCAAGGCATTGGTTGTTCAGTGTTTTGAAGTCGCTCTTCAACACCTTGCGGCCCTTTAAAAGATCCTTGGCATAACAACTTTGATGATGTAAATCTATTACGGGACTGGCGGTAGCTGGGATGTCTTTTCCTGGTGTGTTGAAAGAAGGTTGGAGGGGATTGGGTTACATCAAAGATTTTTTGTCGATCTACTTAGACTATGTTATGCAACTCTATTTTCAAAAGTTCCTAGCTAGCCAATGTAGTTGACCCTGGCCCCCTCGTTTGTTGTACGATCTAAGATCGGGTGCTTGGTCCCCTTGGCAAGACCAGTGAGTTTGTTCTTTGCAACATGTTTTTTCTCTGTGAAAGAGTCATCGCCTAGTAAATCCGTCACTGCTTCACATCAAAAGATTCTGATATGTCCAGTCCAAACAGTACGGAGACCATCATGATTTGAAACTTCCTGGTTCACTACCCCATAGAATTCCAGACAATGGATGTATCTAAACAGATGTAAACAGTACACATTGGTCTAGGTAATTGATTTAGCAAAGCCGGATTCAAACTTGAACCAAACAGCTGAGCAACACAAAAAGTCATCGACGTGCCGCCAAGGTGAATATGTGCACCAGGCACTTATGTGTTTTGTGCTGCTGCAAAGTGACCTTATTGGGAGTAAACGCCCGCAAGAAGAATAATGGTGTTGCCTTGTGATGCGACAATACAGAGCACTCAGAAGGCTCTTGGAAAATCTTCTAGAAGTAGACAGCCATGACTCCAGATGACTCGATCCAGCTACTATTTGTATATTCTTATTTTTATCTATTCTTTTTGTATATTTTTTCTTGTCCAAATTGGGAGGTCCAATTTAAAATGCCAGGCAGATGTGTCCTTCTACATGGTCTGTCGCAACTTCGACCGGGAGAAGTTCGAACTCCGGGGTTGGGAGGCACCGCTCAAAGGAGAGCGAAGGAGTTTTGGAGTTGTATCGCTGTTTTGTTGATTCATGATCTATTATATAGACGGATGAACGGATGAGTGAATCGTCAGCTATTTGCAGGCTGTGAACATAGAAGTGTACAAAGGTACTTGCCAGTGAGCTTCGAGCTGCCGCTTGATTTTCGTGAATCACTTACCCACTAAGTACATGTCAAGGCACACTTGGAACTCCCATTCTTGGATAAGATTATCCACTGCATTCATGGTTTTCACCAGCATTGAAGCTTCCAAGCTCCGCGGCGAGGCAAAGCTGCAGCGTGCATATCACGAACTCACTAACTGCGAGGAGGGGACCTGAAACCGAGTGCCTTCGTTATCATGTCGGGTGGCAGCAGATGTTGTAGATCGATATCATATTTCAAACCATCATCAATCATGAACATAGGGGCAGAAACTGAACACTTTTCACTAACATTATAGCTTTGACTAACTACCTTGTAAGAATATCACATTGATTTATTGATTTAATGATTTATAGATGTTGATTTACTTTACCTTCGGGCAAGTATCTACAACTTCTGAGTTGGAAGCATCGCTGGCAGGATGAGGCTACCCTGGTGGCTGGCCTCAAAGAAGCCATCAATGAAGATACCAAGGCACAAGCTGAACCTCACACAGTCTATGTAATGTGCAAACATCGACAAGTACAAATAAAATACCTCAAAAAAAAGGTCAAGTTAAAACCACGTCAACTTGTGGAGATCCTCCACCTTCATGGGATGTCAGTTGGCCATCGATGGGCTCTTGGAGTACGTGGGCCGCATGCGAGCCATCGGCATCCAGAGTCGCAAGGCGTGATGTGACCAAGTCAGAACCTTTGGGTGTGGCCATTGTTATAAAGACCTCTCAACTAATGCTGAAATGAGTTGGATAAGACTTCTATTTTAGGGATTCCCCTCAATGTTCCAGGAGTCATCATAGCTACAATCAGTTTGATTTCGCCCGTGTATGCAAGTTCTTTCGAAGGAGCCAGGGAGCAGAGGTAATCTAATCAAAAATCAATCATAACACATCAATACACACAAAAAATCGGAGAATTGAGGGAGGCACCCCAGGCTGTCATTCATAATGACATGACATGGTCGTCCTGCAGGTGACAAATCCAAAGGCTTTGGCTTGGAAGTCCACGTCAGATTAGCCTAGTGGGGAAGTTTCGAGAGCGGCACAGAAACGTCCAGATTGGCAGTAGACCAATATGTAAACGTACAGTGTGAAAATAATTACTTGTACAGGGCGGAAGATAGATCATCATCAGGTCCCTGGTGATTTCAAACTTGCAACTAATTTGACTCGATTTTTTGAAGGGTGAAACCCACCAAGCAGAAGACCAAGAGGAGAGACACAGGTGGAGTAGGATGGATGATTGGAGATAACATGTATTAAATTTAAATCTTGTTCTATGGTTTCCCCCTATTGCTTTGAAGAAATATATCCAATGTGTATGATGTTTGCTTGGACTTGGGAAACAAATGCCCATTGGCTGAGAAGTGGCAGTTTGGTTGGAAATCACCGTTGCAAGCAAAAATCCTTTAAAGATGAGTAGAATGCAGATAGTTTTTAGGGTCTCCAATTATTTGAGACACTCATATCTTGGCGGATGAGTTGGAGACAGCAAAGCTTGACAGGAAAGTGGCCATATCCATGATTGTACTCAAATCAAATTCCCTTATAAGATCTATACACTGCATCCTGTATCATGTTGTTCCATTGTTTCCATCCTTACTGTAATCTTTGATTCGTTTTGTAGATATTTAATCCCAAAATTCAACATCAAACATGCACAAGTACGTTTTGATTTCATTCACGACTGTATCCCAGCATTGATAGCAACGTTAACCACCCGGCCTCATTGAGGATTGATGAGAATCAGAAAGAGCAGGAAGCTCCCAAGGACGAGTCAAATTGGGTCAACCAAAATGAGACATGTATGTGTAGCATTGGAAAATCTGAAGGTTTGTTTTTGTAGTGTCTTATTTCCATGGGATTCAGGGCAAACAGAAAGAAACAACTTAAGATGATCCAACTTTTTCTATATCTCACTATGTCGCAGTTTTATGTCCAATGTTTCCACCTTTTCTGTAGCGAGCTTGATGGAAAGAAAACAACAAGGGGGTCCCCGGCAAACATTGATGCATCCGTGCGCTTTGATGACCACACATATTCCAGGAAGAAACGGTGGCCAAGGAAGAAGAGGTTGAAGACACGACGGAGAAGGTTGAGGACAAGGAGGACAAGGTGGAAGAGAAAGCGGAGAAGTTGGAGACTGACGAGAAGGAGAAGGTTGACGAGAAGGCACACCAACAATCATTGGATCCGCAGTCCGGGTGGCGATGCCCTTGTGTGGGACGTTGTTGAAGTCTTTGGCTGAACTGTCGCAACGTCCTTTGTCAATACCAAAGAAATCCTTGGAGGCATTCGAGTCTTGGGTGAATCTTTTGTGTAGCTTTCTGATGCTTTCATTCAAACCAAGAATACCTGAATACGCTTTGTGAATCTTCCCATGATATGGGAAATGCCGTTAAATGCAGGGAGTTGGTCACTATGTGGTTGCTTTTGTAGGGACACGTTCAAGACCGGCCCAATGATAAAATGTCCAGATATATTGGAACGCTCAAAACCCGCCACTTTACATCGAAGTGCCAAAAGCAAGATTCTGAGAGTTCTTCCAACAGGTCGTGCCTGGTTCCTTGGTGAAGTCAGATACCAGTACGGAGTTGGAGGAGCGAAGTCCCTTGGCGTACCCAGTGTTTTTGATTGGACGTCAGAAGATGTGATGTTTATTTGTTTGGTCCGATGTTAACGTCCATATCGAGAGACATCTCAGAATATGTATGTCATTTGGTATGCAAACATGCATGAGAGAATAAATGAGAAAAGAAGATCTTGTCATGGAGTATCTCAGAAGTAATATCAAGTTCTTGTGTCAGTATTGTTGTGTGAGAGTGTTGAGGGGAAGTTCTGTGACAGTTTGTCACAGGTGATGTTTGTCAGTTAGAAATCTGTTCAAATTGTATGACATTCAAATTGCTGGAAACTACATCAAGATTCGTATCATGGAAACATACTTGCACGCCAGAGTTGATTTCAGAATTTGTTTCAGGGTTCCATACCAGCTTTTGTGCTGGACATACTTTACGTAGCATTCTTCGCCTCCCTGATTGTTTTGTTTTTTTTGGTGGACATCCGTCGAAGCCAAGAAAAAAGAACAGGGTTGCAACATTTCATGAGAACCCCTTCTAGAGTTTTATACTCTTCTGCTCTCTTCTGTCAGTTAGTGGGGATTTGGGATGATTTGAATCCTGTGACAGTCAGTGTTTCATTTTTCCCAAAGTTATTTGCTGCACAACGTGTTTGCCAAGCATTCATTGGACTACTGAAATTCATCAGAAGCACAGCCTGGGAGTCAAGTGGTCGTCGCTGAAGGTGAGTCTTCCTCGGCCACCACTTTAAGTGCCGTTCCGGAGGGCGATTCCGCACTTCCTGCAGGTGTGGTGAAAGGGCGTGGCACAGAGAAGCCCGGGTTGGCGACAAATTTTCATGATACCATGGATGACCATCACAGATCTATATTTTCAGCATCTTTCTACCTGGCAATTCACTCTGTGGGATCTAAAAAGATAACTTTGAATCATGTGATAGATGTTTTTCCAACAAAAGGTCCTTGTCTTGCATCGAATTCGTTGGGCCATCCAATGGATGAATCGTCGATTGGGCCATCGCTCCAGGCCAAGTGGTTCTTGTGTTGGGATCCTCAGATTTGTCGGGTAACACAATCCCTGAAGGTTGGGGGGCAAGCCTAAGAATCACCTTCAAAAAAAGGGTATCTTATGGAATCCCCCAAACTCCACTGCAAAAGGTTCATTTTATTTTCGTAAAGCATCAGTGGATGATTGGTGGCCACATGATTTTGAGACACACCCGTCTCTAGGAGGTGCTCCGAGAGATTCCCACAAAAGACTGGAGGAACATCATCCACAATTTGTATAACGCAATCTTTTTCTTCTGCAGATGCTACAGTTAAAGTTGAATGATTTAAAGGAATAAAGCACCTACAGCAAAGATACAGTTACAACAAGATCATCATCATAGTTTTCTATCTATCCGATCTATCCACCTACCTATCTACCTATCTATCTATCCATAAAGTATTTATAGATATAAAACAGATATGATTTATATGATAAATGGCATGAAAAAACTCCCCAGACCCGACCTTCCAGGCTTGGCTTACCATTGCACCGCTCAGGCCACCACCTCCACCGCCACCGTCGCGAGGTTCCAAGGTGCCTAAAGCGCCAGGTGCGGTGAAACCCAACAGCCATGAAGGGTGGGATGTGAGCACTGTGTCCAAAAACACCCGTGATGTGTTGATTGATGTTGATGATTGAAATCTATTTCTAAAGAGAAGTATTGTGAAGTGTTAAAGGTTAAGATCTTGATTGGCACATGAGCCTGTGATTTGTTGATTCTGAAGGTTTTATATACCGTGTAGTAGGTCCATTGAATTGGGGATTCACCATTTGGGGAGGATTACAACACCGGCAAAGTCCATATTTGAACCCAATTTGCTGCGAGGCTTTTTTACTAGTGATCGTGTTTTTGTCCGCAGTAAAATCAAGAACCAAGAACTTCCTTGTGGTTAATGTTTATGTGGCACCAAATTCTGAGATGATTTCGACATGGTTTAAGCCTGGTAATTATAAATGAATATAAATGATAATGTTAAGATTAATGAGTATAGGCAATACTTTTTATACCAACAGGTGAATTCATTATTCCAACAGTAACAAATGTATCATCTCCAAAACGCTGTGAATCATCCATGCTCCAATCACATCAGCTAAGGTCGTTGCACCCCAGAACCAAAGAGGTCGGGATGTGTGTCGTGGCCGTTTTTCCATCACGTGTAAGTGTATAAAGAAAGTTATTTGGAAGGTGTAGTTGGTGTAGCAGTTAAAGAGTCAGGGAAACAATGCAAGAACCCAAATAGAATCTCAGAGAGCAGCTGCACCAAAAACTCTCAGGCTTCTTTTGGTAGACACCTGCTGAGTTTTTTTTCGTTGTTTGTGTGTCTTTGTTTGTTTGCTTCACCAGGGAGCTTCGTGGTGGACGTCCGGGCAAAGGCAAAGTGCAACTCTGAAAGTTTTTGATTAGTTGAGATCGTTGGTGTTTAAGGCCTAGAATACAAACCAATACATTGGAGCTGCACAACAATCTATTTCTGAATATTTTGAAAGGTAGTGTTACACCGATACTATAGGATGCTGTGCTAGCTAGTTTCAGGGAGCAGTGTGAAATCTCCATATCCAGAATTGCATGAAGATTGCAGCAGATTGAGGATAAATTACGTTGGTAAACTCACATATCATCTGGTTGCAGGCCCCGGTCCCACGAAGCAGAAGCAAGCTGCACTCTCCGGGGAGTGGTGTGGACGCTATGAAGGGTGACAGATGTGTGGCTGGCATTGGGATGAAGATATACTTTTTTGTTATCACTGTTGACTTTTTTTTGCTTCAGATCTACTTGTTTTCTGAGATGTTTAAATGACTTCGTGTTCAAATTGCAATGTTTGTAGTGCTTGCGTGTTTAATTCGAACTCACTGAGAAACTGAGGATCAACCCTTTTGACATAGGACTAAAAACGTCCCGGATGCACTTGATACCAGTAGGAGTTCAGAGATCGGAGCTGCTTTGTAAGTCAAGCACAGTATGATGGAGGATGCACGATTGCCAAGATTGGATTCCAATGCATTTCTGTGGACCAATGGATTACCGTTGCCTGTCTACCTTGTTTACGCAGAAGCTGCATTGAATGTGTGAATTCACGACAATCCCTCCAACTTGCAGATACCGAATGCCAACGTACATGCATCAAGAGGTTTTTGCATGCCGGTTCAAAAAGAGATTTGCACCACAGTGTCCAACGGATGCGGAATTTCATCGTCACAACATAGGATGTCCACTCAGCCGTTCTTTTTGCATCTTTTTTCGATACGATCCGGGCAAACAACATGAAATCAGCCTCAAGATAACAACGTCACAGATCTCAGTAAGCTGACCGCCAATTGCCTGCAAGAAATAACTTGCATGGTGAGTTAGTAGGTTTTCCGCTGGCACCCGTACTTGATTGAAGGGTACTGTACTGTGGACTTGCAAATTCAACATTGAACCCAAAATTGATGATTTGGTACGAACATGGCTCTTTGTTAGGGCTTAATTTGAGACTTTCAGTTGGGTTTAAGCAAGGGTTTTCAAACTCAGAAAGTTGCATGGTTCCCCGATTCCCAGATCATGTATTCTTGCATGATCTTGCATGGCTTGGGCTCAAAGTGTGCAGTAGAGATTCATGGCCGATGTTTTGAAGAGTGGCTAAGATCCGAGGACGTCTCAGCTCGATGCTTTCAGTAAATGTAGCTTTGCCGAATGGGCATGCTGAACCTCTAACAGTTCAGCCTTCTTCCACGGTTCAAGATGTAAGGACAAAGGCCCAACAAGCCTTTGGGAAAAAGTACCTCAGACTTATCACTGCCAAGAATCGAGTCCTAGACGACCCTAACAAAACCTTAGAGGAAGCAGAGATAGAGGACGGAGAGTGCCTCACAGCTCTGGTACTTCAACCACAGCTGGCAGCAACAGGTACAGCATTTGCCTTGTGGTGTCATGGAGATAGCGCAATCGTTACCTGGGGTGATGAAGACCGTGGTGGTGATAGTTCGGCAGTTCGAGATCAGCTCAAGGGTGTCCAGCAGATTCAGGCCACAGGTCACGCGTTTGCTGCGATTCTGGAAGATGGATCCGTCGTCACCTGGGGTCATCCGCACTGTGGTGGTGACAGTTCGGCAGTTCGACATCTGCTCAAAGGTGTACGGAAGATTCAAGCCGCACATTTTACCTTCGCTGCAATTCTGGAAGATGGATCCGTGGTTACCTGGGGTGATGCAAACGAAGGTGGTCGCAGTTCGGCAGTTCCAGATCAGCTCAAGGGTGTGCGGCAGATTCAAGCCACACCTGGTGCCTTTGCCGCGATTCTGGAAGATGGATCCGTCGCGACCTGGGGCCCTGCACGCTGTGGTGGTAACAGTTCGGCAGTTCGAGATCAGCTCAAAGGTGTGCTGGAGATTCAAGCCTCATATGCGGCCTTTGCTGCCCTTCTGGAAGATGGATCCGTCGTGACCTGGGGTCATTCAGGCTCTGGCGGTGACAGTTCGGCAGTTCGAGATCAGCTCACGGGTGTACGGAAGATTCAATCCACAAGTCAGGCCTTTGCTGCGATTCTGAAAGATGGATCTGTCGTTACCTGGGGTCATGCACGCTTTGGTGGTGACAGTTTGGCTGTTCAAGATCAGCTCAAGAATGTGCAGCAGATTCAATCCAGTCTTGATGGGGCCTTTGCTGCGATTGTGGAAGATGGATGCGTCGTGACCTGGGGTGAGGCACGCTCTGGCGGTAACAGTTCGGCAGTCCGAGATCAGCTCAAGGGTGTGCAGCAGATTCAGGCCACAGGTCACGCGTTTGCTGCGATTCTGGAAGATAGATCCGTCGTTACCTGGGGTATAAAAACTTTGGCGGTGACAGTTCGGCAGTTCAAGATCAGCTCAAAGGTGTGCTGCAGATTCAAGCCACGAGTCAGGCCTTTGCTGCGTTACTGGAAGATGGATCCGTCGTTACATGGGGTGATGAATGCGCTGGTGGTGATAGTTCGGCAGTTCGAGATCAGCTTAGGGGTGTTTAGTCCAGTTGTGCGTGTTTGGCAGAAAAATGCCAGGTTGGATTGTGTATAGAGGAGAACAAATGCAGCCTCAACTGGGACACATTGACACATTGAGCTTGCCAACTTTTGTAGAGCCAGATTAAATGATCTCCTAAAGCACGGCCGATGTGAAACGCCACGGCTTCTTCTCTCGAACTTGCAAAGTGGCTCAATAGAGCATGCTTCACCAAGCAACTTAGGGGAATAAAACGATTTATAGTTTCCCATTTGCATAGCCGATGTGAATGATTGCTGGAAATTTAGAGGTAGCTGGTGAAAGCATTTTCTAACCAAGGAGATGTTAGTCATTTTCATTAATTTTCTGGCCAAAATCCTTTCCAACAAGCAACAAGACACCCTAATCCCAAACCAATGTGCTGAGGACTCTCCGTAATATTCAACTCAACAAGACTCACTTGAGGTTTAGCCTGACTCCTAGGCCTTTTAAGAACTTCCTCTAAATGGGGGCTCAAAATTATGAAGACAGAACTCAACAAGTAAATCGAAAGATTGAAATTTAACTAGTAAAAGATGCAAAAGGGACGCAATACTAGTAGATGACACACTTTCAAAAAATCATGCACTTTCTGATGCCAAAGTGGTACCCAAACTTGAAGTTTATTGGTGACTGTAGATCCCTATGCCACCTGGTCCGTCAAAGCTCAGGTCTTCGCCCACTTGGGATGCCCGTGACACACGTGAAACACGTGGAGGCGGAATGACTAGACCACCTGGTATGGTCGTTGGGGCGAACATCTTCCACATAACAGTTGCAACTGAAGTGATTGTTGTGTAGGTTCTTTCTAAAATTTTCTAAATGGATCCTACGACATCCACCGTATTGAGGGTTTGCTATTTTGCTTCATCATACCTTGTTCAGGATGGCGAAAGGATTAATAACCTTCCAACAAAAGCCTATTGAGGGGTATGGAACATCTGATCTCAATTGCAATTGGGGCTTCAATCTTGTCTTAATTTGGATGACTTTTGACAATAGATCTGATCTCGACAATAGAAAAGGCGATGCATGTTCAATACGCAATTTGTGCTGAAAGAATTCCAATCACGGGATGGTATCAAGTATGAAGTTCCTAGGAAAACCTTTCAGTTTTGAGGGGAAACTTCTCACCTTACAACATCCCAACTCGTAACCAAGCAGGTGAAAGATCTTGGGACTCAGGCACTGGGAACGTTTTTGTCTCCATTTTGATGTGTGTGTTGTGTGTTTTTACCACAGTTTCGCGTCTTGTGGTGCCCAAAAGCAACAATCCTCGCGTCCTTTTATGTGATTGACTGGACTTCCCGAATTGAAAAACCTTACGAGTCCATCTGACAAACATTTGAGAAGAGTCTTTCGCTCTGGATTGTCACTGTGATGAATATGTACACCCAAGCTCAGAAGTCCCTTTGTCAGGTGTGATGACCATCAAACATAATATGTGTTAGATTATATCACTCTTGAACCTTGCATAATTTGTCGATCTACATGATGCAGTGGGTTTTTGGAAGTTGCCTGTCCTGAATTTAAAGTTCACATCCAGCAATCGAGACAAGGAACGGACAGTCTGTGTCCAATTGGCAACAATGAAACGCATATTGTTTGAAGACAGGATGTGTGACTGTTGAATAGGGCCACGGCATGCTGCGGCTGTAGCTATACATCACAACATACCACTACGATGTCTCCGATTTGAGAACAAGTGGCCTACCCAATTCGGTGGCAGGCAGAAGCCAATGGAATTCCTGGGATGCATCGGTGCCCCGGCAGAAGCACAATTCTTGGGTGGTGTGGTAGAAATCCATGATGGTGCCGAGGATGATGAAGATGATGACAGTGATGCCCAGGTCACGTTTGGATGTTGACCCAAAAGGGTTTCAATGATATGATAGGGTGACTCTATACGAAAAGGAAAGTTATCATCCAAACCATGAGGGAAACTTGCACGATGTTTTCTGTGAATTAGCTGAATATGTAGGATTCAAAAGTCGTTGCTTACCACATTATTGACGTATCTATGCACATGCACAACCTTTTATGTATCCTTGGGATTATTTTGATATACCATACCTTAGCAAAGATGTGCTTTCAAAATGATTCTCCCGTTTTTTCACTGATCCCTTTCTGTGGTGCTTTCCATTTCATCCAGACGAGGACTTTGACGCTCCTGGCGACACTGGGATTCATCAGAGGTCAGTGGAGTTTGATAGCTGGATGTAAGTCACCAAGAAAGAATCACTTAGGTTGATTAAATAATTCACCATGGATCCATACTTTAATAAATGCATTTGAATAGCTTTCAACCAAATCCATGAGCATCATGAGCTAGTACAACTCGATTCCCGGCTAGTTTGGAGTCTAGAGGATTGGTCAGAGGGTTTTCGCACATTTTGGGGGGGAAGCTTCGTGAGATTTAGCATTGCCACTTTGTGAAGAAAAGCTGAGAAGTGAGTTGGATCAGGTCAGTCTTGATGTTTGCTCCTGCCAATATTCCCTGAATTCACGGATGACTATGAATTCTGCAACACTTTTCCCAGCTAAAGATTCATTGTGAGTGGTATGATGGTGCTAGCAAAACGGAGTCCACGATTTTGGGGGGGAAATTCCCTGAGCGAGTCAACCTTCCAAGGATTGGGGGAACTTTGTGGTGCCCGACGCGTATGAGCAGCACATGCTGGGGCCTCGGACTGGGGCCACGGTCGCTATGTCATGTGCCTCCAACCAAACAACCCGGAGACAGCTTGTTATGCTTGTTAATGGTGGCTTTGGGTGTGGCAAACAGCGTGTTGTTGCGTGGATGCTGGGTTGGGCTGATGTTCCATTTGGGTTGCGGGAGCAGCTGCAAATTGTAAGAATTCCCATTCGTCATCAACGGGCTCACGGGCTGCTTTCGCTGTGTTGTCAGCATAAATGTTCTCTTAGTAGAGCTTGCAGTCCTGCGCAGAGATTGCATTCTGTGCTTGAAGTTTCATAGCGCGGAGGTTGACCAAAGTTGGTGCGTTTGATATGGTTTGATGGTCCTGGTCAGTGGGTTTGCTGGCTCTTGTTGCTTTTGTTCATCGATTGTGAGAGCAGATTTCTCACCGGCACGTTGCCTTTGAGGGTAGGTTCCTCACTGGTGGGTTTGCTGGCAAGTGTTTCCTTAAGTTGTTGAGTTTGTTGTCCCTTCTTGGTTCTTTAGGGGCGGGTTCCTCAGCAGCGGGCTTGACAGCCGTTGTCATTCAGAAATTCAGTGGTTTTGCCACTTGACCTGGTTTGCTGCGTTTTGTCAGCTTGAAACTGTTTGGCGGATTTTGACATTTTGCCTTTGTTTCCTCTTGCTTTGATACAGGGAAGCACCTTGGCTGGGGAAGCGTAGATGAAGCATGTGCAATAATGATATTTAATGTGCAGATACTACTGACAATGGTGGATAGTGTGGTACATAGATCGAGTTTTGATGCTTCTTTTCTAGATCCACAAGGTCTGGAGCGTTTTCTGTGTCATGTCCTCGTTAGAAAGGAGGGAGTTTGAACGTGCCACCTGGACAAGTAGTGATCTCGGTGGGAGCCAAAGCAGCCAGCTGTTGGGGTTGCTTGTCCTGAGGTTTCCAAAACTTCCGATGGACTTGGACACAACAAACAACTACAGCGAGGTGGTTGGAAGCCTCAAGGGGTCAAACAGCCGCAACGCAATTGACTTCTTTCAAAGCTGATTCCCACTGAGCCTCTGGCAAGTAGGTCTATTATATTTTTTTTTTTGATAAGATTAGATATATAGGTGAGATGGAAATTTCAGGATGGTAGTTTGAGTTCAGATCTTTTTGCTTGATAGGTGACTTAGCACAAGCTTCACCAAATGGAATGACTTCGTTTGAATGTTTGTAACATTGAATTCTCAATTGTTTATGGTTGGGTTTTGGAGATGTCAGGAATTGACTAGGTAGTTCTCACACGACATGAAACCGTGAGAACATGAGTCTCCACATCAACAAATATTTGAAACACTTTCCCAGGAGGCGCTTTGTACACTTTTTGGATGCCACAAACTGCTCCAAACAGGCTCAAATCAAAAAACAGCACGAGTCCTTTCAAGGATTTTGGTTTTGGACATGAACATATGAAATTCAATGAAATTCATCTAAACTTTCTTTTTTGATTCCAACCTAACTCCATGAGACTAAGTATTGGTTTTCTGGTTTTCCAAATCGCCATTGTTCGTTTGTCGTCCAGAGCAAGAAACCTTTGGCTTCCGCTGCTCTACAAAAGGCAGGCATTATCCTACAAGTCAACTTAATTGATCTTCCAAGTCCTACACCAGGTAAATGTCTCAAGATTCGTTGCTGATGGTTTGAAGAGTGCTTAAGATCGGAGGACGTCTCAGCTTGATGCTTAAAGTAAATGTAGCTCTGCCAAATGGGCATGCTGAACTTCTTACGCTCCTGCCTTCTTCCACGGTTCAAGATTTAAGGACAGCAGCCCAACGAGCCTTTGGGAAAAAGTACCTTAGACTTATCACCGCCAAGAATCGAGTCCTAGACGACCCTAACAAAATCTTAGAAGAAGCAGAGATAGAGGACGGAGAGTGCCTTACAGCTCTGGTACTTCAACCACAACTGGCAGCAACAAGTGCAGCCTTTGCCTTGTGGTGTCATGGAGATAGCACAATCGTTACCTGGGGTGAAGAAGACTGTGGTGGTGATAGTGCGGCAGTTCTAGATCAGCTCAAGGGTGTGCAACAGATTGAGGCCACAGGTCACGCGTTTGCGGCGATTCTGGAAGATGGATCGGTCGTTACCTGGGGTCATGAATACTCAGGTGGTGACAGTTCGGCAGTTCGAGATCAGCTCAGGGGTGTGCAACAGATTCAGGCCGCACATTTTGCCTTCGCTGCAATTCTGGCAGATGCATCAGTTCTTACCTGGGGTCATGCACACTGGGGCGGTAACAGTTCGGCAGTTCGAGATCAGCTCAGGGGTGTGCAGCAAATTCAATCCGCACGTAGGGCCTTTGCTGCGATTTTGGCAGATGCATCCGTCGTTACCTGGGGTGATGCCCTAGATGGCGGTGACAGTTCGGCAGTTCGAGATCAGCTCACGGGTGTACGGAAGATTCAATCCACAAGTCAGGCCTTTGCTGCGATTCTGGAAGATGGATCCGTCGTTACTTGGGGT
>DF239486.1:20674-62644 GCA_000507305.1 Breviolum minutum Mf 1.05b.01
TTCAAGCCTCCTATTGGGCCTTTGCTGCCATTTTGGAAGATGGATCCGTCGTGACCTGGGGTGATGCTGACGGAGGTGGTGACAGTTCGGCTGTTCGAGATCAGCTCAGGGGTGTGCAGCAGATTCAGGCCAGTTTTGATGGGGCCTTTGCTGCGATTCTGGAAGATGGATGCGTCGTGACCTGGGGTGATACATGCTCTGGCGGTGACAGTTCGGCTGTTCGAGATCAGCTGAAGGTGTGCTGCAGATTCAAGCCTCATATCGGGCCTTTGCTGCGATTCTGGAAGATGGATCCGTTGTGACCTGGGGTGATGCAACCCGAGGTGGTGACAGTTCGGCAGTTGAAGATGAACTCAAAGGTGTGCAGCAAATTCATTCTTCGTTTGGGGCCTTTGCTGCCCTTCTGGAAGATGGATCCGTAGTTACCTGGGGTCATGAAGACGGTGGCGGTGACAGTTCGGCAGTTCGAGATCAGCTAAGGGGTGTTTAGTCAAGTTGTTCTTGCCGAATGGCAAGGCCCGAGCTGTCACCAGAATCTCAAAGAGCCTTCAATGTCTTTGGACAGACCCCAAATCAGAAGCAACATCATTGATGAAAGATCTGAAGGGGCAACCGGGAAAGCTTTGGTATTTATGGAAGCAGTCAATCCATCTGAGTGGCAAAGAAGGGTCGTACAGTCTAGAGGTTTTGCACTCCGAACAAAATCTGGTTTCTTTTGAATTTTGATTCAGAGTTTTATGCATTCTATGGTAGGGTTTAGGAACTGTTTGACCTCAACCAATTCTGAGAGCGTCTATGAAGTGCACAGAGTGACATTTTGGTGGAGATCCGTCTCCTAAACTTGACCATTCCCGAGCCAACGCATCCCTTTGTGTGGCATAGTCTTAATACATAACAAGTGGAAAGAACCAAGCATCCTTTTGGGGATTCATGACTCAATGAATATAATATAACCGATATAACATTATGAAATATACTGTAGTAATTGATATCACTATATAATTCAAAACATGTTATTTGTTTGCGGTACTGCTTTCAACATTTGGGTTCACCTTGTCCAAGTCTTCCATGTCGGTCTCTGAGGTCCACGGCTTTGAAGCCATGTATCAGGCGAACCAGGGAGGGCCATGTTTTGGCACCCGTGTTGGATTATAAGACTAGGAACTTGCAGTTTAGTATCCACCGTGTTTACTGGGCTCTAATAATACAGGGATTTGGGTTTGAAATGTTTCATTATTTTTCCAATACGGTATATTTGATATGATGTGTTACACACAGAGATACACATGCATTTATAATAATAGTGGTTTGTCAAGGGAATTCACCACCGTGCTTCATTGGCATGACAGGGAAACAGTGCACATACCCAGTGAATCTTTAATGAAGAGGTTTAAGATTCCCAACCTTTTTCTTCAGCAGAAACAAGGACAATAGTTGGGTCCCTCAGAGGTATAGAATATATAAAGTACAGTATAAAGTATCGCAAATTCAAGTTTAATTCAATGCTGACATTTGTTTGAGTTGATTCATTTGGAAATTTGTCACAAGAAACAAGATATCAGGGAGAGACATATATTTTCCACATCCAGGATCCTCCAACTTTTGCCCTGCACGAAGGTGGAACACTTTGCAGAGCATCAACCGGGACATCTTGGCATGGAAACGATTGACATAAATGGCTTCATGTGCGAGGACAGAATGGGGATGCAACTCAGCATGGAGTGCAGACCTTGTGGTCCAATTCCTTGTGTCCTTGTTTGGACGCAACATAAGTGTCTTCTCTTCATTTTGATTGGACACCTTTTGGATTGGTATATTGGTACAAGCGGTCAAAACAGGCAGGCCATTGGCCATCCATAGAACAAGTTACCGGCTCTGAGTGGCTGGCAATGTCAATCCTCAACATTCACCTCTTTGCTTGCAAAATTGTTGGAGAGACCTTGTTTGTCTAATTAGGATGTGACCCAACCTTATCACCCAGTTAATGACCATATTAGATGAAAATGTTGTGCGCGACAGGATGCGTCCATGGCAATGCATCAGGTCTGTGTGCTGCGCTGTGTCAAGGGAGAGATGCATTGACCGTTGGACACCATTGTCATTGACATTCAATATTTTGATGATGTTTGATATGCCATGAAGTTAGGAAACAAGGTCAGTAAGAAACTCTATTATATGCAAACACATCATGTTATGACATGTTATGACATGTGGCATTGTTAGGGAGTCAAATATGTATTGAATATGTTCAGTATGAGAGGTATTTATCGAAACGCATTCAGCTCGATTTTATCTATGAATGTTCTGCATACATAAAGCATATTTAATTTGACTTGCCAGATTTGAAAAAGGGCAAATCTCACCCCACCCAAAAAAACGTAATTTCGATCAGATTCTTGTAAGATATACTACTATCCTATTCTTCTGCAGTGCTCAAAAAATCATTTTGTTCACAGATGTAAAACTTGTCTAGAAATGGCTATGCCATTTAGGTTTGGATGCTGCTTGTTGACTGTTTGGTATGATGTAGATATCCGTCCTTGACATTCACATTTGTTTTGCTTAGTGTTGGTCAGGAGGCGCTGGGTATGGAAGTGCACGATCCGATGATGATGGTGCGCTCTGGTTTTTCAAGTGCGGAAAATTGAGCTATGAGCTGGAAAAACACGCATGTAAAATAACTCCGTGCTTGCTGGTATCGTTGGAGCAGTTATTGGTTCCCGCGTCAAGGGCTATGATATGCTAGGCCAATCTCTGCATAGTAGTCTTTCCAAATGCATCAAACAACATGATTTGGATGACACGACTGTGAGAGCGCTACTTACAGTGCTGATTGTATACCCGCAGCAGAATTGACATACAATTCAATTTAGATGGGATAGATGACTCATGATCGAAGGAAGAGACTGTTATCCGGGTGTCCAATGCTGGAGCTTAGCGATTTGCAGAGATTGTTAGTAAGTTTGCTTGTAATGTCTAAAATTATAGCTATCAGTGGCATGATAGTTGTAAGCCAACTTCCCCTCCAGCTACTAACCATATTAGAAAGTGCCCTGCTAGACACCGGACATTCAACCGGACCACGACCATGTTGATTGCGACAGGATGCGTCCATGGCCCTGCATCAGGTCTGTTTGCTGTGCCGTTAAAAGGGAGAGATGTGTTGACTGTTTCACGCCATTGAAATTCAACATGTTGATGTGCCTGGATTACATAGTGAATTCAGCAGTTTAATGGATATATATACAAATAAATGATAACATCTCAAGTGTCTCCATGAATCGCGTACACTGTTACTTGCCACTTTGAAAACTGTATGTCCAACTGTTTCAATTATAGCTCACTGAAAATATTCACTCCAAAAGAAAATTTCCGTTCGAAAAGAGTCAACTTCCATTCATTTCCATGATTATGGGAGCTGGAGGGCAAGTGGTGTTTCACGTGGAGCATTGGTTTCCCTTACGCATCTTACAGGATGCGGTCATGGATGGCCTGGTTCTACAGGACTTATGGGGCTCAAGATTTGGTCGGTTTAGGGCTGAAGGATCTTGCGAGGTAAGTGAGTAAAGGGTGATGTCTTTTTGAATGGACATGGCCCCTGGGATAATCACGGCTTGTATGCTCCCCAAAACTTCGAAGATGACTCGACATTTCGTGTGCATCTGATTTTTTCTTCGGCGAATAAGAACGGCTTCAACCCATCTCGCAGTCGTTGTTTTGCATTAGTACTCCTCTCCCCAAATTTGAAGAATTGAGGTGCAGCTGGCTACAATTTGTTTGATCACACTGGATTACTTAGATTGATCATCCAAAGTCAAGTACTTAGGGACCATGATCATCAGAGACCAGCTCACTGACTGCCAGGAAGGCGCCAATGATGCTATGATGCAGGCACCTGTCGGGTTGAGAGTAGCCTTTTCGATAATGAAAAGCAAATAGATGCGCATCATTTACATCCATGAACCGTATTTGTTTAAACTTTAAAGCTGCATATGAAGGAAACGTGCCCGACTTAGGGTTCTTGTACCAGGTTTTGGGTTGGAAAGTGTATTTGGTTGGACATTTAACGTACTTTTCTGCGTGGTCTTGAACATAAACAGTACTAGATGAGCAGATTCTTCCCCAGATGCAAACATCCATTTCCAAAACATTCCAGAAAGGTGAATTGGTTGTAATGGTAGCCTCAAATTGACAGTTTGGCAGTGAAAGGTGGAATTTGGAAGATTCTATGTGCATGTAAGGAAGTTGCCAGTTAGTTACTTGATTTGTTGCCAGTTACTTGATTTGTCAGGGTCATTCTACTTGCTTAATCTTGCTTTGGGACCTACTTTCACCTGCGGGAGATTTACGTGTTGCCTTTGGGGGCACTGAGCTAAAGGAGATGTGGCATGGCCTTCCAGTGCGGAACCCCAAACATAAAGCTGGAACATGCTGGAAACTTGAGACAAATGATCATCAAGATAAACATAATATACTGATAGGACATACTATCAATATATGTATTTTACATTCAATGATCAATGATTGTATGGAGATAAGACAGTGGTTTCATGAATTCTACATGTCAGGTTTGAAGATGCCCATAACCAGTGTTGTGAAGAGACGTTTTACTTGTTTGTTTCCGTGAGAGATTGTTGTTACCGTGGATGGGGTCTAGTCACAAGTAAATGTAGACCAGGAAGTGCCACTGATTGTGAATAATATGTTATTTCAACTTGATCTATAAATTTGTGATTGTTTGTATGATATGTGATATGTCCCATGGATTCCCATTGTGTGTATACCGATTCAGGTGGACATGGTCCCAATGACCTGGACGCCTCTCACGAACTACACGCCTGTGCCTGTCCGGGCTGCTTGGGTGTTTTTGTGGGGGTGATGAGCATTGTGTCCTTCACACGGGAATAATTAGAACAGAAAATCACCACAGATTCTACTATGCATATATAGATGATACTCGTACAATACAATTGGTACAACTATTTGTTCTTTGGCGGCAAGGTAAATGAGTTGATAGACCTTGGCAGATGTGAGTGGTTGATTTAGGTTGTGACGGTTCACAACCAATGATAACATGGATGTAGCATGGTGTAGCTATCAACGTTAGAGCAGCTGAGACGCAGCTCTTTCAGCAAGACATCAGGACACATAGTACCACTCAAGGGAATTGTTTTTACACCGAGTTTTACAGTCATTTATGTGTTGTTTCACCATATGGATGATATAACGATGTTATTAGAAATGCTTTTTGTATATGAGGTCATCCAGTGCTTGTTGCCACGACAAACCTTGCCTGCGCACTGAGGGTTCGCTTCCTCCTCCTCCAGCGGCTCCACCAATGTTGGGGGAGGTGCTGAGCGAAAGGATGTAGCAGAAGTGTAAACTTGCACTTTGTTTTTGATACGTTTCTACTGCTTTGTTGGAAAAGCCGGGTCTCTGTTTGAATTTACATTAAATTCTTGGTTGAAAAGCACTTCAAACATGGGAAGATGTTCTTTGACAATATGAAGCATGCAAGCAAACAAACAAACAAACAAACAAACAACAAGTGTTACTTGGTCACTGCTTATGTAGTCATGAATCATGACTCAAGTCATTCTTGGGTAATATCTTGGGAACCACAGAGACCTGGAACTATGATTTAACTTTTTCCAATCATCCAAGGTCATCCAGTGATGTCAATAAGCCAAACAGTTTCCTCTAAATTTGGTTCAAAGATGGCCCCCTTTGGTCAAGAAAATCATTGTTTGCCAAGGGATTCACCCCAGGACCTAACCTATGTACAGAGCTGGGGATGCATATTTCCTCATGAAGTGGGTATCTATGTCAGTGTAGCACCAGATTTGTTACTTTGGCTTCAACATGGACCTGAAAAAAGGAATTTCAAATTCAAGATCGGTTTCTTCTCCATGAAAGTCCCAGGTGCTGGGTTATGATGGTTATACACCACAAGGCAATGCAGGCAGCACTGTGGGTTTAGTGTTGTCTTGGAGAAACACGAGGTGTTCAGCCAGTGTCAGAAACCATTTTGTTGCTGCTTAGATTTAGGTGAGAAGTTGACACCACCTGAGATGATTTGCACAACAAGTTGGAGTATATTCCGATGTAGCTTTTGTGGTGAACCTTTTGGATACTTCATAAAAGCCCATTTTTTTATCGAGTGGAACCCTTGCCCTACTGCCCTACATGCTGGTCTCAAAGTTTACATGGAGTGGGGGTGGAGCCAGGCCTCACCATGTCGTCCACGCCGGTACGGGTGACCCAGTGGGATCCTATATAAAAGCTGGTGATTACCTATATAAAAGCTAGTGAGATTGGATGCAGTGTATGTATGTCTTTGTTGGCTACAGTTCAGATATTGTTCTAAATACCTTGAGCCTTTTGCATTAATTTTGCCGTATTGACGAGCACCATATCACTCTATATGTGTGATGATATTACACATTGACATACATTGATGCATCTACTCTGAATATATCAATCTTACCTACCAGTTGCTTACCGCAACACATCTCTCAGGCAGTTGCTTCCACGGCCCCCACGGTAACGGTCCAGGCAGGGTTTTCAGGCTCAACTTTCCAGCGAACTAAGAACTCCAATAATTAGCACAGTGATTTACACTCTGGAAAACGAACATGGAACCCAAAACTGCAGATTGGGAAGATGATTCTCCTTTTCAAAAGGGTGACTGTCAGGTTCTGTGTTAGTTTGTTGGGAGTGTATTGCTCGAGAACTGTAGGTTGATGGATTGTTTCTACACTTTGTTGTTGGAGCCAAGCCTGACAAGTTCAACATTTTCTGACGAAACTCATGAAACCATTTGGACAGGAAGGGATTTCGTAGCAAGGTCACATTCAAATGGTTACATCCCACAGGCGTTTTTGCCTGTATCAGTCTTGATGCATCAATATATGATTATAAAATATAATGAAATATATTGAAATACACTGTGAATACATTGCATCTATGGCAATGTATGTCAAATACTTTACTGATTTACTGCATTGATGTGTCCCTCTGCATACTTGACACACATTTGATAAGCATTTGATGATAAGTTGGTGCAGGAACCAGAGGTGAAAACCGTGGATGACACTGTCGCGCCGGTCGGGCGGAGGTGGGAACTTGGGGTACCTTGGAGAACAAGTCCAGGTTCACATAGGATTCACATGGATTCACCATTTTTTGCAGAATTGATTGGTGTTTTTTTTTTTTTTAGGGGGGTTATTTTTTTCCAACATGTTCCAACCATTTGAAGCAAAGGTCTATTTAATTTGTTTGTTTATAATTCATAGGGGTTGATGTATCCTTATTCTAAGACATGATCTACTCACTATGAAGTTTTTCTGGAAATCTCTTTCTGAGCTCCAAAAAACAACAAACAATCCAGTTACATCCAATGAAAGCTACCCGGTCACCAGGATGCTGTTTTGGATCAAGAAATTCCCAGCCTGCTAGGCCTGCTCCTTCGAGGCAACGGATCGAAGCGCCAGAGGCCGCAGGGAGATGTGGCTGCAGCTCGTATTGAACTTATCTTCAATTAGTAGAGGACTGGCCTTTTATCCAAACGAGTTGGTTCAACGTGAGGTAACAGATTGAAAATGATTGAAATGATTACCAACTTATGGTGATAACAGATTAGTTCCAGCAATACTTCAAGGTAGCCCTAGTGACTTTGCTCCAATAAACGCCATTGAAGTACGGCCATTGCTTCCCACCCAAACGCCAGGCGGCTTATGATTTGGCCTCCGAGGACAGGGAAGGTTTTTTCATCGCTTTTTGCGGAGAAGAGGTTGATACTGGCATTGCGTGCTCGATTCATCTGGATTCATTTGGATTTTATCACGGAACGTACGGAGATTGCCAGGAGGAAGAAGAGTCAAGAACGAAGCGCTGGAGATCTCAGAGAGATAGGCCTTGAAGCAATACCAGCAACAAGAAGAAGGACATCAAGAACGAAGGGTGTTTGTTTCATCAAGGTATAGGATGATACAAGTATACGACGTATGGATTTCCTTTATGTGTTTTTTTTCGTTTCTTCCGGTCTGTATTGTTGGGGATATGATTCATGTATGTTGCCATTTCAACCGCTAGACAGGAAGAGAGGACATCACCATACGATAGAAACTCGTTGTTTTACCAAATGCAAGGGAATGCAAGGTAACATGATATTGATTATCTATTATATCAGATTGATATAATATTCCCATAATATCCCATCATCATATCCCCACAATCCATCATGATTTATATATTGTCGTTTGTATTTTTTATTTACAGTTTTTTTTTCCAGCCAATTTGAAGCGATAATTTCCCGTGTTTCCCTCCATGACCAGCGCCCTTCCTCAAGGTCGCCGCCGGCGGAAGGATCGGGAGGAGAAGCGGGATGATGGCGAGCGGCGAAAACGAGGCGTCGATGGGGAGAGGTCCAACAGTAATAGCAGGGGGTTGGTTGTCATATCAAAACATGAATGATCTGTATCAATTTATGAGACATATTGAGAAATGAGAAACATGTGAATTTGTGGAGGAAACAATTAGAAGAATATGCGGGTGGATCAATTTTGTTCAATCCGACTATGCAAGTTGATTATTCAAGTTGGATTGGCTTCTTGATTGTGACACCACCCTGTTGCTTTGTTGCATGTTTGTTGCTTTCAAGTCTATTTTCCTTGGACGCTATGACGTTGTTCCATGGACTGTTCTGCTCATGGAGGCGCCAAGGATCGCACGGTGCTGAGAGCCATTCGCCAAATGCATCGTGAGGTGCAGCTTCTTCTTCTTGTTGTTGTTGTTGCTGTTGCCGTTGTGGTTTTGCAAAGACTCCCAAGCAAAAAACATTCAATTCCAAGATTCCAAGATTTGTAATTATACGACTCATGACTTGGTTATTATAATGAAGACTATTCAAGGCCTTTTGACTCGCAATGGATGGCATCATCTACGGGAATTACAATGCAAGGAGGTTGAATTTGCTGAGTTTGAATAACCTGCAGCATGCATTTGACCAGCCAGGGCAAGGGCTACCGGGCACCATGGTACCGACGTTTGAAGGCGGGGGTGCAGTGGATTTATGAAGATTCCCCCAAATTTTGAAACAAACTGCCAACCAAAAAGCTTTTATATAGTAGGATTCTGGACCTGTAGTCCATGTTTGAAATTGACAGCATAGGAAGTGGGACCTATCAGGATGCTTATTGGAATTCCTGTGCATTCTGTCTTTTGACCCATGAATCTAATGTAATCTACTTGCACTCCACCTTTCCAGGCCCACATCAGAGCTGCGGTCCTTGACATTCACCAGGACAGTGGCTTGGCGTCCATCAGCCTTGACTCCATGGAACAAGAAGCTACATCATCTAGGAATTTCAATAGACTATCATCCAAGCGCTGGATAGAGCCCCTGTGGATGGATCATAGACAGTAACTACAACCGCCAATAGTTAGTATAATATCAAATGCAACGATTGCGGTTCTATCTCCCTGAGTTTGTCCATGACTTGGAAGATCTTCCACAGACAAAGTTGTTGTGACGAGCAACAATGAGGAACAAGTTGTTTGTAAAATCATATAAGCTGTGATGACTGGTCAATGTATGCAAGTACGTGTGTCACTTTATGCTAACGCATGTTTCTTCACTTCGGGATCTTGATGCAGATGTTTGTTGAGGTTTGCAAGCGCTGCGCTTTGGCATTTGCTTTGCCATGGCTTGGTTTGGAACTTTGGAGAATCAGATGATTGTTGTGTGGTCAAAGGACATTTGTGGAACAATAAGACTGCTGAAGTTTAGGCGTTACAGTTGGGTTTGGTCCTTTTGCGGTAGACTTGCAGAGATAATGATGTCAGTACATTGACCCTGGTGCAACCAATATTGTATTGGAATGGCACACGGAAGTACTCTTGACCACATTTCACATTGGAAGTACACTCTTAGCACACCGGCCCCGCTGATGTTCTATTTGCGTAGGATACCAAACCAATATAATTCTATTTTATGCAGACTGTTGGTCCAAGGCAGTACTTGATATGCATATGCATAAGTATATACATGGCAAATGCTGAAGTATATTTTCCATTTGGAAAGTCAACTTATGTCAACTTGCCTTATGATCTATTTGAATATAAATACAGACGCAGATCTCATTTTTACTTGTAGGAGGACCTTATGTTTTTGTATTTTCCCAAGGTCCTTCTGCAGTTTGGTCATGTCGATGATCCGCCCGGGCACCTGGACTGTCCCGTTGCCATTGTGACACGGGACACCGTGATGCAACGGCGGAAGTGGAGAGGGAGAAGCCCAAATCCGGGTCCTTTGGAACTCCAAATTCCCTCTCCTAGGGTTGACCTTCAAACACAGGTGACTAGTTTGTGTTAACCATGTGCTCATAACTTTGGGATCAATTCGACCATGTCCTGGGCCTCAAAACACCTGTCGATGGGCCTGCAATTTCCCATTGGAGGAAGTGAAAGGATGGATTGGTTGTGTATCCCTCTCACAAATCACGGGTCAACACTGCTTAACCTTAACTTGGCTGATACTAGTACATGAATCCTCTAGATAAGCCCGCAACCGACAACTATATTATATAGTCTCGTGTTACCCATTACTTTTGCGACCATGTGAATCCTTTGTCCCGAGGTTTTTCTTCACAAGTGCCATCCAGCGTGGCTTAGGCAGCGCCACCTAGGATCAGGGTTTTCGTCGAGATTCCCCTGTTTGGATTCTGACTGGAGAGATTCGGAACAGTTGACTCAATGTATACTGCAATAGTATTTAAATTGCCCAATGCTATTGCATGGGTCTGGGCAAATGAAAACAATCTGAACGACCTCACAACTCACTGTAACTGTGCAAGGGAATCCTGCCAATTGACCTTGCTGCAAAGCTTGAATCCACCCAAATAGGGTCCAGATAAAAGCAGCCCACAAGGCACGATATCATTGCCGTCATATTGTCTCCAGGTCATACCATTGGCAGTCTGAGACAATGAACGCTTTGAAGCTGGCTGTGGCAATTCTGGAGGGTCTAAAAGTTAGGGACACCACATTTCCGGTAAAGCGTGTCTGGAAAACAATGGTTCTTTGGGTCCTTAATTTGAGGGTTTCCAATGATCTGTCATATAGGCAGTACAATATGGGCAAAAACATGCAAAGAACAACCTCACTACTATTTAATTGGTTGAAGGAAATCGTATCCACCAAAACCAAAGGTACGACACGAAAAGCATGTTTTAGCGACAAACACTATAGGCTCAGTATTCTTTGAGGGATGTGGATTCATGGAGGTATTTCAAAGTTTGTGAACGGTTACCCCAGTCATGATGTTTCCTGAGATGGGATCCTGCTTTGCAGAATCGTGTGTGTTTTTTTTCTAAAGTTTTAGACTAGCGGCATCTCTGGTCAAAATGTTCCAGCTTCCAAAGGAGAAGAACTATCCTCGAACTTAGATGATAAGCAGGCATGTGTTTGAAGTGTGCGTAGTACTTTTAGTTGGAGGTGCACTAGTAGTACATTGTGATACACATTGGGTGAAAAGAACAACACATCTATGGGCTGACTACCTATCTTAATCGTATGCAATCGTGACATTTCGATCCAATATTAGTTCCTTTGAATCTTTTGCTGGTCAGCGTTGTCACAACCTGCGAATTCAGCAGACCCGCCATCACTGCGCTGGTTTTATTTGCCTATCAAACTGGTGCTTGTCTCACCGTGTTTCGAAATTGAAGCCTGGAGGTGCTCAGTTGATTATTATCGCCATATATCGCCATTTTTGTACCATCCAGATCTATCTAAAGCATGTGGGAGTTTCCTTTTAAATGAACTGTCCGTTTCAAGACATGGACATTTTGCATCAGGTGATTGAAGAAATGAATCAGAGTTTCCTATCCATGCATTCGGGGTACCCTCGTTTGAAGGAAAGTGCTCTAAGCTTTTGCTCGCTTGATCTAAGCAGGCTCCAGCGAACTACGTCTCAGCCCGCCAAAACACACTGAGCAATGAAGGCAAGATTTTACTGTTGAAAAGTGAAAGATTGCAAAAGTCTGGATGTTCCAGAGGGCACCAAAGGGCCACCACAATGAAGTTATTTGTGCGGACGAAGAGGAAGAACAACAAATAGCAACAAGAGCAGGAAGTTCTAGATGATTACATAATTGAAATTGAACTAGCTTTGCACCTTGTGCTTTTCACAAAAGTTGCGAAGTTGCTGGTTAGTTCACTCCGAAATGGTGGCGAGTAGAGACAAACCTACTGAGACATTTTGATTTAGCACAGAAACCCGTTTCTATTCAGTGAACTCTGCTTACCGAGATAGATGGTTCAACAACGGTCTCCTTAGTTGAGATACCTGCGAACAGCCAGCCTTTGTGGACATGTTTTGGTGTCACAACCGCACTACCGGTATGTGGCAGGGTTGTTGAAAAGCTATGAATGGCCCTTCCCTTTCTCACCCCGGTGTGGCATCCAAAAAGATCCAAAAAGGATAAACCCGAAAGCCTTTCGAATGACTTCCATCCCCCATCCACCAAAAGGCAAAGTGTGGTGATATGGAAGAAGACAATGATCGACTGGTGTTGATATTCAAACTGAAATGGTGAATGTGTGTTCTTGATTGAATATGAAAAAAGACATGGTTTCTTTTTTGGAACTGTTGGCGTGTATACTGTATATTGCTTTGATTTGCTTTGTCTGATTTCCCAATCAATCAAGATGATATCAAGCAGGCAGTCCCCAACCAGGGCAGCCAAGAGAAAATTCTGCTTCCATTGCTCGGACTCCAAGAATCGCGCATAGGGCTTGGAAGTCAAGCCTTGAAAATGCGCAAGAAGTTGAGATAAGCATGATATGCCAAAGGCCATTTTTGTACCATTTTGTTTGAAGACACAAGCATTTAACCAAAAAAATATCAATACAAAGATCAATAGGTCCATAGAAATGCCTCGTAGGTTCGTTCTTTGGAACTCCCAAAGATCCGTAGTCATTTTTTCATCAAAACGCCATTGAGAACAATTAGTTGATCCAGAATAGTTGACTGTCAGACCTTGTACTGTACTCATTTTGATGATTTGGTTTGCATGACATGTTCAAATGTTCCAACCGCATTGGTAATTTAGAGTTACAATTCTATGATGAATAAATACTGTGCAACAAAAGATATGGATCCCTGGTTATTGGCATCTATGGTGTGTATTATCGCCATGTGCTTGTGGTTCAGCTGCAGCAGAGCTAGATTATGGAACAATGGTGGCAATCCGGTCAGACAGTTTATACATGTTTATGGAAGAACCTGACGTATATCCTCGTACTTCAGATTCTCCAGCTTGGTGAAATGGTATACTTTTCCTGACGGTTTTTTTGTGTGCATTGATGATATTGACATTCTCAAGGGGAAAGTGTTCCAAGGACCGTTGTTTTCATCAGGCAGCTCTATCATTTAAATCCAAAGACGAACTGCAAAAAAGAGGAACCACGAAGCCTTCGCTCTGTACGGCGCGGTGTTCGGTGCGTCCCCAAAAAGATGCAAATGCCCACATGGAGTGACTACGGGTGGGTGCAAACAGGTGAGACAGGTTGTTAGCCTGTGAATCACTGGATTGGATCAACAAAAAGTTCAAAATTTCCGTAAGGAATTCACAACTTTGAAATGATTAATTTCTGAAACACCTTCTTCGATTCTATAAGACCATCTGAAACCAAGATGTAAAATCATGCCAGTTTGGAGGCGTTCCTCAGACTAGTCATCAGATGTTTTTGTGGTTCCTGGTTCCTTCCACATCTAGACCTTTCCAGAGTTTTCTTCTATACCTCTAAATGAACATGCCCAACATGGGGCCCACAGCCTTTGAGTCTGTAGACATCCATGGGATTGGTATACCTACACAGGCAAGCGGGGCTGAAGTGATGTCATTTTTGCCAGGTTTGTAGGTACAAGGGTTGGTACTTAACAGTGCAACAGGGCTAAAAGCAATTTTTTGACGCTTACTCTGACTATTTTGTTGGAGTCTCATGATTAATTTGAGGGCAGTAGAAACCCTCCCCTAAACTATCAATTTGCACCTGAAAACAACTTCTTCCTCTTAGGACCTCAAGTTCACCAGGCAGACGCCTTGGGTTTTGTAATTTCCGTCGAGAACAGGGCTCAAGTTCACCGCGGTGGATCCCAAACCGCGACGTTGGATCCTGGCCGCTTTTGAAGGCGTGAAATACGCATCATCCAACATTTGATGTTGGATGATGTGTGTGAAGGGTGTTTTTGAAGTTTTTTTCTTGTTTTCATCGACTCACTTTGTCAGTACTGTTTGGGGGAGAATTTTCCCCCAAGCAAGAATGGCCAGGTGACAAGAACATAGCTGGGGCCTTCCAAGATCATAGAGTGATAATTCAGCCAAACGCAAATTGACGTGCTCTTTGGAAGATGTTATTTCATATGGGATATGGGATATCTAAGTAGTTTGATCAGTTTGTTGTGCTTCTCTCCTTGGAAAACACCATTTGTTCCATCTTGGAGTAGTCCTCGTGACGACCTTGTCACTGCCCCCCGCAGCTTGAGCCAGACCATGGCGCTGCGAGCCGCACTGCGACGCTTCAGCTCAAAACCGGTTCCTCTGAGAAGGGAAAGGAAGGGAAGATGACCACAGAGATAAAATATATCAATCACTAATAAATGAACATAGAAATTCATTGAAATATAGAGGAACAGTGTGTAGACTTGTAAGGTGTTTGAAGCTGCGATACTTCTAGCATTCTGAGTCTCCAAGAGTAAACACTATACTAAAAGCTTACATTTTCGGAGATTTAAACGAAGAAAACTTAGACCAAAGAGTCAACTGAGATTTTGACAGATCCTACTAGCTGTCTAATCTTTTATCAAAAAGGCGGATGCATGGGGGAAACTCAAAACATGCACTGCCGACTGCCCGCCTGCTCCCTTAAAGCATGATATGGTTCATTATAGAGTTGTGGAACTGATGATAAACCCATTGCTTCCATTCTTCAGTGTTGGCCATATTCGGAAGTGGTGCAAATGAAAATCAACTTGATTCTTATCTACTAAGAAAGATGCTACTGTAGGGGATTAAGCGCTTGAACCTCTTTTGAGTTGCCGAAAAGGATTAATCAAACATCCTGTCATACCTCTGAGCAACCATTGGACATCTTTCTATAGAATGTGTGTAATATACTTACACTTATCTTATACTTACATACGGTACAAACGTCTGAAAACGGTAGCTGCTTAGTTCAGTGGTGCTGCAGTTTGGCAAAGGTGCCTTTGGGACTTCCCAGCCCTGTCTCCTTACGCGAGTCGGCGGGCAATTTCTTCAACCAGGTGACCAGTGCGGTAGCTGACGGGATGAGCAACTTGATGTTGTATATTATGATGAACATTTTGGTTGTCTTTGGTTCCACTCATGAATTCCAATGTAAATGTATCATGTATCAAGCCAAATTAGCTTAATCATGTTTTGCCTTTTAGTTGTTTGATGTTGGTCTCACTTCTTTGTTTGGTTGATTTTCCAGCACACCAAAACATATATGTTCAGGTGCGGAGTTTCTCTTCTTTTCGCAGCGAACGCTTTTGGCTCAAAATCGACATTCAGCTTTTAGCGCTTTTGATCTTCAATTTCTGTCTCAGGCGGATGGAAAGTTTACAGGGGGGAAGACGGACCGAGAACAATTGACAATGGCTAAGCTTATGAGCATATAATTTAATTTTGATAATTAATATAACATCGATAACATATTGGTTATTGATTATATAATACTTACAAATGAGACATCAATTATTTGGACCTATTTATGATGTAGATATAGCCTGTTTGGGAGCGGCTTGTATTTGTCAAACAATCCAGG
Source organism: Breviolum minutum Mf 1.05b.01 (assembly GCA_000507305.1). Taxonomy (NCBI): domain Eukaryota; class Dinophyceae; order Suessiales; family Symbiodiniaceae; genus Breviolum; species Breviolum minutum. The sequence continues at coordinate 36,527 of DF239486.1, forward strand.
TCGTGATCTTTGTATTTGCTTCTTTGATATTCAGTGGAATAACCATGATCCCTTCAAAAATTCATCATGATCACCAGTGTGTGGGATAGGAGTAGCAGATGCAACAGCAAAAGGGTGGCCTCAGTCAGCCAATGAACTTCCGCAGGATGAAGTTCTTCAAAGCTGTTGCAGTTGGATTCTCTGGCTTGAGCTCCTTGGATGGTGGCATTTTCCCAGAACCTTTTTTGTCAAAATTGAATCTGCGGGGCCAAACACCTTTTACAGAAATGTTGATGTGTTTTTTTTTGAGCTGCCTATATCATTCAATTCACAGTGAAAGCGCAGGGACATAATATGTGGTTGGAAGACGATGCGGTCTTTTTTTGGTTTGCACAACTTTCAATAGATTCAAAGTCTTGATAAAACTCCCTTCGAGGTGGCTACATTTCATACCTCTCGCAGCGTTTCTCTTCTAAGCATCCCAAATAATGAGTGTGGATGAGGGCATGATGTTCCCTTCATATGTGCAGTTCAAAAGATGATCGACCTATCATGATTGACATGCAACCAGGTGTCTCCACCTTCCAGTAGAACTTAGAGCACCGAATCCATTCCCAGTGCAAGGTGTGGTGCTGGCGCAGGATGATGCTTGCCACTCTGCTCACAAGGTGCAGGGGGTGTGTGTTGGACATGGCGTTGGCGTAGACATGTTGACATTTGATATGCATGACATGCACACGATATAATGATTCATAATGATTCATCAAAAAAACAATTTCATGGGTTTTCCATGTGTTCCTCAGATGATGTTTGATGTTCTTGCTGTCGTAGTAACATATCGACAATGTGCTCTGAGATATTCTCAGATATTTTGCAGGTCTTCCATAATTGTGCGCCTTGGATTTTTGGGAAAGAGTGTCCTACATAGATTTAGGCACGGATAAGATACTTCTATATCGTGTTTCCAAGATCATCATCTAGGGCACCAGCTTCTGCCAAGACTTCCAGGACGATGTGCAGAAGTTTCTGGGTGAATCCTGCAGCACACCCCAAAGTCCAATGGATTTCCAATCCTCACCTGGAGCAAAGTTCAGTGTGACTGTAGTACTATAGAGAGGCCAGCGTCCTTTTGGTATTATTATATTGTGCCCCTTCGGGATTTGGTTTTTAATTTGGTGATAGACAAAATATATACTCCTCACAAATTCACAAACCTAAGTTACAATTGGTTTCACTATGGTGATGAAGTGACGTGACCCGTGGCAGCAACAATGAATTGTCACTGGCAAAAGAAAGAAACAAATCCAACACATTGCAGTGTCTGAAGTCTTTCGGAAGAAGTGAATCACCACATCCTTCCCGCCTCGAACGCAGGCAAAGACGGACTGCGTCACTGACTCCAAGTGCTCCTGGTGCGAGGCAGCTGGATAGGATTTCAATACTTGCACGGAGAGGTGATGATCAGATCATTTCATGTTATGTCTTATTCATGCACATGTATCCATTTAGTTCTTTATAGGATTTATTAGTAAATATGACTTTATTTGTTTGGTGAGTTCCTTGCTCAACTAACTTACCTAGTAATGCATGTGTGAGGCCCTTTGCAGTCTCTACCCCAAATGCTCCAAGGTACATACGGCACCAAAAACAGGTCTTCCCCCAGCCCGTGTGGAAGTTTGTTCGTCGCGACGAGGCTTCTGCGGTGCCCAGCGCCTGCTACACCAAGGAGAACGTTTGGAGCCCAGGTGGATGTGGTGCCCATAAAGGGAGCTTTCAAACTCACTGGAGTCACAGGAATCACATAAAGTATTTCCAAGAATTCAAGTGTTTTTGCGCCTCTTGCGATTCTCTACCCTGCATGCAAGGCTTTTCCCCAATCAATTATTTGCATACTATTTACCGCTTTTCTCATGACACTCCTATACGAAACAAGCTCCTGAGAGTTAGAGGTTGGATTGTTTCTTGTTGAACTGATTACAGACTCTTTCCAGTTCTGCTTTTCCACATAAATCTACATACACTATACAAGCTTATATCATGAACCTTGGGTGCCTCTCTTTTGCTTTGAGACATCTTGTTCATCCTTAGCTAGCTACTGCATGGCTATATCTTTTGCATGTCCAGTATATCTCTGGAGACTTTCAGAGACAATCAAAACAAAGATATTCAATAGAACCTAGAGTATGTACACTATGACTCTTGTCCATCTTGATTCCTTCGTCTCTCCTTTTTTGTCTCATGTGGTGTCGTCCGGCCTTTCAACGTTTCAAGCGGAAATCAAAGGCTGCCAAGCTTCCTTCGGCAGTCTTCACCTGCGGTGCTTCCCGTCGTCAATCGGAGTTGCTGCCACGTGAGCAGGTACGGCACCAAGGAGCTGGATAGGAACCAGGAGTCGTACATTTGGAAATACAGGAATAGTTTGAAAACTCATTATGTGTACAGGTGAGACTAGATGTAGATGTTTTTTTTGGTCGCTTTTTGTCCATGGATTTGTTTGGATGGCCATTTCCAGCTTGAAGGTGGAGAAGATGGGTGTGGTCTGGCGTGGCAATTCTTCCAAGACAAGTTCCCCGGCAGGATGCGAGGGAGGTGATGAAAACATACCCCAAACGCCAGACGTGCCTTGGAGACCCACTGTTCCCAGTGTTCTTTTTTCAAAAACAATAAATCTACCAATACAAGAAACTATCAACATTATCAACTGTTTTGGAGGTCCCTCATTTTGAAAGATTCCCAAGTGTGTATGCTAGAGTTTTTTCTTTTTAGAACTTCATTTTGGAGGGATGCACGTTCAGATATACTTCTACCTCAGGACACAACGAAATGTCATCTAATTATAGCTGAGAATAGACACCAAGCTATATATCTTCAGATCTTCAGGCTTCCATCACGATTAAAACATGGATATGGATGGATATGGCATAGACCCAACAATGGAACTAATCCAACGATTATCAGTTCTTTATGAATGGAGTTGTCTTCCACTGTTGTATCCCATTATTCCATCTGACTTGTTTCATTTGTTTTGTGTTTTTGTTCATGTGTTGAAACTCTACTGCCACGTCTCTCCGTGACCCCAAAATTTGCTGAACTCGGTCAACCCACAGTCGTGAGGCTCCCATGAGTTGTTGCAAGACACTGAGATGCCCAAGGATTTCAGCTGGTGCAACAAGGATGGCAAGTGACCCGACAGAAAGCGTCATTTGTTATTTTTTCCAGCGGTTCAGTTTTTGTTTGTCGGTTAGTTGTCTAGGTTCTGTTTGAAGAGAGCCAGAAAAGTAATTGTTGCATTTGAACCTCAACAAGTTGATCAATGCAACCATTCCATACCATGTTTTTTATGGTGCTCTTGTTGCCCTAATTTACATGACGTACCAATAGTCATTCCTAAGCACAAGTCGCCATCTCCATAGCGTATCAAACAGGCTTAGCAATCAGAAAGAATGGTCTTGAAGATCAATGGGCGTGACATCACAGCTGAGACCATAGACTGCTTCACTTTCATGGTTTTTGGCTTGGGGTATCCACAATTCCGAAGCATCGTGGAAGGTGCGTTTCTAGTAATGGTTCAAGTATCCAGTATCCTGGAGCGTATCTAAGTTTTGATGTATGCAATGACTTGTTATATGCAACTTCACCCAGCTCACTTGCCGGTTATTCCTGCGCTTGTCTGATGGGAGCAGATCCACTGAGATTTATGATCTGATTGCCTCGGGCCTATATCAGTGACTGAAACAGGCTGGGGCTACGGGCCAGCAATATTTTTTCCACCCTTCAACAATGGTTCCTTGAAAACTTGCCACCCTTACTTGAGGGGTCAACTTTCCACTTCCATGATTCCACAAGGTATATAAACAAGAAAATATATGATGATGTAAGCATATGATATGTGAATGAATCCGCATACAAAATCATCAACATCTATATTTTGATCTTGTTATGATATGTGTAGACAGTTTCAATCTGGAGTTAGATGGCTTCATGACTTGCAGAGGTTTCAGGCTTTGTATCTCTTTTCACTATGTCACACTTTCTAGCGCACGATGCCTTGCTTGCTCATAGTCGTCAGGAACTTGTTGGATTTCGGTCCCCTTTCACTGGGGTAAAGGATCCGGTACCACTTACAATGAATACTGAAAGTTTTTGCCACTATGGTTGTGTAGGGATCGTACCGTGGAAGCAACCAAGGAGCTACTGCACCATGTCTCGCAACCAACACATTCCTCAGGAGTCCTGGTGGGAAGAAACGGAAGTTGTTTTGACGCAAAGAAATTTGAAGAACTGAATATTGGATTTCAAAAGCAGGAGTTGAAAGATACTGATGTTGTTGAACTCTAGAGCCATAGATACATCATAGATATCATACACTGCATCAGACACACTTCAGAAACCATGGACGTCATGGTCTCGCCTTATGGGTGGTATGCTCATGATATTGTATCCTACACCAGTCAAGTTGTGGAGCCAAGTGTCAGCCAAGGTACAGCCCTGAAGTTTCATGAGACGTATTGATGTTTGGTATGTCCAAAAAGCGTATGTTTATGATACTGTCCAAAATGGCCTCAGTCTTCAATGTCCACCCACTGCCATGCAATGTGAAGTTCATAAGTTCCAACTAGTCCCTTCCGTCGTAAGTTGATCCCAAGTGTACTGCCATTGTCCAACAGGACCTTTACTCTTAATTTTTTTTGTTGCATTGTTTGACAGCAATAGCACCATCGCAACCTAACCAACAGGAACCATCCTAACCAACCCACAAAAAAACGAAACCATTTCACAGCTGCTCCCAACGCAGTACTGCGGTTCCTGCTGGGCTCATGGCGCCATCAGTGCCTTGGGCGATCGTATCAAGATTGCACGCAAGGCCCAAGGCATCGACATTAACTTGGCAGTGCCTTGGAGGTCTTGGGAAACCCGGGGGTGAGGGACTTTTCATAGATGATCATTAGATGACGATATTGACAGGTGCTGTTGTACCAGAACGGATATAGAATGAATGGTGGGTGATTTACAGGGAGTTTCGGGAGTATGTCATGGTTTGTTAATGGCTGGGTAGATCACTGACTCAATATCATTTAACTCTAATGCATATAATGTCTCAGTATCTATATGAAGTTGTTTTTGGATGTTTTTGGGAATAGGTTGCTTTTCCGTTGCCATGATGTTTTGCTGGAGTTTGTCGTATAATGTATTAGCAGGGATCGCTCAAGACAATATCTAAGCTGGTCCGAAGAATCATCTAATAAGTTTTACAAGGCAAAGGTGACCATGAGGTTCCTACTGAATATGGCAGACATGCAGTTTCAGTTATTCTCAATTTCTTAATGCCAGTCAGAGATCATGCCATGCCACACCCCAGTCTTTTGTAACTTGATATTTTGTGCACGAAATCTTGGGCTACATGACAGATGGGGCTGTAGATGTCGCCGTAAACCTACGAAAATCACGTTGTTCTTTGCTTGAAGGAGATTTGCTGAAACCGTGGTATACTAAACATTACTATACCATGGGAAAAAAGATCATCTGAAATGGTACAAATTGTTTCTTCGATTCGTTGCAATTATCTCATGAAACAAAAACAATCCAAAGAACAGTCTATGGATGCAACTAAAATTGATCAGTCCCCTGTCATCATCCTTTTTTTGGGTAGCTTCAAAATCAGATCTTTCCAAGGCTCTGTTCGCTCCCATTGAGTTTGATCCAAGGTGCAGCACCTGCTGAATTGCGGTGGTGTGGGCAGCTGCAAGGGTGGCTCTGTGGATGGTCCCTACCAGCAGCTGTGGCTGAAAGGGTGGCGTGGATAGACGAGTCCCTCCCAAACAAGCTGGGGCAATATTAGTGATGTTGACCTTCTTTTTTGGTGGAAAACATGATGAAAGGTAGAAACGAAGAAGGATGTTGCTACCAAGTCCATTTTGAAATAATTTGACTTCATGGGAAAGTTTATGCTGGGTGGGGGTTTCAAAGTCTATTGTGTTCATGACTGGTGAATGAAGATGAAACCGTTATAGATGGCTCCCCGGATGGCCCAACCCTCAGTCAGCTCATGTACTTGAAGACATGTTTTAACCTCAAAAAGGCTCTCTTTGTGTTTCTTGGAGCATCCATGGACCAAAGGTTGTTTTGCCATGTTTTGCCATGAGATAGCACAGTTGCTACGGCTACATCTATCAATGTGTAAAACTGAAGGACGTAGAGTCCAATGGGTCTTCAACGAGAAAACTGCCGGCACATCTTCACTTCTGGGTGGATGGAGTTTGACACTTTCTTGTGGATAGGTGGATCGACCCTTTGATGATGGCTTAAAGTCCTTTTCAGTGGATCTCACTGCTAAGCAGCTGGGTATATTCCCATTATATTTGGAATGCATACCGCATACCCGGCATACCCCGTTGAGCAATCATTTACAACTCAATTTGTTTGGAACAGTCTATGAATTCTTCAAAGCCATTGAATCCATGTTTGCTTCAACTTTGAAGTCGCCATTTCACCTCTCACCTCTCCCAGCCCCCAAGCCATTGAAGGTGGCTGAAGGACATCTCTGACAAGGGCACCGGCATCAGCAACTCGTTGGAAATGTGGACAAAAATCCCAGGCATTGCAGGTAGCGAAATATACACCGTTGGAGTTGGGGGATAAGAGGATATGAACAGCCAACATAGCTATATAGTATATAAATATATGGTATAAAAACAGGATACCCCAGGCATCTTTCCAGGGATTTTTTTTTTGGAGCGGAAAGTCCAACAATCATGTCCAAGCCATATTTCCATCCCAAGAGCGGCATTGAGGCTATGAGACTGCCAATCCCTACGTGGCCTGTTCTTCCGATTCCTCCGAGGGCTTCTGTTCGCATGTGGACACCTCCTGCAAGGTTCGCCGAGGGCGTGTTGGACGTCAAACAAAAATCAGGCTAACGCCTTAGTGGCAAGTATATCCACCTTAAAGGCATGGTGATCATGAATGAATGAAAACCAGCGTTTTTTTTCATTTTGAAGGCGAATATATGAATGAACATGAAGCATGGCATACCATGGCTATTTTGATGTCTCATCTCCCGTGCTACCTTTCGGTGTAGAGCCAACTTGGCACAAAAGGCCGCCAACGTGGCACGCACTTGCGGCAGCTTCTCTCAGGAGGGTGGCCCATGTTACTGGACTGCACTGTGATCTAAGATGTGTGAAGAGATCAAGTCGAGCCCAAAATGAGTTTAGATAATATGAATGGTTGCAAATACATGGGAGTTTTTTTGGGAAGTGTGGTGGTGCGGACCCTCCAAAACCATCCAGGGAGACCGTCGAACTCAGGCAGGGTAAACTATGGCAAATCACCCATGTGCGAGTAATCTCACGTTGTCCAATCGTCTTAATCAGATCCCAGAATACGAACAGAATGAACATTTAATGGTTTCAATGCTTTCATCTCCCTTCAAACCAAGCCGGGCATTCGCTCGATTTTGAAATCATCTTGATTGATTAGGGAGATATTTCAGACAAATCCACTCTAGAATTTCTCATTCCTCAAGAACATCAAAATAGTGCCCGGCAACATGTCAGCGTAGCATCACTATGCATGTGATGTACCATAACCATCAACATTCATTTTATACTACTCAGTGATTATCGTTCACTACTTCCTCAAATAGATAGATATTCATCCAGCTTGAAGACTGAAACATGTGTATTTTTTCCCTATGAATGCGCCTACCAGTGAAGCTCGCTGCTGTTCGAAGGCACGGGATTGGGCTACTTCCCCAACGCCACCATCACTGACTACGGCTCCATCTCGGGTCCCTGGATGAAACATGTGGAAGTGGCGGTGGATTGTGGTTCCCCAAAAGTTTCTACCAGCAAGTCATTGCCATCCACAGTTGGTCTTCAACTTTCATCTTGTTTTTTCGCGAGGTGCTGATGCCATGATGAAGGAGATCTTTAACCGTGGACCCATCAGCTGCGGTGTGGATGCCAACCCCTTGCTGAACTACGAGTCCGGTGCCGTGGCTTTGAAGTTGATCCGGAGTTCACCGCGACTGCACGGATAGGGCTTAGAAATCCATTGAGGTCGTCAAGTAATGTTTAGGGTGCTTCACCTCCTCGGAAGTTGAGCAGGGAATCGACATCTTGGAATGAACAGTAGATTGCACTTGCCAGCTTGAAGTGATAGCGATGTACAAGCTTGATGTTTCTTCCTGGTGATTCTGAAGGCATCATCAAGACCAAGGGCGAGGGTGTGGACCACGTGGTCTCCGTAGTTGGTTGGGGCACTGATCCCAAGGACCGGAGCAGTGATTACTTGGAAGATCTTGCAGAATTTTGGTTTTGGAGGTGGTGATAGTTCTTGATGGTTGACAGTTTGGAGATGGCGAATTCTAGTGGGAATCCAAACTTTCATCAACTTTCTACCTTGCAGCGATGCACTCGGGCCCACCAGGATGGCATGTACTGGATCGTGCGCAACTCTTGGGGCGAATACTGGGGAGAGATGGGATACTTCAGGCGGATGGGATTATGGGATGATGTTCCAAGTAGTGGGATATACCATGACATGACTTACACCCCAATTTTCAAAATAGATGGTGCACTCATCCAGAGTACTATAGTTACTAGAGACCATGTCCAAATTACCTTAGATGGAGTTGATCCATCTACTTCATCCTGTTGTGAATGAAGTAGAGAACTGCAATTGTGTTTTGGAGAGTTTTATTTTGGAAGAAACTAATGCCAACTGTACGTAGCTGTCATGGCTTTCAGTGATGTATATACCAAATCAATGAGTTTGTTGATGTTTTTTGTATATCAATATGTAACCTTTAAATGATTATATTATGAACATGTGTGTCTTGTAGAATTCAATCAACTCACCCATTGCCAAATCACCTAATTGGCCAGGGTGGCCAAGGGTGCCTTGATGTTGGAGGACCGATGGCCGATCGATCCCAAGAGTGGATGGCTGAAGCTCACAATACCCGAAGTAATGAATGATTGAATCGTTCCATACCAAGGACCCCTTAAGAAGTGTGGAATTCCACAAATTCTTTTGCCTTATAGTATAGAATATATAGTGGTTGCCCTTTTCTGAAATACGTCTATTGGATTTGTGATCAGATGGGGGGGGCCCATAATCTTGAAACATCCTCAAGTATCGCTGTCAGGTTGCTCCTAAAAAAGACATCCTCCAATGGGGCAAACCTGGCCATTTCAAGCAGAAGCTGTTCATCATCTCGTAGGACCAGTGCGCTTGGGCTGTGCCTGGCACCTTCACCGCCGCTGAAAGGGACAACCAGGTGCAGCTTCAAAATGCAAACAGCTCGATTTGTTGATGCTTTGCTTTTTTTTTTGGGCCGTAGCAAAGCTATTTGTCGCAGGTGCACTGCCATGAAGGAGGAGACAACTGCAAGGCAAAGGAGGCAAAGGAAGACCAGATCGTGGTTTAAGCGCGGTCTGCAGCCCTAGGGGAGACGACCTGGTGGGACATGGTGTTTTTGATTCCTTGAGATGTTGGTTACTTCCAATTGATGGCTCGACGATTTAATTCCCAGAAGCCTTGTTTGGATCAGTTTCTTCGGTCACGCAGGGGTCAAAGAAACCAGTTCCAGAAATAACCCATTTGAATTAGCCTGCAGGTGTGGCCAGTTCACCCTGGTAGAACACTTTCTGGTTGAAGAAGGACAGGAACAAACAGGTTGAAGAAGGTGTCTCTCTCGAATCATTACCCGAACTGCATTGCACTTTAGAAGCTTCAAAGAAACACTATATATGTAGAAGGGATGTGTTCTTTCAATTCCGAGTGAGATAAGCGACACAGATGTAGACAAATAGCTTCACGACATGTTGGACGTCACAGTCCATGGTGGGTTCCTGCCAAGCATGATCTCCAATGACCTCAAATATGAATCATTAAACGATAAGAATTCTCCCAACCTCCATATCATGATTGCAGGGGAGCCCCCCGAAACTTGTTACACTGTGTGAATCATGACCTTTATTAATTGAGTTGAAATTGAAGCATTTCAAACTTCAGAGTGACATGGCAAAGTTTGCTTGGGTTTCTTTGCGCACAACAACCTACACAGCACTGCAGCTGTCAAGGCAAAGTGTTGGTGCTTGAACATCTCATCATTTAGGGCTATTTGAAGTTGTTGGCACTAGGCACTAGATTATTTCACGTGGGTTTGTTTTAAGTTGTTTTTTTTTTGAACCCGACCGAATCCGACTCAATTCAATTCCTGGGGGGTCGATTTGCTCGCCACCGGCTCGCCAAGGTCCGGTCTTAACCAATCAGATCCTTTGATGATCTGAGAATCTGCTGATTTGAACAGTGATCATTGCGTGACAGCCAAGCAATCCGGCTCCTGATTTGCACACCCCAAAACCATGAGAAACAATCAATAAAAACAGCCACAGACTACCAGCATCCTTGTGCGAAATGCTGAGTTCTGGGCTGTACAAAGAACTTATTTCTTCTTGTCAGCTTAAACAGCTTGGGACAAATTCAATAGTTTTCAAACGCAATTTGTATGTAATTTTTGCTTGGCTGGTCAGGATTTCCGGGGGGTTGTCACCTGTCATTGTCGTTGACAGCAGCTCCATATGGTGGATGGTTGGTCTGCCATAGTGAGAGCAAAACAAGAGACACGTGATGTTGTTGCAGGGGGAGCCGCAGGTCGAATCTGCAGGTTTTTATGGGCAATTCACGATGTGTCAATCTCTCCCAAACATCTATATCCGGATCTTCCGAAGTTGACACCATTGATAGCTGTGTTGGATTTGTCAAGGTTCCAGTAGATACCAGAGTACCAGTTCTTTTTTGTTACAGAGGTGGGTTAAAGGATGCTGATCATTACCTGAGGTGCAAATTCAATAGAACTGATACATTTGGCTGATGATCTTGGGTTGGTTCATGCTGATGATGATGATGATGATGACGATGATGATGATGATGATGATGATGATGATAGTTACGTTACGTAGTATATAATCGATATAATTATTCTGATGATGATCACCATCATGATGATTGCTTGGGGCATCAGAGCCATCAGTTTGGTTATTCTTGTCAATATGGCTATGCCGCAATGCCTGTTGTTATTATGCTTGTTATAGTTGTGCTGCATTATGGTTGATGCATGAGCTTGTTTGGAATAGGAAACATTTAGAATGCCTCTGGGTGGCCAGACTCAAGCGGATGGTTGAACCCAAGTGAAACCAAGAACGTGGTTGGCCAGTCTTATTAAGCCTCATCGCTGAGCTCACTAGAGAAGAAGGGCATTTGGAAACGACTAGAAGCAGGAGAAACGATAATGATTCTAGAAAGCAACAATGTCCAATATATTTTAGGAAGAATCAGATGCTGCCCTTAGCTTACACGGATGTTGTGCGCCAAAGTGCCGTTGGCACGTTCTGTTCCGTTTCAGCTCATGTGACAGGTAGGAAGTTTCAATCCTTCGAAGTACTTCGAGGAGAAGCTGCTGCGGAGTTTCAGTTTTTGCTCATGTTTTCAAATTTATCGTACTGCACAACTTGCGAAGAGGCCTAGATTCCGAATGCTCTCTACGAAAGAGAGTCAGTAAAGTGTCGTTGAGCAATACTTTGATTTACAGCTTTTGCTTCCAGGTGTTTGCATGCCATTACTGTAGTGATGTGTATTGGTCACTATCCCTCGGAGAAGAACATCTGCAGTGCTCTTGATTGATGCTAACGCGCCTTTGCAAACCTCTAATATCTGCATGCTTTCTGAGCCAGATGCACCACTTCCGTTTGATCTTTGAGATTTGCCATTTTGGAGTCAATTATTTCGGATTGTAAGGATTGCATTTTTTCAGCGCTGCTTCCCTGAGTCAGAGATGATCACAGCTGAGTCACCAAAACTCTAGGAATCTATACTTGTTCCACTGATGTATACCAGGTATACCAAAATAAAAGTTTATTTGGAGACTCTGGAATGCCTTGGTAGTTGCCAACCCGGAGGAACTTGGTGAGGGATAGGAACCATTCATTCTTGAAAAGTAGCAAAATCAGCTGTCAGTGACAGAAAGGAGAAGTATTTCTGGGAGAAGGCCAACGTTAGCACACTCAGAGCGCGTTTTGGGTGGATGGTCAGTATGGTCTTGGAGCATCTTTGAACTGAGATAACAGACTAGCATTCTATCTTATATATCCTTTTTGTATACAAATGGAGATTCCCATGATTCCTTTTTTTGTTTTTGACCGGTTGTTTGTGAAACCTTTTCAACTGAATGGAGGCACACTCGACACGCAGATGCAGCAAAATTGTGGAAATTCCAAGCTACTTGTACTAGCTGCATCCTGACAGTTGCAAACTCACTATCCAGATTTCCCAATCCTTTAAATTTGTCGTGGCTGCGCCGTTGCTTGAATGCCTGCTTTGGAATAAAATTCCCTGTGAAATTATCTAGTCAACCAATGACAAGCAGACACATACACACTGATGACTCAGACCTGCAACTACCGTCCTAAAGATGAAAAGTCACTCTTTTTTTTCCAACCAACATTGCAGACAACTGCAGGGTGGGCTTGAAATACATTTAATTTCTTATATAAAAAAATGACCTTCACTTCTTTCATTGAACAGGTTTTAAAGAAAAAGCAAACAAAACCAGCTGGTCCAAGTCTCACGCATGGCTGAAAGACTCCAAGGTGGGACCATTCTTCCTGTTCCTTTTCTTTGTTCCCAGTCTCTACAGGTCCTTCAAGGAGATGAATTTGAATGCAGCTGAAGGGGATGTTGTGGGTGATATGAACTCTGGATTCAAAAATAACATTAACAAGGCCGAAGTCTCAAGAGGCCTTGGATAATTATACCTGTTTTTTGTGGTGTCAACCCGTCGACCCAGTCGTTGGGTGGGCACAAAAATGCAGCCGATGCGTAGGGTATATCACCATTGAAAAACCGAACGACTTGTTTGGTTTACAACTATCGAACCACTACACAAGGCCACCTACAAGTAATTAGCATCCAAGTAGGGTGCTATGATTCAAGCCTTTGGCTCAACCTGGCTCCCATGAACTTTTGGTTCGACGAGTATCACCCTAAAAATTCTACCCCTCCAAGCATGGCGATGCCTCCAAGTGGAAGATGTTGGTTCAGATTTTAGATTCTTTTCTTTGTGTGTTTGAACTTAAACACATGGTAGCTGATTTGACATTTGACGAGCAGAAGCTGTTTTTGCAAGTACGAGGATGAACATTGAGGTCAACTGTGATAAACTGTGATGCTAACTACATGCTTGCTGGGTGTATTCCAGTTGTATTAGGAATTTATTAAGAGGTATAAAAGCCTCCAAAATAATTGGAGTATTAGTCGGGTCAACTCATACAGAGTTGCTCTAGGACTTCTACTGGACACAGCAGTTGCGTAAGCTGAGCACTGAAGAGATCATCAGCGATCGCTATGAGTGGTTGAGTCGGGGTGCCCAATTTGGGGTGCTGTTGAAGCATCCTTTGATTTAGCAAACCTGGGAGGGAAAGGGAATCTTAGATTATCTTAGTTTTTGTGAGTTTTGGTAGAGATTGTCCATGTGATTTAGTAAAAGTTTGCGAGCTGGTTGTCATGGCAGCCTTTTGAATTTACCGAACCTCGTGACATGCTGTGCCGTCCCAGGGCTCAACATGCTCCAGGATGAGGTGGAGACCTCCTTGTTGAAGCAGGTGCCGGGGGAAGATCGCGTGATCAAACATACTAGTACTGGTTTTGAGGAGACTGACTTCATTGCGGTTGCAATTGTATCAACTTTTTTGGTTTGGATGGAAATCTCACGACTACTACAAACACTACCACGACTACCACCAGTACCACTACTACCACTACATAGAAATCGTTATGTTCACGACTCTTTGACTCAATTCCTAGCAACAAATTGCAGGTACATAATTTTGTACCTAGTTCTTCCTCGGACCAAATCAAATATATCAATTGAACACCTGAGTTTCTACACTGAATGTCTAATCATCCCAGGGGCATCCCTTGTAGCCCGACACCGTTGGCCAACATTGCAGATGCCTGCGGGTGGCGTGAAGCCTTTGGAACTAGGACCAGCAACTCCTCCTTGAGAGGTGGGGGTTGCTACTGCTATTGGGAAGGCCTTCTCATAGGGCCGTTGAGCGGCCTTGTATCCCCCCCACAAAAAAGCACTTTTTGAAGAACCATATTCAAGTAGCTACAGTAAGTACTTCACTTTTCCCTGCCTCAAATTGCTCAAATTGTAGAACGAAACTCAGGTGAGCTCACTGCAACATGGTGATTCATACTGGGGAGATGTCTAGTGTTTTCTTGTGTCATCCCAGCAGTTTTTAGCTTTCACATGTGAGGCCTCAGGCAATGGATGAACTATGAGATGGAACTCCGCGGCAAAGCGAAACATTTTGAATTGATCAGATGAGACTAGTTCAGAAAAGCAGACACACAGACACATGTTCCTGTTGCATATTTTATTGCTGGACAGTCTTAGTTTGAGATGCAAAAAATCAATGATTCTCATAGACAATGATGGCATGAACTTCAAACGTCAATAGAGCTTTGGGATCTTACTGGTTATGGTGTCGAATGTGGATTTGTCACTAGATGGTCCAACATTGCACATGTTGCATGACATCAGTCAAATTGAGATTGGCAGATCGGCATAGCTTCTATATCTATTTTTGTTTAGATCTGGTTCACGCCGTAGACTGGAAAACTGAAAAGAGAGCCATCGCTGATGGGGGATAGCATGGTACATTGGAGTGTGGTAAGGACAACTTGCCACTGAATTGAGTGCAAGTGTAAGGTCGTCGATAGTATACAGGTGTCATTTGCACTGTGGCTCTGTGGATTCACTGTTTCAAAGTCTCATGAGTTCCTTCCCTACCTCAGAACATTATTTCCATGGACGACATGATACCGAAAGTTTGCTGTAATTGCTACTACGAAGTGCTGTGTATTTGTTATCAGTGTGATTGGCGAGCAAAAGACAAGGATTGTTTCTATTTGTCCAATTGACTAGTAACTAGGCCATTGCTACCATGGATTGATGATGGCAAAATTCAGATGCAACGTGTGATGTTGAGGATGATGATGACGATGATTGTGATGATGGTCAATCTGATCATGACGGTCGCGTTATTTTATGATGGCAATGATAATAGTAAATGGCGATTGGCATTGAAAGAAATAATCGACTTATGAGAAGGAAGATACGTGAATGCAGCTTGCTGGATGCTTACTATGAAAATTGCCGGTAGGTGCATTGAGCGGTAGTGATCTTGTAAAGGACCCTTTGACTGAAAGAGCTGGAGATGTTTTTTTGAATCCTGATGGATTGCCTTGCAGATAGCATTGACACTGGTAAATACAGCAATGTTTTCAGCAATGTTTCAGCCCAACGAGCCTGAGGCAAAATCTCAAATCCATGGCTCTTGGCTCAAGCCGTCACATATTTGACAGCCCCGCTGAAGGGTCACGGCTGAAGTTTCTCTCTGGCAATGTGAAGTTTGCGAAAGTGACAAAAGTGGATGAAAATGATGACAGGTAAAGCCTTAACCAAGATGATCCCCTTTTAGGCAGTGACACTTTTGTAGCCTAGAGTTGACAAAGTAGTGATTTTGTGCAGCGCGGACTTGGATAAAGCTGTAGACTTGTGGGTCTTTGTCCATCTGCTGTTGGGACAGTTCAACGATTGACGTATGAAAATGACAAGGAACCAGAGGTACGTGATTGAGTGTAGTGGAGAAAAGCCTTTTGAACATGCGTTATGTGTGTTTTTGCACATGAACAAAACAGGTGGAGTATGGTAAAGTTGAACATTGAGGTTTCTGTTATGTGTATAATATGTTGTGTGATCTGTGGGATGCTCGTTGTGTGAGTTCTATGTATCACTCGAAATGTATCTCTTATTATGGATTCTTCAGTTTTCGTAAAGCATCTCCTGCACCTATATCGGTATGATTTTGTAGGAACGCCTCTGTAAGGGGCCTTGTGTTTGGTTAAAAAGATCCACTTCCCGCAGGGTAATAATTTCTCGAAACATTGCCTGCTGTTGCTTTCGAGGTCATGGCGGAGGTCACGAGACCTTCAAAGGCCACGAACGACTGTGCGGGTCAACTGTTGCTAGAGAGTGGAATTTGGGATCATGAGGAGGATGGGCATGCTGTTGTTGTTGATGATGGTGGTGATGATTTGAATGAATTATATCATCATGGTGATGTATTCACTCATGATGATGATTTTGTACATTGTTTTACAATGTTTTACATTGTACCTTTGCCATGGCCCCGTCCATTGTCAGAATCTTACAAGAGGCTGCCGCTCTGCGATGGGCCGTTCTGGCCATGGCAGCCTTGGCGGCCTATTGGGCACCCAAGGTTCGGTGGAGCAGTCTTTGGTGCGTGACCTGAAGCGTTTATCGTGAAAACAATGGACAAAACAATGGACTAACACAGATGGAAGGTTTTAAGATTTGACATGACTGGAACAAAAAACATCATGCATTTACGCATTTAATTCCGAAAAGATCACTTGTCATTTTCATGTTTTGTGAAGCTCCTGGATGCTTCTGATGTCTCCAATGATCTAGCCGCAAATTATGGTAACCAACTTACTAATCTTGATTTTTGGGTTCTAGATATGATAGCCTGCTTAAGGAATAATTTTTCACTTATCCTTATCTCGAAATGTAGTTCAGAAATCGTGTGACCTCACAACAATTATAGCTGTGCACTAGTCTGGCCAACTTCAACACTCTTTGGTTCCGTGGAAGGCTTGGGTCAGCGGATCTTTGCAACAGGAACGCAGGCTCCCATCCGGGGCACCAACGGAAACGTGACATGGGGTAACTCCTGTAGTTGACCCAAATTTTGTCCCCGTTCTACGGGTAGCTACTACAACTCAACTGCAAAGGTGACTGCATCAAGTCTTAGTGCTTTGGCATGGGAACGTCCAAAATGGATGCAGACTCCATTGAAGACTCTCCTGACTCTGGGGCCTGGGGCAATATCACTTCACTTCCTGAAATGTTCAGTCAGAACAACGTCCCTCCCACGGATGAAGTGGGCAGCTGGGCTGTATTTGCAGGTACTGGTATACCTTGTTTTTTTAGCTAAAGAACTTGGGCTCTTTGACGTTCTAGGTTCAGGGCGGCGGCGTAGGTATTCTGTGTTTGTTTTCTTCCTTCTTCTGACATCATTCAACAAGGTTCTGAAACTTACATTATCCACACCATTTGAAACGCTTGAAAGAGAGCAATCATCGTGTAAATTGTCGCTTGCAATCATTAGCAAGTTTCGAATGATCGGAATCCAATTACAGATATTTTGTGTGCATCTACAGCTGTGCAGCAGAAGCAGCCATGAATTCCTTTCAGATGAGACCCATTTACACAACATGATGCACCTAGCCACCCTCATGGCACTTCTAACTACCACCATTAGAAATGAGGGTTTGCCACTTGCCGCAGGTTGGGATGACTGCAGTTGCAAATGCCATGATTCCCTATTTTTAAGTGAGCAAGCTCTTCAAAACCCTATGATAATGGACGAGACAGTTCCATTGGGAAATTCTGATCATGCTGACAACAACCTGTGTTGAAAGATTATTGATTCTTACATTATGGTTTCACCATTTCCTCACTTCTTTAGTCCTGAATCACCGGCAATTTCTCCACGTTTCCAGGCCTGAACTGGTGGCTTGCCGAACAAAGGCACGTCGAGTGTCCCTGCCCAACGTCAGAAACATCGAGGTGTACAGCGGGAGGATGGAGGAGTAGCAGCAAACCCCTGACCTCACATCAAATGCTGCTTTTGGTACGGGAATACGGGAATCCATCCCCCCAAAAAAGTGACCTTAAGTGTAATAGTCGTGTGATCTTCATGACTAAACGTTTGTATTTGAGTTGTGCCAGGAGTGAGTGACTTGGGTAGGTATAGCTGCGTGTAATGGATGTATAGTGGGTGTAGAGATTATACGTATAGATTAGAACTGACCCACATGAACAAACTATTGGACTCCAAGTTCCTGAAAAAACCCAGCACTAAGCATCCACACTTGGCCGGATTGATACATATATAATATGAGAAAGAACAAGTCTTCCCAGAGTCATACCAGCTTTCCTACATGTTGGGTGGACTTGATGTTATTGTCAGTTGGCGTTTTTTTTATTGTTAAATGAGCTGACAAGATCCTGGCACTGAAGGTTCGATGCTGATTCTCAGATGTCATTGTTTGACTGGCTCCATGGACATGTGAAGTTTTTTTTTGAAGCAAGAAACGGTTATTTCGTTGCTTACCCCACCATTGTAAAAAACGGATAGTTTCAGATTGATATGATTTTGGACCCCTTGCAATTGGAACTGAAGTCAGGCTTTCACTGGAAATTGTGATTGTTCCATTGATGGAATCTTTACCATGTGCATCCATGTGCTGTTTCCAGTCGACGAAGCACAACGTAGAGCACAAGTTCGACGAGGATTTGGCTCCTGTGCTTCAGTCACTTCCAGTCGACCTATGTTGCGATTTAGCCCCTGTTTAAATCTAAGTGCATAACCTGTATTGTATGTACACTTGATTAAAACAAACATGCTGCAAACGGCGATGATGCTCACTATTTATCAAAACTCAGGGTACACTTGAAGGATATTTGAAGGATTTTGAAGGCCTAAGGGTCAAAGGCCTGAGGCTGTTCCTTTGCTGAAAAGTAGGATGTCAGGAGGTACTTCAATTCATGGGATGAGATGGTTGTGCTTGGTAGAAAGCATGTATACTAGAAATATATTGCTGAATCTCCAGCAAGAAACAAGGGCGTGTCGGGTCGAGCCAGTCATTGTTTGGTCCATAGAATCAAGAACAAAACTTCCTACTTGGAATTAAACAACATGTTTGTTAGGGGAATTTGGACAGGATCCGTATTCTTGATATATGCCCAGCACTTTGCAGCTGATGTCCTGGAACTGTTTTCCCAGGTGGTGAGACTTTTCGAACCGATCACCCTGAACCAGATATGACCACCTGCCAACTGGTGGTGAAAGCCAGTCTGTGCCATCACACATGAAAACGTTCCAGGATGGTGGCATGTACGACATTATCAAGTACCCTTTGCTGACAGAGAAGGCCTTCCACGGTGTGAATGTCGACCTGGTCCTGGCTTGGTCAAGACATGCTTGTCGAATAGATAAACTTAATTCTTAAGATGGCAAAGCATGGCGAAGTGTAATATTTTGGCTAGATTGTGTGATGGGTGCAGTGCAAGTTGCCAGAAATTTAGCTCTCCTTAAAATTCTCAAGTCGCTCACGTTCATAAACAGCCATGCAGAGCGAAAAGCGAAGGAAGAAGGGAACAGTTGAATATCGAATCATGCCCTCCCTATTTATTTCCTTTGTGTCGTTTTGACTCTGAGACAATTTCCCAATTCTGCGATCTCACACTCATCATCAAGATCATCTATGTTTTTGTTGGCCAAAGGCCTGTCGCCTCTTGGAGAAGTACAACACCTATACCTTTTTGGTGGATCGTAGAGCCAACAAGTCCCTGGGTGCTAACTGTGGCTGTGTTGAGACGGGTTCAAAACTGGAGGGGAAAGTTGTAACCACTGAATCTTGTGCCTGTGTGCCATCAGGATTCTTTGAAAGTCTCACCAAACTTGCCTGCTGGAAGAGAAAAACAGATGAAGTTCATTGCAAAATACAACGAGGACAAAGTTGTTTGGTGCTGGAATTTGAACCATGGACTCAACTGGGGTGCGGTAAAGTTTTAAGGTTTGGTGGGCCCGTTCCTGTGCAAACTCCAAACGTAAGTGCAGATGTCCATTCTATTTGATGGCCTTTCAATCAACGAATAGGCACATACACAGATAGATGCATCATGTTGTAGATGAAACATATTCACAATTCACAAAGAAAGACGGTGCAAAACATGTTTTAACATTATATCTTTGACATTTTAGTAAATCATCTGTACGAAAATGTGGATGGCATTTGTCAAACATTCTCTGCACTCCAGCGCAAACACTCACCCAGGCCCCAGATCCGTGCAGCCATTGAGACCATTTTCGGCGTCAAGGCCACGGAGAAATCCAGATGTTCACATTGCTTTGATAGGTTTCCTATGCTAAACCAATCAGTATATGCCAACTTTCCATACTATGAAGTGCAGGGATTTTTCAAGGTGAAACTTTTGAAACCCATTGAATGGCGGACTCCAGGATGCCTTGGTTGATGTTTGGTTGGGGTCATTTGCTAGCAGAGAGCATTTTGGTGAGTTAGGTTCATCGCTGTGTTGCTTGTACTTTGATATCTTTCATCATGTTGAAGAACAATATATTCAGATGATTGCATATAATTGCAGTTACCAATTTCTTTTCAGTGACATCTCTGCAGGGATGAATTAATTTCCATCGGGGTATCCTAGGGTCACTAGGGTCACTTGCCAGAAGCGGGTCGTAACATTCACAATGTCGTGTTTTTGTTTGGGGCGTGGATAGGTTGAAAGATGCTTCATATGAACTGATCGCGTCCATTTGGATGGTGATAGTCACACAGTCAGGAGAAATGTAAAGGTCATGATCCAGCCGGGTGATATGATTCAAACATATTCAAACCATGAATCAACTTTTTTTTAACAATTCGTTTTCTGGCGCTTGATATGAAAGAAACGATCCAGATGGGAATCATTTTTGATTACAGTCGTTGTGCTTCCTTTAGACCCGAGTCAAAAACCCCACTTCTGTTTCAACATGACCTGATGTGCTTGTAGTGCTCAACCTCTCAGTTTGGCCGGGAGGTAGTGAAGTGCAACACCATGATCCCAACTTCCAGCTATACCATTGCGTCTCTTGTTTGAGAAGTGTCAGAGGGATGGTCCAAAGAGGAGTTCACGGAAACATGAACGATTGATGATTCATTTATGATGATTTGTTTGAATGATCAACTCAGCTCTATAGATATGAGATGACTTTGTTAGATGTTCGAAGCAGGGTTTATATCAGAGTCATCAATGTAGAACATGTCATTACAATAAGTTGCCTTTAGAGGCACGTGTTTGGTGTTTAAGCAGCCACGGCACTGAAACAGGCCGAAGATTTAGCTTGGCCTTGAAAACTGTGGCATTTGCATACAGTGTTTTATTTGAAATTGCCGAGACATTATAACTTTGCTTGTTGATAAATGATGTTGTAACATGTTGTGGTCACCTCGTGGTGGGGCTGCGGCCATCCTGAGGTTTGGCCAGAAGATCGGTCGAAAATCGCTCTACAAGAAGACATACGTGCAATTGCAGGAGCAAAGGGTATGGGCGATATGGGATCGTTGAAATATGTTGAAATTACTGGTCGATACTAGCAATTTGAGACAAGCATTGGATTTATTAGGTGTTCCGATTGCTTCCTCCAAAACAGTCCTCACCAACACTCCAACATCTACCCTCCTAAAAGCTCAGATAGATCCTACCTGGTCTTTGGCAGTGATTGTTCAAAGCCATCTATCCACCTGGGAGGTTTCATGATAGTTTCTGGGGTAGACCCACAGAGTTGAAAGGGGTTGGATAGGAAGGGACAGACCAGCAAGGATGGTCAGGTATCAATCGTTTGAATCATGCCTTCATGAGAATAGGTGGAGGAGGATGCAACCTTTCGAAATAGATGGCGCTTGTAGGGTTAGTGGGGAATCTTGCAGGATATTGTTGTTCAGATGTGTTGCATGACTGTTTTGGCATGTTTTGGCCTTGTCTCTTGGCTGTTGTGTTCCACATTTTTCTTTTCTGGCGGGATATTTACGTTTAATTAGAGCTTTGTCCGTAGATGGATTATAATGGAGCCATATGGAGCCAATTCCAGATTTCTCATAAAGATCTCACCCGAAGTTGGTGGTTTGAAAATACTCACTGCGTGACCGTATTGTTACTGGTGAATACATATTATGTGTTGGCTGGATAAGCGCCATGTTCATCATGTAAACCATAAGGGATTGACCACCTTTGTTCCCTGACGTTCACCGATTCCAGGGTTGTTTCAATCTCGCAAGTCAACTATGAATATGCAAGCAAGTTTTGGGACCTGCCACACTTCCGGGGTCCAAGCAACATGTGGGGATCATTTTCTTCCCTGAGATGCAGCTCATGCATCGCCATCTACTGCGACTTGGCAGGAAGGGGATTCCATCGATCTCTTTCCTGATGATCCGGAAGCTATCTAAAAGCTGTACTGAGATGCGAGTCGATGGCAAACGGCGACAGGTGTTGATTCTTCGCAGCTGGACTCTTGTGAAACGGATCAACAACAATGAAGGTCAGTTATGATGCATTGTTTTAATGTTTTCATTTAAAAAACAGGCAATTTATGATTGAAGACACCCTCTTCCTTTACTTCACTGAATGCTTTGAACTTGAACAAAATGCTTCACAACAAGTGTCTTTACTCAACATGATTCAAAGGGATCTCATGGAAGAACCATGGCCATCGGCTCAGCACGGTCGAGTTCTCGGAACGCCTCGTGCAACAGAAGAGAAAAATTGTTTAGCGGACCAGCATGCTGCGAAGTGGGGGAAGCTCAACATGGTTTTGCTTCTCTCGATTTGTTTCTTTCGGTACACAAATGATGCGGTGGTTCAGCGGTATGACAATCTCTTGAGTTCGATGTAGCGGGATCGCTCAACAAGAGAACACACACGCGACGACACATCCAGTGAAAAAAAAGCGAGAGAGAGAAGCAAAAAAAGAAAGAAGCGGATCCAACATACTGACATACTCGTCGTATCTCGTCGTATAATGAAACAAAAGTAGCATGATCCGAGGAGCACGCAAAATGGAAGGATCACTTCAACTTTCATGGACAGCCCGTTCATCCTTAGTTGGCGTATCAGCACCTTTTCGTTTCAGCTATGCCGCGGCGAGAAGGGAAAGAAGTAGCACGCATGGAAACAGTGCTTACAAGATTGCGTCTTTAAGATTCAGGCATATTCAGGCTATCAGAGCGCGGAATCAGTACTGTCAAACAATGCTGTGCCAATACTTCATCTAACTAGCAAAGCAGGCAAAACTGAACCACACCAACAGCATCCACCCTGTAAGCTGCATACAAACAAGTAGACCACGTGAACATGGATCGATATTATAGTCGCAATACAAATCGTAAGCAGCAGTGCCTGTGAATGACACTGCTGCTGGCTCACCGCGGAAGCAAACACCAACCAACAAAACAAAGTGATCTGTCGAGGACAGTGTGCCGTGCTTCTTAAAAGATCTCGCGAACCGCAGGCGACACTGCTGCCGACGAAAACAAGCAGGATCGACTACGTTTGCCAAATTGAGAAAGATGGCGTGTCACATAACACCAGGAGGGTGATTGATGATTTCAGATTGAGGCTTTCTGCAAGATTTTAAAGCAAACTAAGTAAGAACAAATTCATGGAGTATAGCGAGCAAGCAAGCAGGCAAAAAAGTGAGTGAGTAAGCAAGTGAGCAAGCTAGTAAAGCATGAAGAACGCTTGTGTGGAATATAGTTAGTCAGTAATTAGTAAGAAAGTGAGAAAGGAGGCAAGTAGCTAAGCATGCAAGCAAGACTTTATGCATGCATGTAGGTAGATGAAAGTAGAAGTTGAAGTAGATAGGTAGACAAGACCTAGTCAACGATGTTTCGCTGCTCGATATTCGTCATTCTTCCGGTAGCCCATATTTGGTCATGTTTTCACATCGCCGCGACGTAAACCTATATCGCGGCGTAAACCTATATGGTCTACCGATGGTAAAGACCAACACACACATATGTTCTGTCTCTTCCGCAGCATGGACGTAAACCTACCCGAAAGAACTCAGACTCTGGTTGGACAGGACGATGCAATGGTGCCGGCAAAGCAGTTTCTAATAGAGAGATTTGGTATAACAAATTAATAAAATCAAATGATAGTACAGCAGAGGTGTTTGTCTTCCCCGAGGTGATTTTCAGGTTTGATATTTTTGTTCGTTGGTTTCTAATGTTGTCCATCACTTGGGTTTGGTACTTGAGCAGCGTTGGTAAGCGGTTCATTCATGTTCATAGAAGCAAGTGACGACTCTTCTTGAGTTTTGACACAAACAACTCAGCAGACTAAAGCACTGAAAGGCCGAAGTAATTAAACAATTCCAGCGGTGAAACTTCACATTCCGGAGATTTTTGGAGTGTCAATGGAAGACCAGGACGAGCTCCATCAGCTAAGACCAACGTGAGCGTGAACTGTAAACTGTTGCTTGCTGCTAGGCCCCTATTCTCGGTTTAGATTTTTGTAAAGATTCTTGCAGCTGAACGATTGTTTAAGCAAAAATAGGTAAAAAGGGAAACCGTTGATCCACGTCGTGCTTAGAAGCCCCGAGCAAAGCAGCGCTTGCACGGCTACCCAGCATCTCTGCAATACCTCTCAGCAAGAGCGTGATTAAAGGTGTTGTAGATCTATGAGAATTACATAGAATATCATAGAATTACAATGTGCTGAGACTGAGATTAGCCAGTTACAATACGTTATACTTGTGACTACACCAGCAATCGCATCGTCATCGCACTGTTATTTCTGATGAAACCGCCCAAATCCGCTTCGATAAAGCATCACCACATACCCCACACACCCACATACACACAAAGAGGGAGAGAGAGAGACACACACACACACACACCGTTCGATGACCTGCCCGCCCTACGATGTTGGACATATGTTTTATATCATAAATCGATGTGGATACGTGTGCTGTAGCTTGCGCCGACCTTTGATATGCAAAAACGACCTTTGTCCAAAATTAAACCCCGAATTCTAAAAACAGGTTTGACGGGGGACATGCAACAAAGTACAACAAAAGCCCTGCGTCGTTTCAACACTACGTCGCATCCATGCTGGCCCAACCATGTGCGATGGTGATTGGACCCACTGGCCATGCACAAACACAGAACGGCGATCGCAACTACAACCGGAACTGCGACCCCAATTGCAAAGACAACCACAAGAACGACGACGACGACGACGACCACCACCACCACAACAACAACAACGACAACTCCGACAACAACAACAACAACAACAACAACAACAACAACAACGAACAATTAACAACAACAACAACAACAAACAATTAACAACAACAACAACAAACAATTAACAACAACAACAACAACAACAACAACAACAACAACAACAACAAACAATTAACAATTAACAACAACAACAACAACAACAACAGCACGCAACAAACAAACACACAAACAAACAATCAAACAAACAAACAAACAAACAAACAAACAAACAAACTAACAAACTAACAAACTAACAAACAACCAAACAATCAAACAATCAAACAATCAAACAAACAAACAAACAAACAATCAAACAATCAAACAATCAAACCAACAATCAAACAATCAATCAAACAATCAAACAAACAAACTAACAAACAAACAAACACCAAGAAGCAACAAAGAACAAACAACATAGCACAAACGACTAACAACAAACACAACAACCAACAAACTACAAACTGCAACCTACAAGAACCGCAGTATCAACAAACAAGGCACATCAAACAAAACAGCAACAATCAACGATAAACAAACACCCACAACAGCAGCAACAACAACAACAACAACAACAGCAGCAACAACAACAAACAACGCCAAACACCGACAAACAACAAAGAACAAAATACATAGCACAAACCACGCACAACAAACACAACAACCAACAAACTACAAACTACAAGTACAAAGTACACACTACAAGAACAGCAGCATCAACAAACAAGGTACAGGAAACAAAAACAACAACAATCCACGACAAACGATAAACGAACAACAACAACAACAACAACAACAACAACAACGACAACGACAACGACAACGACAACGACAACGACAACAACAGCAACAGCAACAACAACAACAACAACAACAACAACAACAAACAGTTAACAACAACAACAACAAGAACAAGAACAAGAACAACAACAACAACAGCAACAACAACAACCACAACAACAACATCAAGAACAACAACAACAACAACAACAACAACAACAACAACGACAACGACAACGACAACGACAACAACAACAACAACACCAACAGCAACAACAACAACAACAAACAATTAACAATTAACAACAACAACAACAACAACAACAACAACAACAACGACAACGACAA
>DF239486.1:63650-109670 GCA_000507305.1 Breviolum minutum Mf 1.05b.01
ACAACAACAACAACAACAACGACAACGACAACGACAACGACAACAACAACAACAACAGCAACAACAACAAGAGCAGCAACAACAACAGCAACAACAACAACAACAACAACGAGGGCAACGAGGGCAACGGGAAACAGACAGCTGGAGTGCAGAGAGCAACACCACGTATTGTGAAACCATGTTGTTTCTGATGCGAACATTTTTTGTTGGTTACCGAGTCGCGATTGAAAGTGTTGTGCTTTGCCATCCTGATTTAGATCCATCGATTTTCATTGCGCGTCATGCGGCATCAGCTACCACCACACAGAATCTTCGATCCACGCTTACATGCGGGTGAGGCCGTAGTCCTTGGGGACAGCAACCAAGAGGTTCCCCTAACCAATTTTTTCAAACATCTCATCAAAGACAGGCATGTTTCAACCAACATATGTCTGTTTCGGATATCTGAGGTCTGAGGTTCGCATGCCGAAAAAACAGCGCTTTTCAGGGTACGAGCCATTACGAAAAGTACGAAAAACAATATAAATATATGTGTGAAACGAAGTCGGCCAGTTCGTACATGATTTCACGAACTCGTCCACCTCCATCATGCATAGCTCAGCGCCTGCATCTACATCCTTCCAATCAGATCAATGCTTGATTCGGGAAAACTGTTCGAATTTGTTTGCCCAATGCATAGCTGGGCGTCTTATTGGTCCTCTTTCAAAGGATTGCCAATGCAGCATTCGGCGTACCCATTGTTCATAGGATGTCATTGGGAGACGGACGATGTAACAAACAAATTTCCAATGTTGACAACACATCACTGACATCCCACGTCGTATTCCACTTCCATCACCCACGTTTTACATACCATCAGTCACATCACTGAAATTTTTTGCGGTTCACCCCCATCACTGACATTTCGCACAACATTTTAACTGCACCCACATCACCCACATCAAAAATCATTATCTCACACCACCACATCGCACGTTGCACGCATGCCACAACAAACATGGCCCACCACATTTACATTCCATTTGACGCTTCATGTTTTAGTTTCATTTACATCGCACATTTTCACATCAGATGTCGCAACGCACATGGACCACAAAAAAATTCCAGGGTATGGACAGTTTATGTTGGAAACATGATTTTCAGGGGTGGGCATTCCAAACCACCCCGAAATCATTTGAACAATGATATTCAATGGGTGGGCGGAAGTTCGACAGCCAGAGTGTTCAGGTGATCGTAACCCCGTCACATGTCACTTAACATGTCACATTTCTTTCCCAGCATTTATTCCGACACAAAATTTTGTTACACCCACATCAGTCACATTTCACAGCTGTTCAGTTGCTTGCTGAGCCCTCTGCCACCCTCCCACCAGGTTCAGATAGGAAGAAGCGTTTTATGGTTTTAGGGGAAAGTGCAGAACGCTTCTTACCATCTGCACCCAAAGACATATGGGAAAACACTTCTTCCGAACTACTAACTTTTCAACAGGGGGCCATCATCCAAGTGTTGATATTGAAGTGCTGCAGCCCCTGCTGCCAACCCCAGTGTTCCACCAAAATTGATAAAATAGACAATAATGTCCGCCACTGACATAAGTAGATTCTACTCAATTGAGCGACACTATATCTTCATTTCATTAAAGGAAAACAACTCAAAGTTTTCACAAGTTTTTTTTTCCCAACTTGGTGATTTTTCGAACCTTGGTGAAAACCTGGTGATTTTTTTAAAAATCACCAGGTTTTCACCAAGTTTTAAAATTTAATCAGAACAAGCGTTTTACACCTTCGAAAATCAGCAAAAGAAACGTTTTTCCTTTTATTTTGGTGAAAAACAATTGTTTCCGTGGTGAAATTTGTTTGAAAATGGTGGTTTTTCAAAAACTTGGTGAAAACCTGGTGATTTTTTTCAAAATTCACCAGGTTTTTCACCAGGTTTTGAAAAATCACCAAGCTTTAACAAATTGTTGAAAACGTGGTGATTTTTCAAAACCTGGTGAAAACCTGGTGAAGAAAATCGTGATTTTGAAAAACCTGGTGTTTTTTTTCCAAAAATCACCAGGTTTTCTTCCAAAAATCACCAGGTTTTCACCAGGTTTTTGAATAGCACCAAGTGTTTTAAAGCTTTGGTGAAAACTTGGTGTTTTTTTTTATCCTCCTCTGGTGTGCGTGAACTTTATTTGTAGAAAATTTTGAAAGAAACGTTTTTGATTGTTGGATATATTTGCAAAACGCTTGCTGGGTTCTGGAACTAAAACTGCTTCGTGAAAACGCTTCTTCGGCTCTGAGCCTAACACCTAAGCAACTTAACATTTTGAAACAGGGTGCGGTACGGAGACATAGTTTGAAATACGGCGTGTCATGGAGAAAAAAAAGAAGTTCGGTTCACCACATCACACAGCGACGTCGAACCACACAAACGTGACATCACAACCAGCCACATCACATCACAAATTCACAAGGCCAACATCGGAACTCCATATTACCCCCCTTCACTTTGTGCCCGGGAAAAAAATCGTATTCCACAATCGTTTTAAGCGAAGGGACGTTATGGAAATGGATCCGAATACACTCCCAAGATTGCATGTCTAGCCTATTTTTGTTGCGGCAACATTTGGTAAACTGCGTTTTTTTTCTAATTAGCTAAAATTTTTACTCTTAGGGTATGCACTTAATAATTCCATTCGCAGGAGCCATTGCTTCATTTTTTACCAGGGAAGGAACCATTAAAATTATTTGCAACACCGCATGTTTGTGGAGGAAATTATTTTCAAAAAATAATTCGTTTTTTTTTAGAAAAAAATATTAATATGTCAATGTCGATGCCTGGACGCCGTGAGGCTGGCCCGTTTTGGGCGCAGGCGGTGAACCAAACAAAAAAAAAAACATTTTTACAAATCGACAATTATAAATCGCTTCACCTCGGGCCATGCAGAAGTTATAGATGGAGTCGGAAACCATGTTTTCTTCATCCTGCGCGCATTCCGGCCAATGTCCCAATTGTGGCGAGAAAAAGCTGCGACTTGTTGATTCCACATATATGCCTTGGCCAACATACCTGTCGAGTTCTCACGGCTGGATTCCAAGCCAACACCCTGCGTACCCAGCGATTTTTTGGCAAGTATGCCACAAAGCAAAACAAACATACGATTCTTGACAAAGATTTTCTCGCAGCTGCAGTCGGGAAATCTTGAACCCGAATATTCCAATTGCCCACAATATATCGTGCCATTCCAACGACCAATCTGGAGAAACACACCTTTGAAGACACAACAAACTCTAAATATTTCGGCCTGGAAAGCACCGAAGTTTTCCGATTTTGCAATATCCAACGGTTGCTGTGGAAACATTTTGTGCCTTGTTTTTTGTGGTAAGGAAGATCAACACTTTGGCTCATACTCCGAGCAGCTGTCGGCATACATCCCAACTATTTTTGTCTTCGATTGCGATCGACTACCAAGAACACAACATCATCCCGCAATGCAAACAGATTTTTGGCTGACACATATGGACTCATTTATTGAATTTTCGACGCCGAAGTCGTGAGAGTTGAAATTAGTTTAGGTTTTTGTTGTTTCCCTGCGCCCTAAAGAGGCTGCCTTCGGGCAGGCAGGTTCGACTCGACTCGACTCACAGGTGTTACAGGTGTTGCTGGCCGTTGTGCTTGGTTGGTTAAGCATGCCGTTTTTGCGAATCAATCCAGCGCTTCCACCTGCAACAATTCATTTGTACAAAAGTTGCGCAGCTTCTGGGCCACAGTTTGCAAAGAGTAGGATATCATCTGCGAAACGTGGCTCCTTAAGATTTCGCAACCCATCCCTCAAATCAATTCCTGCCCCTTGGGATGCATTTTACCAACCACGCAGAGCCCACTCCAATGTAAGACTGCAAACTCTTGGGCTCAAAACATACCCGTGTTTCACACCGGCTGTGATTGTAAAGCTCCGGTTTTTTCGCTATTTTCCCACGACCTTCCCAATTTGTTGGTCATAGATGTGTTTCCATAACCATATGCAGTGTTCGGAAACACCTTGGTCATGTTGAGCTGCCCAAAGTGCTGGCCAGTCCACACGGTCCACGGCTCTTGACAAGTCCAAAGTCACAATCCAAATTGTCTTTGCAGCCGCGGGCGCCTTGTCCGGAAGGATGTTCGTTGTTAACAAATGCTCTTCAATTCTTTTGTCCTGCCACGAAAACCATGTTGTTTTTCAGGTTGTTCCACTTCGAAAATATTTTCGATGCGAACCCAAAACATATAAGCGAACACTCTGTAAAATAACCGAATGTTCGCAATGGGTCTGAAATCATTCGTGTGGATGGAAGGCATTTTTTTGGAAACAATGTTCATTGCGCAAGGAAGTCATTGTTTGTAGGACGATATTCCCGCACCTTATTGATAGAGACATGATAGCGACAAACATTATTTTCAGCGGTCGTGGGAATGTGGAAAACTGCGGTTTTTTTTTATGGAAAAACGCAATGATGCACTATTTTCTAGCGGTCTTGGAAAAACCAGGAAAACGTAAACGTTTTTTTTAAATTACCGAAAAATAAATGTTAAAGTTTGGGATTAACACTGTGGAACGAAGCCTTAAAAAGAAATTATTAATCCAAATTGGTAGTTGCGCAATTTTCTTCTTCATTGTGTTTGCGATCGAGGTCGGCGGCCGCTGCGGGTTAAGGCCACCCGTGCCCTGGTATAAGCACGCGCTGCTGAAGCACCGTGCAGCTGCGGCAGTGCATGGCTCACGCGATGGTCAGCCATCATCGCCATTGCAGCACAGCAGGCGCTCGCCACCACCCTGCTTAGCTCCTGGCCGGTAACCGGTGGCAAACCCCGGCCGGACCCAGCCGCCTGCCGCCAAACACGGGCTAGCGGACCGGACTAAACTTCCGCGAGTAGAAAGGCGTGGGGGAAAAAAACAATCACATTTTACAGGGTGTGCATTTTTCATTTCATGTTAACATTAAGAAAAAAAACAACGTCATCACATGAGAGCATGTCACATGACATAGCAGCGCGTCGCGTGATATAGCATGACATGACATGCCATGACATTTTGCATTGAACCGCATTACCTCGCCTCACCACATTTGACGACCAACACGCAGTTTCATTGCACCGTGCAATACATTCACCACATCAGAAGAAGTCGCAACGTCTCACCATCATGGAACGGCTGAAACTCGTTCATAGAAAAATTCTCGGTGTTGGCATCGCACTGGTTGATTGCCTTGCGCGCATTGTAGATGCGATTTTTTTTGGTGGTTTGTGGGTTTTTCAGTATTGAAACTTCTGCCCCCCGGCTTGCCGGGCTCTACGTGTATAATGACAGGTTGCTATCCGGAACCGCTGGTATAGGAATAGCATTGCCTGGAACCTGCCCTGTAAAACGGTCATGTACTACAGACCTTCGGGGGGAAAAAGATGCGGAGGAAAAAACAGTTGGTGTATCAACGGCTTCGAGGTAAGCCACACCAACCAAGCCAGAACGCATTGACCCCTTTCGAAACCATCATAAATCCATCATAACCATTTTCAAAAACAAAACATTCCATTCAAACAACCAACGCCAACAAAAAACCACCAAGCCAACTAACAAACAAAAATCATTGCATGTCAAACCATAGAAGCTGAACAGACACAGTGAACTTCCAAAATCGATGCTTTCCTTTGGATGGAAAGGGTGTTCACGCAGAACCGTTTTTGGCTTGACATAGGACCTTCGAGAAACTATGTGCAATCCAAATTGTGTCCAAAGTTGAATGCGGTGCCCCTGTTCGATGTCGATTCTACCTTGTTGCATTGCATTCTTCAGGCAAAGAACCATTACAACGCATATGCTTGGGCGCACGGCGAAAAAAAACGGTGCAAACAAAAATTGACATTGATAAAGGTTTAGATGCTGACACAATTCGAAAAAATTGGAACAAATTCCTTGGTTCATGAAAACTCTGGGGAAATTGCGCTTTCTTGAGGCATGTTTGCAGTAATGAACGTGATTTTTCATGTTTTTCTCGTTGGCTGGAACATCGAAACTAGCGACGCCGCTCGGACAGCGTGGTCACGAAATGTTTTTATGCGTGTCAAAGTGACCTGGGCCTTCTTGCAGCAACATAAAGGACTTGGCACAACGACAAACAAGATTGGGAAACCATCACAACCTCAACACGTCTGGTTGATGAACGTTTCGTTTTTTTTTGTCAGGTTGCGCGGTTGGTACAGTGTGAATATATTTTTCATCGTGTATAGCGGGCTGATTTTTTTTGATAAATATTATGCGCGAAATATTATTCCCGTCGGCCCAACTCGACTTTGCAAGCTGGGATTGAATGGGGTAGATGAACACATCGCTAGTAGCGAAATATGTGTTTCCATTGTTTCCAACAAACATAAAACGGGAAAATTGTTCGATTTTGTTCCCATGTGTTCGTTTTCGCTGTCGCTTTCGCGTTTGCGACTCCGTCAAGGATTGCGCTCCTGTAGGGATTTTTTTTGTTTTAAATACATCTTGGGCTCGGCAGAACTGTACATGGCATCCTAGAAACAAAACATGATGATGCCTCACCAGCAAAAAAACTGCAGTTGTTGACAAAGTGATTGTCACGACGTCAACATGTCATCCCAACCCAATTCGATGCCTCCGACAGTGTATATTTTTTTTTGATTGATTCCAATTAAATATATACATCGTTTTTCAAATGTAGTGGAAGCCATTGCGCCGCATCGTGTCATACCTCCCTTTCTGGGAAAACCTCTAAAAAGGTCACTCTTGCACCATGATAAAGCATTGATTTTGGCAATTTTGTTCGTGATTGAACGTAAATCATTTTTCAAAAAACCATTAAATGGGTAGGGCACGGTTCGAATTGAAACTAAAAAGGAAAAAATCAACATTTGAATATCCAAATATTTTGCCACGCGATTGGCAAAGGGTAAAATCCCAACTTCGCGAAATTTGTGCCCCAAAAACAAGGATACCTTTCTTTCTTGTTCACGCCCCGGAGAACATTGCACATTCAAAACAAGATTGTCACATGTTCGTATGTTTGCGATTTTTGTTAGGATAGTTAAATACAATTCTGGCTGTCCAGCGCATGGGTAAGCATGACGTGATTGTACTTGAGGTCCGTAGCAATTTTGGCTTAATAACAACATGGTTCCGTTCCGTCGAAACAACACGCGAGGTTTAGTTTTCCTAGCTCTACGTATGCCATAACATTAATTTTCAAGAATGCCTTCATCATTTGCAGAAGTCTCTCGCAACCATGTCTCAAACATACCATGCTTCCCAGACAGATAGCAATCGTGAAAGAGTTCAATATTTTCCAGTAGGATGCTGAAAAGTACGTTGTCAAGTGGCATAATCACTCTTGAATTCAATTGTTCACACCCTAAAAACCACTGCCTCCTTTGCAATGGTGATGAGACATGGATTTGGCGCTCTATCTCGTATTGGAAGGAAACATCCTTTCGTTTTTGGAGTGGCAGTGTCCGCCTTCAAGACCAGTGCCTCTGACTTTTTTGCCCAGACGTTTGTGGAGCAAAGGGAGCAGGTAGACCTTCGGCGGAATGCAATTTTCTTCACTTGGGGCTTGCTTTATTTGGGAGGGGTGCAGTATTTCGTTTACGTGCATCTGTTCGCCCGACGCTGGTTTCCGGATGCTATGTCTTTCGCAGCAAAAACTTGGCGCGAGAAGCTCATGGACCGTGCGGGCCAGCGAACAGTGCTGAAACAGGTGTTTCTAGATCAGTTTGTGCACCATCCCTTCATACTTTATCCAGCATTCTACCAAGTGAAGGAGTTCATTGAAGGTGGTACACCATCTGAAGGTTGGCGCAAGTTTCGCCACAACCAGGTAGAGGATCTCAAATTGACCTGGTCCGTGTGGATTCCTGTCTTCCTGTTGAACTTCTCGTTTAGCCCTCTTTGGATGCGAGTGCCCGTCGTTGCCATCGTGTCTTTTGGCTTTACTACTGCACTTTCTTGTCTCAGAGGAGCACCAGAGGAGTGATTCACACCGGTCCTGCTTATATAACTTGGAAAACATCTCCAACCAGACCACCTGCGAGAAAAAGGGGTGGGGAAAAAAAACACGTGTTTGATTTCCAATAGCTACTTGCAAATTTGGTGCGTTCCAATATCTTCAGATTGAAATTGAAATTATCAGACTGCTTACATTTGGCCCCAACATGTTCCAGCTTTTGTACATCGGTCCACATGATCTCCTGAAACACGGCCAATGTAAAACACGGCTTCTCACGAACTCGCAAAGTGGCTCATAAAGAGCATACTTGTAAAACTTTTCAGAATTTAGATTCATGCAATGTATCAGTGCAATGTATTGAGGCAACGGTTGATGGTCATGAGTATGGAGAGTGACAACGAAGTTGACACACGTTCATCTATTTTTGAGTATACCACACTTTAATGAAGCAATGGCGTGTTTGGCGCCATCCGCGAGGAGCAGGAACAGACTCAGGTGAACAGTGGTGGCAACCACAGGGTGAGACATGATGATGGATGTATATGAAATTGTAAAATTGCGAAAATTGCAAGGATTTGTTTTTGAGTATTGAGATTTGAAAGCATCTACGAACGAAATGTTTCAAAAAGACGTAATGCCGTTATGCCCTCAGTATAGTGTTATGTTGTGGTCCCTTCTGCAATTCTATGCGGTCCTCGGAGCGGTGTTCCATACCGTGGATGAAATTGATCCATACATACATAAAGTAAATCCCAACTGGCCAGGATGTGCGGCGCTGGTAACCGCATGGAGCGCGCTACTGGCCTTCCTCCATACGGCGACTGGCAGCGGTTCATGGGCGGTATCACTATGGATCCTTTGGCGCAGGATGACCTAAGATTTCTTTGTGTTTTCAGTGCATGTGTGTTCTTGAATCTGTTGACATTATATTTGGTCATTTTGCTTTGTTGTTTTCTTTTTTTGAATTTATATGTGTTTTTCAAAATCTCCTTGCTGAAACATTGACGTGCCTTCGTGATTCGTGGCCTCCCATTTCACCAAGGAGATACGAACCTCCGCACTATGCTTACCTGGCTGTCCGCACCAGTCCAGAACAGGATGCACAAACGACAGGCCTAACTCTTGATTCGTACTTTTTTTTTCCAGAAATCGCCCGGTTTGGATCGATTTGCAATGTCATGCTATATGCTGCAAGAATTTCAGAAATAACACTGGGATACGCTAGGATTGCGGCGCAAAGGGATCCAAGAAAATAATGCAATTGAGGTTAAGCTGCAATAATGTTCATGTAGGCTTGTTGTTTCGTCAAACATGCTTGATGAAAAGTATGACAGAATGATGCTAGAGAAGGGCTGCCGTGAGCTACTTTGTAGCAAGGAGTGGCAAGGAGTGGCAGGATTTATCGGAACAGCAGGATGGCGAAAGTATGATGAGTGTAATGGCAAAATGTTTCCAAGACAGAAATGCTGCACGTGCATTGGTATAAGACATTTGTGTTGTTGTTGGTTCGGAAAGATCATCAATTTTGGTTGGGTCACGACAGGTCGGGAACTGCGACCAGGAGAGGTTTTCGAAGTCAAGTCCGTCAAGGAGTGATGCATTGTCGACAAAAAGATGTGGCAAAACGGCAATCTGAAGGTTATTGGCAAAGTCATTTGCCCCAAACCTAAACCCAGCATCAACCAGAGGAAATCAAGGTTTGATTAGCGGTTCTTTTACTATCCACCATTGTCACATAGTAAGCCCTGATTGAGCCCTTATTTCCTATGGGGATTGGTCGGCCATGACCAGAGTGTTCAACAAGTTCTTGAGTGGAGTAGATGGGACCTTTCCTGGGAGGTGTTTCAAGAATGTTGCCCCGGAACTGAAACGAGACAGAGGCATCGCATCATGTTCGACAATCACAACAGCACATGAACGTGAACATGATGTTATCACGAAAGCATGCTTCTGTAGTGTAGCATCCTTACTCAGATGTTGTTTTTTTCCATGTTGTTTGCTTCCAGGCGTGGCGCATGTTCCTTGTTTCCGAATTATTTTTCTTGATTCAGCCGCTGCGTGTCAGGAGACAGAAGGCACTACCTTTTTAGAATTGGCCGATTGCCAAGGCCTGCACGTGTCAAAACCATTTTGTTTGTCTTAAGGTCCAGGGAAAACGGCATTTTGAGGAGTCATCATGTTGGTTTTGTAGGGTTGAATGATTGCAATTCCAAACAAAGCATCAACAACCCGCACATTAGATTCATTAGATGTTCAGTTGATTGAGATCCGCAAGTTCTGTGTTCAGTGTTTGCAGGGTGGATTTTGGCCAATGACCCATTCCTTGGCCGCCTTTGCCTGGCACATCAAGGCTGCCAATGGACATGCTGTCGCACCTCCTTGGGAAAAAGATGCAAAGAATGCTTATCACGAAGTTTGCAAAGTGATCACTGCTACTGTCCTTTCCTCCGTTCGATGTACGTTTGATATACGTGTTGTGCGTGTGTGCTTTGTACATTTTATGTTTGCTGGTTTCCATCCGCACATATGCACACAGAATGATCATCGAAATCATCATCATCATCATCATCATCATCATCATCATCATCATCATCATCATCATCATCATCATCATCATCACAAGCATGAACAGCATGAACAGCATCAACAACAGCATCAACATCATAAGCAGCATAAACAACACAAGCAGCTAAGCAGCATAAACAACGGCAACAACTGAATCATCAACAACAACAACAACAACAACAACAACAACAACAACACCAACACCAACACCAACATCAACAGACACCAACACCAACAGACATTACCTGCGGCACTCCAGCGCCTTTTTTTCGGAACCATAGTTCAGCGCCATCATCGTCGTCAAGTCATTGTTATCATATGAGGGATCATATGTACTTCTTCAGGTTTGTCCCCAACACCAATTTTTTGGCGTGACATTTCATCCCCTTCTGGCCATCCCGATCACACTTCAACTCCAAATGTGCCAGGCCTTACCTTGTGGCGTTTCCAACCGCCGCAGCACAAACCCTTGGATTTGCGCAGCAATCCCGAGATCACCAGCCAACGAACGGGCCATCGCTTGCTGCCTGGCACTGTGCCCCTTGGCCGTACTGTAGGGGTCCACAAGTTAGCCAAGAGCCTGAAGAAAGCAGTACAAGGCCATGAAGCTTCAAAGAGCAATCTGGGTTTGATATGGTCCGCTTAGGGCTAGGGCCAAACTTAAGATCAAAGGATACAGTTTACAGATCATTACAGATCTATTTTTGAGGAACTGTCTTAGGAAGCCAGCTTTGCAAACCAAGATTGACATGCCTTTCAATTCCTGTTTCCAAAGCCCCAACCATGGCGTCCAAAGACTCGTGTTATTCAGTTCCGTCAGGTTCCACTGTGTGCAAGAAGTGGCGGCCCCCAGTGATCCCACTCAACGCTTCTTACAATTGCAGAGCGGCCAGGGCTGGGCTTTTGACAAGGCAATGGCGGACAGACAGGTTTTGATGCCTTCATGGAATGGGAAGGTTTTTGTGTCTGACGTTGTGTACCACAGTATGGGGAGAGCACAGGCTTCCCACTTCCCACTTATACTCAGTCTTCAACAACCATCAAGATGGATGGAAATGGAACACTGCCAATATGTGCGAGAGTAGCTAACCGCAACTATATTTGGTTTATATATTTTATGAAAGTCTCTTTCACAATAGGAACCAACATGCAAAAAAAGAAACAGGTACCGTGTAGGTGGCACCTAGATATGTTTTTGGAGCTTCCCTTTAGCCCGGGTCACTCAATGATGTTCTGACTAAGCCAGTCATTGGTCTTGGATTCGTTTTGCGTGGGAGACCGGCACGCATGGCCACAGAAGCAGCGTTTACATAATAAGTTGTTTTTTTCCGGTGTTTACTGTGCTCTCAAGAAATATATATAAGCATATTATGTCGTACAACATGCTTTTAAATTTCATTTTGCAGTAGTCAAGAATCACAACGTCATCGCAAATGATCACACCGGCGTATGCCACATCTATGCAAGTATGCACACGCACGTATATCATTTGTTGACATCTTTTCTCAGCTTCATATGCCATGCATGCATTCTGTATGCATCTATATCTATAAATAGATATCTGTCATAGGGTTGTTTAGACACAGCTTGTTGAGCTTGTGACAGGCAGGCTCCATCCGCTTGTGTCATCGTGAGCAATCCTTCCGAACGGCCAAAGTTGCCAAGGAGGCTTCTGTGGTGGAGAAGTCGTGGAAGAGTCAATGCGATGGTGTCCTAAAATTCAACCCTTTATACTACTTTGCCCTTC
Source organism: Breviolum minutum Mf 1.05b.01 (assembly GCA_000507305.1). Lineage (NCBI taxonomy): Eukaryota > Dinophyceae > Suessiales > Symbiodiniaceae > Breviolum > Breviolum minutum. The sequence goes on from DF239486.1 coordinate 75,948, forward strand.
AATAAATACATGGCACCAATTACAAGCTGGAGGGGAAAACATTTCCGACAGAAGCATTTGTACACATGGCAACCTATGATCTACGATCCAAGGTGATTCAGTAGGAGTGTCACCGTTAGGGGAAGTTACCATCTACAACTGCTGCTTCGCAAAGACCTCAGGATACGTCGGATTTAATCAAGCCAGGTTGAGGCTGACAAGTGCCTTAGGCCCCCGTCGATGAATTATGAGATTTTATCTAAAAAACTCGATCCATGTCAGATTCGATATGTTCAATAGGTACCCCGTCCGAGTATGGTGCTTAGATATGTGCAGCACAACCATGTACAACATTGTACAACCTTTCTGAGTGAGGGCAGTAGCAGCCAATATGAAATGTTTGATGACGTTGAGAGTGGAGACGCTTCCAATTGATACACGTTCGCATTGGTAGAAGGTGCACGTGGCCAAGATGAGATACATATTTCTGACCCACCACCGATGTGACCACATGTTGCCTTTTCCACACCTTAATAAATAGTGTGTGTGTGTGTGACACTGTGTGTGTGTGTGTGTTTTGTTTGTCACCTGTTTGATTTTGTTATTTTGGTTTTGTACAAGGTGTTGTTGTCAATGGGAGCTAATTGCAGTCCAACGTAAGTAGGTGCCACGCATTTAAAGCAATCCTTTCATATTTTTGGTTTTTGCTGATCATGCGGACAGCCATGCCACATGGCAGCCCCACAAGGGTCGAATCTTCCAAAAACCTCCTTGTCCAATGTGGGACAGGAAAGGCCTGCGATCCCAGCGCATCTCTTGGAACCTCCGGCCGGGATGGGTGATGCCGTGGAAGTATGGGGGGGTTGGCTTTGGGATCGTCAAGGTACCTATATTATCCAATCGAGCGGTATGTGCGTTTCACATGCGGAGGAAGTCATGTCACATTTCATATCTTCAGAAAACTATGGAGAAAGTATTGGTGGATATAGTATTAGGATCCGTCCTGCTCCACCATCCATCCCAAGTTCTGAACATCACGGGTAGTGCCTGCAGTATAGGACAAGGTGGTTCTTCAGGAGCGCAGTCATGCCAAGCCTCACAAGTTTGGATAGGATAACTGCTGCTTGACACCACCTCAAGAGGTGGCAGAGATGGCGGAATTGAAACGTTTTTCAGCGGAAGAACTTTGCTTGGGTCAACGACTGAGCCTTGGGTTTAGTGATCAAGTCGCAGATGTTTGTTGGGAGTTGGGGGTCAATATTTGTACGTCCTTTCAGCCCTTGAGTAGTGTAGATGTAAAACACTGAAATCTGCACATCAATTTCATGATAGGTTGTTTTGTGTCTGATTGGAGGTTGTAAACTGGAGGTTGTGAACTCGTATGAACAAGGTGCACCCCTTCAATAGGGCACAAGGCCTATTAAGCCATTGATTTTAGATTCGACTGGCTGTAAGCACAAGCAGACGTCAAAGCTCCTGATCTAATGGTAGATGAATAGACAAATGACACATTTGGTTTGAGAGATGTATACTGCACAATATTATTTTATAACTATACTCACGACTGACCATCCTACACCTCGAAGCATCACCCTGCCAACATGTGTCCGAGGACAGGCTATGTCTCCAGCGTGGATAATGAAGGTGGACGCCAACAGTGCAGTCGTAGATGAAATTGCTGAAGAAAGTCTTGCAAATCCTTTCTGGGCAGGAAGAACAGGGAGGAGATAGTGCCTGATAATATGAATTTTGGTTTGTCATGCCCATCTATAGAGCAGCTGTAGTACTGATTGATTTATGGGTATGTAATGGGTGTAATTCTTCATGAATAGGATTTCGGGTGCCTGTGAAAGTGTGTGAATGAATTGTGCTGTGCAGCCATGAGATGCTTGCAAGGATGGCATTTTGGCAAATATCATGCCTTCCAAGTTCCTCAACCAATTCCGTATTTGAAGTTTACAATTAACGCTCATCCTGCCTACAGTAGTCACGTGCATACAATCCTAAATGTGATGCATGATGCATGGATTAGGCAAGGCTCAGTTTTAAGGCTTCGCTTTCGCTGCCCACATGATTTCTCGTTTAGTGTCAGGTGTTTTTGTGGACGTGGGTGCTGAAGTGGAGGGATGGGTGCCTTGGATTTTGACGTGTTGCCGGAAGTGACTGACATACAGTACCTTTATTTTGGCAAAACTTACTGCCAATGATAATACCACCCGGGATATTATTGTGTGCACATACATGTCAGAAGCTGCCAGAAATTCAGTCTTGAACTTCCATCAGCTTCAGCTGAAGGTAATCACTGGCGACGATTTGGAAGGGTTCACCCTATATATATATATATTTTTTTTTTCCACTGTCCACCTGTCTTAACGGATATATGCTGAAATAGAGTAGGTGAATCCAGGCCCAACAAAAGAAAAGCAACATTGATATGTTGTTGTTTTTGTGAAATTGCATTGTGCTCAACTTGAGGTGAACTATCTTGAATTATCATTACCACCTGCCATTTTCAATGAAAAGATTATCAGATATCCCTCCCCTCCGCGCACCGGGTCGCTGATGATGTTGGATGTGGGATGAACTTGCTTCAGGTGCATATCTCTTTACTCAGCGATGACTACGTGGAAGATCCCTTTGAAGTGGTCAAAGTAGGTGATGAGGCGCCAGGGCCGTGACGGTGTCGTATCATAAAAGGTAGCATCAAGGTGGCTAAGAGATGCGAACAGGCTATGTGAGGCTTTGTTGATGCTACAGTACAGAAGAGTGACCCCAATGACAAAAAGCACTTGATTCGAAATTAAAGAAAACATGTTCAGCATGTTGCTTGGGAAGGTACGTTGTTGCCAGCTTCACTCCAAAGGGATCTAAAAGACAAGTTCAGTAAACCCCAATTTCTCCAGAAGTCACACAGTTGCTGTTTTTGTACGCTAAGAAAGGCGTCCAGAAATCGTTGACTCATCAACATTCTGCAAGGTCCATACCATCGTGACCCAGATCATGACTGGCTGGGAACCCCATACATTCTCTATGGTTTTTGCATGAACATCGCAACTGACATCAATTGCCCACATCCGAGGCCACCCGATGATCAATTTGTTGAGCAATGATGAACAAAACATCATCCATTTTACAGGGCCTACTGTTTAGAAACAGTGCGGTAAATGGAGGATCTTGCCCCACTTTTACTGCCAAACGGTTTCCAAGGACCAACTCCCTACCTCACCACTCATAGTATTGCACCATTGCCCTCCTCCAGCTCCAGGTGTGCTGCGGGGTTACAGGGGTTGGTACTGGTACAAGTGGAATTAGCCATGGTAAATCATGAATTTTTCCATAGGCTGTAGACATTCCTGATGTTTTGCGGGGGAGGGAAACTGAAATTTGGTGGGCCTTATCCTTCAAAAGATGTAACTACTACAAAAATACAGCAGATATAGCAGTTGAAACCAAAAATCTCGCGATAATTTACAATGTTTCTAAGGTTTTCCTGGGAGGTTTAGTTCCCATTCTTCCAACCTGCACTTAAAAAAACATCCTGCCATGATTAACGTTACAGGAGTCGTCTCTACCTCTCCATGGCTCCTTCGAAGTCACGCTTGCTTCCCAATGAAGAGGGCTCACGACCAGAGGCGGGATGAACTGCTGGCCAGGGCGTGGTACAGGAAACTGGCTGTTTGGATTTGCAGTCCAAGGTCCCCAGGCCCATGTTAGTTTGAAGTACCTTCAATTTTATTCCGGGTTGCTTTTTTTGGAGGGATATATATCCATGCATTTCCTGTGGGCCTGGGGTGCTGGTGGTGCACATAGCCATGTTTTGCTGATAGAATTCATGTCGAAAAGTGTAGTTGTAGCGATGTCGGGTGACGTCGCCCTGAATTGCGCTTTGCATGGGCAATTTATTGTACCTGAGTAGCTCATTTTGGCCATATCCAGGTGGATGATTCATATACAACCTATATGTGACCAGAAGACAGTTCTCCCAGATGTAGGGTTTCCCAACATAGATGACAGTTTTCCCTTCATAATTAACCATGAGTCACACGATTTTGGGTGTGAAATGACTTCCAGCAACTCCCGCAGGTGGGTTCACGGCATGACGGCCTGGTGAGTGTCGTCACGGAGTTTGGGGTCAATGTAGTTCTGGGTGATGCCCGGGGTGGTCGAGGACATGAAGGTGGGAATTTCATGTCGGAAGGTTCTTGGCAAACCTCATGAAACTGGTGAAATGCCTTGCAGATTGATAGGGTAGTGAGAAATTAGTTGAAGGGTGGTGGGTTAGTGGGATTTCCATCTTTGAAATGGTAACAAGGTTCCGGTCATGGAATTGCAAGATACAGCCATTTTGGCGATATGAAATCCCAATTGTGGATATCAATGAGCAACACGTCATAGCTTGAAATATAGGATGCAAGAGAGTATGTAATATACAGTACGCCCATATCTATTTTGTTTGCATAAATGCCCTCCAACCATGATTGCAACATAGTTTTCTGTGCCAAAATGTCCATCAATTACTTACAAAATTGACCCTAACTGGAAATCATGTATCTTCACCTGCCTTTCATCCAATGAAGCCGTCCTGAAGCTTAAAAACGGCTGTGACTTGCAAGACGTCACTGTCGCAAGGTTTTCTCCATGTGTCCAAGATGACGGGCTATGTCCGCTCAGTTCCAGAGGTTGGGCCGCAGCTGTAGGGTGGACAACTATGTCAAGTCCAATTTTGGGGTTGGAAGGGAAGAAGGCCATCAGTACATTACCATGGCCTAAGGAAAAATACGTGCCGTTTGGTGCTGATAGGAACATGTTGTTCTCGTTCTTTCATGTCTTCTTCAGGGGAAAATACTGAGACAGGGAGGCACGGACACTGTTGGGTATGCATAGTGCCACCGCCATGCTGAGGCTTTCAAGATTGGTGACAGGCTAAACGTGCAAGTGATTGGCGATAGTGAAGGCCCATTTTGGAGAATCATATGAATCATTGGAACTGGGGTTTGAGCCATGTGAGAGAGCCTCACAATTGACTCCTCAAGCCAACAGGAAACAGAGAACCATTTGAATTTGAAATCGACGACAAGATGCTAGATAATTTACATGAAAATAACTCATATGACATGATGAACATTGAAATTGCAAAGCTTGATTCCTTTTCACCTGTGGCGTTCGGGGGCTACTGGCATACATGTTTCATTTCATATCTTGAAATTGAAAAGCGTTGCGATGGTAGTATCCGAAGTGGATGATTTCTCTTGGTTTCTCCTATCTGATCGCAGGTAGACGGTTGGAACTTTCAACCAAAGCCATCGCCACGGAAGACTTGGATGATAGGTCACGGTGATTTTTAATGCATGGTGGAACATGTGAAGTTGGAGAACTTGTTTCTGTTTTTTTTTTGTGTGGGTGGATTTAGTGCATGTGCTTGTTTTGAGGGGTGCTCGTGCACGTCGTGCAGCAGGAAACTGAAATGAGAATGCTCAGATTGACCATCTCTCAAAGCCAAAATTGTGGCAAAAGTCGGTATTGGATGTTTTGCCAACATCAGACCTGCAATTGTTGAGAGGCAACAATGGCTGGAAGCCAAAGTTTACAACATCAAACCCTTTGGTATCTTTGTTGAGGCTGGCTCTATTCAGACGAAGCTTTGGTAATGAGACCAGAGGTCATGTCAGAAAACCTATCTTTATTTCACCAGTTTCCCCCTCGAAATCCGCGCTGTTGCCTTTGTGTGACGTAGTCCTTGGGGTTCAAAAGTTATCGAAGCTTCACGCTTCAGATAGATTCATTGAAGTTTGCATGGCACTGGTGCGAGTGAGAAACCCTTTTGTTCCATTTGTTTGTTTCAGGCCTCGCACATGATGCGCTGCTCATACATATGACATATGTTTCATGTCGGCAGAATAGAGTTCATAACTTATACATGAGCAGCTCATGATACTGCGCAGCTCATGATACTGGTTTCATCAGGTCACTTTCAAATGTTTTGCAATTCTGGGCCTTTCCGAAGAAGCAGAGGTAGCCCCGAGAATCTAACCAACATTGGCAACAGGGGCTAGGTGTCAGTCATGACTTCCTGCCACCAGGTCACTGCAACCTCCAGTGCCGGTGCCACCCTGAGTGGGAAAGACATTTGTCCTAAGCATTCTTAGATGGTTGAAAAACGGTATAGCGAGTTGAAGTCAGAAGCCTGCATCTTGCATGGGGTATATATATAGAGTATATATAATATAAATTACAAATGTACTTTCAGCAAAAATACTCCACAGTCATGTTAAGGCTTGTCATGTCGCCACCAACAAATCTGAAACAAGTTGACCTCGGTTGAGTCAATATCATCAAGTCGATGGCACATAACCTTTGTCGAATCTTGCAGTTCCGGGTCTATGGGTTCAGTTTAGTTCATAGGGTGAGATTTCAATTGTTGGCACTGTTGTTTTCTCACAGCATTTGCCATGTTTCCAAATATCAGCTTTGTACCCAGGTGTCAAAATGACATCTTTATTAAGCATTTTTGGATGGAAAAACACCAGCTCCATGATGCCACCGTGGCGGGGTTGCAGCATGGCAGGCACGCAAGGAATGGTGCACATTTCTCAAATTCGGGAGGTGCAGAGGGCCGGAGAGTGGGTGAATCATGACTAGAGTCAGGATATTTTGGGCATGGAGGCACAACATTCAAGGAATGGTCCATGTTTAGTATTTGAAATCCATGAAGTTAACTGCCTCTCGTGCTTGAAACGAAAGGTACATTGGGCATTATTGGGCCAATTTGGGTGGGATATTCCAAGGATCAGGACCCTAAGTTGCTGACACAACCGACTTGTTTAGCTCATGATACATGAATCGGACATCACCAAAGGTGGGAGGGTCACATGGACCATGCCATCAAATGCAGGGCTACGTGAAGGATATCTTTGAGGAGGCGATATGTTGCTGTGGGCCAACGTCTGAAAGACTTCATCGGTGACATCAAGAAACTTGTTGTGATGTTTGAGGGGGAAATCTGCGATTTAGCTGGAAGATTCTACTTCCTTTTTGGTGATATAAGATATATGTGGTTATAGAACATCAGTGGTTCCAAATCAAAATGATTGACTTTGGCATCGAGAAGTGTCAACGCAAGTGTGTAGCTGCAGCTTGGTGCTGGACGAACAGGTGGAGGTGGGCGAAGTGGTGCAAGTGCGTGTTCTCAGCAAAGAAGCTGGCCGTGCCAGGGCCTCACAGGTTTCCGATTGCTTGATGAATGGATTTCTTGATTTTCTTGTCTTTCTTGCATGAATGAATGGATGGATTCATTGGACTTTCACAGACCTATGAAGAACCTCTTGGCTTCTCCAAGGGCTGTCAGTTAGTTTCACAAATGTTGCCAAAATGACAAGATATGACAAGATCCTCATAGTTCGTGCAGTATCCTCCAAATTCCAAATCCTTCAAAAGACATTTCTATCGTTCCCTGCATATCTTACGATGACCCACTTTGCATCATGTTTGTCAACATCGCTTCGGATTTTCACCACTTGCACTTTCGCAATTATGGATCGCCAGCCAGAAACAGAGGTCAAATTTACCATGCTGCCCGATTAGAAAAGGACGGCCATCCGCAGTTGCGGGGAACAGAGTGGGAGGCATAGCGGGCAGAACTGCCAGACTGCTGGACATATCCTCGCATTTCACATGCATCTACAGTACCAGTGAGGTGAAGTCATTTAATGACCAGTAAACATGCTGTACCATTAGTGGCATTGGCCCATCTGAATTGGAGACACCGGGATCATAGCAGAATCGGGCAGCATCACTTCATCAATTTCATCATTGTAGCTTGGTGAGGTGACTGTCCGAATGTGTTGCAAGCGAACATGGATCATGCTGACTGTGTACCGATGGAACCCTGTAAATTTGCTGGAGATGGGCATCCATTTGACAACAGGGGCATGCAGAAACAGGGGTCAGAAATTGTGATTGATTGAGTTTGCGGTTTTTTGCCTGGACTTAGCCTTGAAGACTCAACCCGAATGATACTGGCATCCCTGTGGGATTTGTGAGAAAGATTCCATATTTTCCTTGGAGGTTGTGGTTGAGAATGCCGTTGAAGAAATGTTCCTGAGATGTAATAGGTGGCGCAGAGAACAGAGAAAATAATGGCCGGATAATCACCATGGAACATTGGCTCTACCGTGTGCGGCCCAAGGGGGTGGAGATTGGAACTCGATAGGTCTCCATGGTGTACATATACCCTTACAATCCCTTACATACAAAAATGTCGCAAGCAAGAACTTAATGAATGGCACAAGTTCACACACGTTGGCAACTTTCAAGTTAAACTTAGATACGGTATAGAAGGATGTCGAACAATGACTCCCGGTAGGCCTTCCAGTCAGCAGGTCACAAAGCCAACCTGGGCTCATCATAGGCTTCTTTCCTGCCAGATTACATTAATTAAGTTTGGGTGTTATACCCTGTTCGCGGTTCCAGTCCACAACTTTAGGGTTTACTGAGAGCAAGTAGAGTTTACACAAGGGGAAGGAAAGGCCATTAATTAAATTCCATATTCAAGCTATTTGAGGTTTACAGGATTGCCATGGCGGGGCCAGAAGGTTTGGCTGTGCAAGGCACTTTGGACGCTCGGATGCATTTCCCATGAAATATTGTAATTTGTGGAGAGCCTTTACTGGGGTTGCAAGGTAGTTGGGCAGCTAGGTATATTGAAGAGATCCGGAGCCGATAGAAAATGATTCAGCACTGCCGAGGAGTAAGAGAAAACCACTGAGAAGTCGCAGATTGCGCTAACTTTTTCCTCAGGTTTCACCCATCAGCAGAATACCTTAGCTCCCCAAGGAGCTAAGAAAGCGCCCCCAAAGGTGGAACATATTGAACTTGCAACCCTGGTTTTTTTGGCGGATTTTGGTTGATAAATGAGGCAATATGTTGGGGTTCAAGGGTAAACTTCTTGACTTGAGGGCAGATGACATGGATGTCCAAACATTGATTTCAATTGATTTCATGTATTGTATTTGCATGCTCTCTAGTTTTGCAGAATCTATTGTCAGTCATTCCTGGGCACCCTCTTGCCTCTGTGCATGTATCCACAGTATTTACACTCAGGATTGGCTTTTTCCATCTGCATCAGTACCTGAGTTGGAAGTGCAACGTCCTTTGGGCGTGGCACCCGATGCCGACCACGCCTTGGGTGGGAAGCTGGTGAAGAAGAGTACCAGGCGTGGGACTTGAGTGACCATAGGAGAGATGATAGAGATCTATATATATAGATGGACGTTTGGTGAAACGTGGAGGGCCTAATAAACTTATAGAGTAAGAGAGTGTGAGTAGACACGATGTGTAGAAAGCCAACAGCAGGCGGGATGAGAATAAAGACTAAACATTTTGAGATTATATGATTGCATGAGACGTGCTTACATCAAATTGTATTTGCATGCATAAGTCACAAATCTGTATACCCCCTCCACACCAGATTTGCTCCCATTCCCAGCCCCTCACCCCTCAGACGAGTGCCCGGGTACTTCTCTACATCCATATTTCCAGCAGTGAACTGGAAAATGATAAAGGATCCCCCCCAGGCATAAGGAAATAAATAGCAACAGCATGTACCAATTTTCAGTCCATTGATGGGCCGCTACCACAATTCGGGTTTTCGGATTCTTTTCGAAACAGTCCTACCAATACTATTACCAGAATCATGGGGCCACAAATCTATACTGTGTAGCTATGACTCTCACAGGGAGGACCAGGCAGTCCCAGGGGTTGGTTCAAAAATACGAGGTCTGAGGAACCCTGGAATTGGATCAATGGACGTGGTGGTTTTTCTGGCAATGCCGATCTGCTGTTGGACCCCGAGTTGCTGGTCACTTGGCTGAAAAAATTGGCAGATCACAGGGGCATTCGAAAGAAATGGCTGAAACAAACATCATATATATACATTATATATATATATATTATATACACTGCCCCTGCCAAAAAAAAACAGATATGATTGGAAATCTTGTCAGCACTGCAGCATCAAATCATTTGGGTGCAACTATACTAGTGGCAAATTCTTTTATAAAGAGATGAACAGAGTGCTCGACATGAACCTGGTCATTACCTTCGTCCCGCAACCAACGAGCTCAACGGGGCCATGGGCCAGGTCAATTTCAAGGCGGTAGCTTTGGTAAAACGCACAGCGACGATCCCACATTCGCCTCATCTCTTCGAGACCCTCTCAGCATCTGGGCGCAACCCCAAAACTGATGAGTTGGAATACTTGATATAACCAGTTTTGCGGTCCCTGTAGCCTGTAGTGCCCTAATTTTGAGTCAAAGCCATATGGCATGCCAGTGATGTTTGAAGATTATACACTTTGAAGGACTTCTGTCGTAGATTTGGAGCAATGATCTCAGAGCTTGAACTCAGTGTCCTTGACAGAACCAGCATCCGCATTTGAGTGATGTGAAAGGGCATTTGGATTTTTTGGAGTTTCACAGCTCACTCCCTTTTGATAAAAGAAAGAAATTGGAGTTGTGTCGAATGGAATTGGTTTAAGCATGATGTGACATGATCTTATTTTTAGAACCCAAGCACAGCAACCAAGCTAAGGATCGTGATGTGATGAACTCGCTAGGCTTTTCTGTCCACTGTGTGTCTTGACTGAGATGGGTGATGTTGAGTGAAGATGTTCATGACCATCCACCAAGAATCACCAAGAGGCATATTTTGTCATGGGGTCAGATGCATTCGAACGAGTGACAGTTCGCAAAACAGTGCATTGGACCATTGGACCAGACGTCTTGAATAGAACTCGCTTCCCGCACACACACACACAGACTAAAACAAGAAGCGTTGATGTTGAGAGGAACTTCATGGATTCTAGGTCCTGAACACTTTTGAGCAGCATCTCGGTGTTCCCACAATTGTATCCCAATTCAAACTCCTTCTAAGAACTATGGTGAAGGATCTTGCTGATCTTGCTTTAGTGGTTCAATACCTGCATCAAAATGCAAACAATCCTCCGTTGACTATGCAATACACAAAAGCCTTACTACAAAACAAAAAGTAATAAAGGACAAGTCGTCAAGTCGTAGGAACTTTCAGACCAAACTGGGTTCGCTTGGTGTGTCGCACGGGCCAACTCAATTCCAAAGGTACCGAGCACGGCCCAAGAGCAAGCTTCTCGGCAGGAACACCAACTCAAGGCAGGAAGGCATTCCTGAAAAGAATCAAATCATAGAGTTTTCCTCCCAGCAGTTACTTGTGCCAACCCTGCATGCAGTGGCAATGGAAAGCCTCAACCTGGTTTGGAAATTGTGTATTTGGATGTAATTGAGGTGTTTATTCTGTTGGCTCCATATTCTTAGCGCGTCTACTCGTACGTATGTTTTGTTTTGCCTGTACGGCTCACACGCTCATTTTGTTTGACAGTGTAATTTTTCATCCAAGTCATCTCCAAATTGTCTCCCGCATGGAATGCTCAAAAAAGATGCATCCTGATTTCCTTGGGGGTACCCCATATGTGGGTTGACGTTTGGAGGGGGAGGATGCTTCGTCCCAGCGCTGAATAGGTAGTTGCAGGAGTGTGAGGCATCTTTATTTTGTCCTCAAAGTTTTATAATAATGAGTCAACCCAGCATTTTTGCGTGTATAGCTCGTTTGACGTCGTTAGATATGGTCATGATATGGTCAAGTCATTAATCCATTATATTCGTAGATGTGTACAAACTCATCAGTGCAACTTAGACACTGACAGTTGGATGCAGGTTTGCATGCTGAGGTTTTAGTTCCCCGTGGCAACACCCTGACCTTGGGTCATGTGGTGCCCAAAAGCTGGCTGTTGACGGTGTCTGGGACGCTGAAATGCAGTCTCCATGTGGGGTTGCTTATTGTATTTGGTAAGTAATTTGTAAGTTGAGTCATATGACCTGTCATGACCACCATTTTATATCGAAATTACTTTGTATACAAGTTGTGCTTTAACCAATCTCTCAATTGCAACGGGAATTGTCCTTGATGTTGAAATTTGGCGTCTCCTGACAAAGTCAGGGATAGACCTTTGTCGAGTTAGATTGCGGAAGGTAAATGTTAGGGCCCAAACACCCTCTCACAAGGTAGGATTGGAAGCCTGATGTAGGGTAGAACGGTATAACCCTAGTACTAGTAAGATCAAAGTTGCACATAGTCTGACCAGTGACGGAACCGCTGCTGAGATGGTGGGGGTTTGATCACGAAACAGCTAGTTTATCCAGTATTTCATAGTATGATGTTGGTTTCATGTTGTGAATCTTCCAGGTTGGTGGTGGGTTTTTAATGATCACCTTGGGACTTGGAAGTTTCCTGTCCTTCAGTTGGGTGCATCATCCCTGCGTAGATGAATTTGTATGTCAAAAGAGTTGGGAAGATGATCTGGTTGATCAGGGTTTAAAAGCCTCCATTGAATACACAACTACAGGTGATGGCACCGTAGACACTCCGTAGCTGAGGTGTATTATCAAGCACATCGAAGAGCTGAAGTGGAACCTGCTTTGAAATCTCTCAAGCAGATGAGTCACTCAGCTCAGGATGATGGGATTCCTCCAAACAAATCAAATCCAATTCCTGGATTTGAATACATTATTCTTGATTATTGTTCGATACTTGGTCGATTTTTATCCATTTCGAGGTCGTTACTACTTTATCCCTTTTGTAGTTACATCCGTGGAATCGCACGACTTTGTTCAATATTGTTTCTGTTGCTCTTCTTATTTTGTTGTTGCATCTCGGCGTATCATATCACCATTTTAGACAGACCTTCCTTGGATTCCAATTTTTGTTGGGCCAAGCACTGCAGGTGGTTGTGAGTTCTCAACACAAGAGATGCCAGCGGATGCTGAGCCGATGGATCAGCGCCTTGGTGGTTCCACAAATTTCCATGCCATCCTTGGTAGGGAAGAATTGAACAATTCATCCATGTTTGATTATGGTCTTATCAAGGCTTCATTTGAATGGTCGAGAAGACTGATGCTATGTGGTGACAGGAACGCAGATGTAGATATGAAATCAAGTTTTCCTGCCCATGGATGAATGCCTTGACATTCTTACCTGGATCGTTGGAGTTTTTTCCAACCTTTGCCGTTACTCAATCAATTATTTCAAATGAGGCTGTTAATGCATCGCCATGGTTGTCAACGCTACGGACTTTGGGTGCGGTCGTTTGCCCAAAGCTTCTTATGACTGGAGGGAGCAAAGTGGAGCGGGGCTATCCAGGTATGGGAATTTGAATTTTTTGAAGCTTATCTTTTCTCTGAGACTTATGTGATGGTACTTATGTACTTGATATAAGTTTGAACACCTTATTCCATGTATATGCATATCCCCATCTATGTCATGGGATTTTTTCAGATCTAGTTTCGCCAATGAATAGATTGCTTCCTTGATCACACGTCACATGCTCATGAGATTTCTGCAAGACCAGAAGTGATTTGGTGGTACCACAAGGTTTTTTGGCAGGTTGAGCTGTGGGGAACCTACTGAGGGCTGATGTTGATGCCTTTTGAATCCTTTTGATCTTTCCTTGAGGCTTTGTTGATGCTCTTCTCATCGAATTAGGATATCTTGACAACCGCTGAATAGCACCTTCTCGATAGTTAAGCGTTAAGAACAGTTGCCACATTGGCGCAAGTCTAGCCACGTTATGCAAAACCCATTCCGTTTGTGATCGTTTAATACTGAATTTTCCATGTTCTAGGCCCGTTCTGTCACTTTTTGTGTTTCTGTTTCACAATGAGTGTTTGTGACTATGGCTGAGGCAAGGACAAGACGACATCGAAGTGTCCAATGGCAAAGCCTTAGATGCCGAGATGAGTGCCTGGCAACGAAGCTATGAGGTGCTGATCACATGGTGTAAGGAATGGGTTGCAATTGGAACAACGTTAAAAGTAAATTACTGGCAGCCCGGAATCATGTTTTGAACCTGGTGGAACTTCTTTTCTGTGAGTGAGGGATGGACGAGATTTACTATATATGGAAAAGAAATGGTATTGGGCCTTCACCTCCGGCTGTCATGTGGTGACCGTTTGCATATCAACGAAGGTTCCCCAGCTCCAAGAAGAATATACATCTCCAGTCAGTCACGTAGCTGGTGTCAATCTCCAGGCAGCCAACTTCCCGGCGATTGCTGGCCGATGACGGAGTAGCACCTTTGGATGCTGGAGTTACGGGGCCATGAACCCATGGTACGATGTATTACCTTCGTATGATTAACGCCTAAAACAGCCTTGGTTGACTATCAGCTCAACATGATTTTGTTACAATAGATTGGGCCATTGCCAGGTTTTAGCATTCCAAACATCTACATTGGACGATCAATGATTTGGACACTTGGAAGAAGGTCTACCAGAAAGCTATCAGAGTGGAATATTGAAGGCACCTCTTTTTGGATGGTGTGGTTTTTCTTGTAGCAGACATGCCATGCCATTGCCCATGTTTCATGATTTCATCTTTCAACTTTGAGGGAGTTCTGAGAGCCAGGCACGCATGACTGTAGGAATTGATGTTGATTTTTGTTGAGAGTTCTATGGCCTCCATAGGCAAGAAGTTAAACATGCCAAAACTTGAGATGAAAAGAGGATACTGGTAGATACATCATTTGTAGGGAGATCATTTTTTTGACTCGCTATCACGGACTCACGACTGGCCTCACACTGTACCTGGCGGTTTAATGTAGAATTCCTTGCAGAATTCCTTGCTAAAAGAACTTAACCCTCTATGTCTAGCAGAGGTCCATTAGTTTATTTTTACTGGGTAGTTTGCTCTCAGTACCATATCATTTGATGGGATTGCTGTTGTTTACATGCGTCATTCAGTGGTGTTGGATGCTCCTTTGCTGGAAGCCGGCAATTCCAACTTTGTCAAGATTGCACGCGTTCATGGCCCCATTTTTAGTGCCATGCTGACAGAACCTCTCACCCGACATGATCCTTGATCTTCCCTGGGTTCTCGCTGCAATGGAAAAGTGTGTGCGTGTTGGAAGAGCTCCAGGTGTAGGAATGAAATCCAAGAGAGATAGTTTGGGAGAGGTATTCCCAAACTATTCAACCCCTCAAAATCCCAAACCATTTTCTGGGATACTTGAAGGATGGCAGCACTGCTGCCAGTTGTCAGTTGGTCCAACTCCTGGAGCGGCATTTGATGGGGGATCCACATCATGTCACTGCTCGACATTTTCAGCTTCATAATATCCAGCAGACAGAAAGTCAACAAGTACCGCAAGTACCCCATCATATCCCCCTGAATATCATTTCAAAAGGTTTCATATCATTTGGTTTTGATTTTTGTCCAACTGCAGAAGCGGAAAAGAACACTTCACTGGCCGTTGCATGCATAGTTGACACAGCTTTGCATCACCAAACCAACACAAGTGTCCACCCCCCAAATGAACGAACAGTTGATGCTTGAACAGATGTAATCGCAGGGAAGGATCATCTTGAAATCATTTTTAGAATGTGAACTGCAAGTAGGGCAACTAGAGCACGAAAGGATGGAGAGGTTCTGGGTCTTCACCAACACCGAGACTTTTTTGGATGTGTTTGTCTCGTTATGGCATATGGAATTTACTGGGTAAACTACCCTGAAAGATTCAATGAAGGACGTAGCTGGCTCTTGTTTGTAGAAGGTCCATTTTTCATCTTCATTTTCCACAGTTGGTAGCTTTATCATGCGTTCTCTGGTATTTCGTCAATGATATTTGATCAGTTCAATTCAAACAGTTGAAGAGGTGATTTTTTTTGTCAACGCTGCGCCCATTCCGCTTTCGGCCAAGCGCCATGGCGGGGACGAAAAACATGCAGATGTTGCTGGACCAAAAATAGTGGCGGCCACGATTAATTAATGGGATTCTTCACTGTGTCAAATATCAGAAATTTGGATGTACGCATGTCTTAAGAAGTATTGGAAAAAATCGCCTGATATGGTTCCTAGGAGGGCACAAAAGATGAAACAGCCTTCATTTCAGATTCAAAGCGAGCATCAACTAGCACATTCCTTGTAAGGTCGAAACATCAGATACAAGGTATAGCCACAGTACTTTGGTTGTGGTCAACTGTTACACCGTTCACCGACTTGTTATTTCTTATCAATTTGACCATGAGTGTTATCTACACCTTCAACCCTTTTCCATTCCTGGTGGGTCCAAGGTTGGTGACGCGTTTCGAACGGCTCTCACGTCGAATCAGCTTGGCTGGGCTCTTGTCGAATCATCAGGCGACAGATGCGATTTCTCAAGGCCGGCGAGGATGCTGATGAGAGAGAGAGAGAGTGAGGCCTAAGCAGCCAAAGCCGCGCAAAAATTATGATGTTTACAACATGATGGTGTTGACGACTCTACATCACTTCTTGTTCCAGTGCCTCAGCGTTGCTTTGGCAAAGTAAGGATTTGACTCAACCTCGCCCGAAAGAAAAAACAACTATGACTAGTAGGCCATTCTGCCCAAATGCTCTCAGGCAGAGTCAAGGTGGATGGCAAGGTGGCAGCCAGCAACTTCAAGGAGCGGTGAATCTCAAAGACTCAATCGAATGCTTGGCAGTTTGCTCTTACTTGACTTGAGTCACGATGGTGTTTGAGTGATGTCAAAAAGGAAACTTATTCCGAACTGATTCCAAGATAGGAAGCAACAGTTGAATCCAGTTGAATCCAATTCAGGAGAATTTCTCCTGCTTGATGTGAAATCCTTTTCTTGGCCTCCAGGTTTTCGAACAAGCGCACGTGACCTTGGAACCTCGGTGAGACTCAGGATGTCACATCTCGCTTGTTCGGGGCAAGCCTCTCCAAAATGATCCAAGCGTTCGTTATAACGATATAGCTTTTGCCACAGTTTTTGTTCAATGCCAATATCAATATCATCATGTTAAGAGTTTCAAGCTTGATTGGATTTCCAGATTCCCAGATGGTGACTCTCGTGCAGGCTGTGTCTTGACAGGCGCAAAAATTACACGTTTGGTCTAAAGTTGGGCTATGGGTCCACTGTGATGAAAGTCAGTCAGGAGTCGGAGTTATAACTTCATTCATGATTGCTGGTATTGGAAGACACAGAACAGGTAGCCATGCACTGTTAGGCACTGATGGTGTCAATGGCATTGGACATCCCACTGCCCTCAGGATGGGGTGAATGTGCCTCCTCCCGATCCGGAACCCAAGCTCTGGGCCATGTTTAAACCACGGTCGCTGGATCGAAAAATGCATGGGGAACGGTGTTTTGTTCCGTTTAATGGTTGGAGCTTGTATTGTTGAGGCATTAGCTGCTTCAGGGGAGGGCAAGCACATCATGTTTGCCATGTTTGCTTGCCTTTGCATGGTTTTGGTTGGCATATCGTTTTCCTTTCTATGCTTGGGGGACACTCAGTACATTTCAATCAAAATAGGACTGTATTCAATTTGGTAGTTTTTATGGTGTTTAAGTCTTATGAAGACTACCGGAATCACCCTAGAGTGAATAAGCTGCAGCGTTTGTATCCAATCCTCCAGAAGTGGGTCACAACATCCGACCAGGTGTCTAGATGAATAAAAATGAATCATGTATTTAGCTTTGTTCCTCAATGGCTAGTACATGATGTGATGTACAAACCACGTGATGTGCTTGGCTGAAACAGAATCCCACCCGGTGTTGCCAAGTCGGCGGCTTCTGCTTCCCGATATCAGGAAAGTCCTTTGCGAGAATCTCGAGCGTGAAGATACCCAAACACTCCGAAGCCGCATGCGGCGGTGGTATGAGAAGGAGTGTTTGGTATTCCTTGCATATCTTCGCATTATCATATATTTTATTGTTGCCATCCTGTTCCTCCTCTTGCTCGTCACATATCATTCTACCTATCTTATGTCCTCATGGTCATCCTTGTCATCATTGGATTCTCTTTTGAAGGGCAGCACAGCAATTCAGAGTAATCATTGCCCTTGAGTCTCAGTTTTACCGTAGAATCGGGAATCCTCCAACGGGACCCTCCCAGATCATCCCCAATGCTGAGCGTTCCTCCACTTGCTTTCTTTGACACGTCATATTCGTAGCTGAAATGCCATGATTTGACAAGATTCGGGGATGCAATGAAATGCTATGACTTATATACAGCCGGTAAAATTGCATAATGAAGCCTCACTTGAAGTGCCCAGCTCTCTTACCAACATGAAGAAAAACGCGATATTTCTGTCTCCATCCATTTATCCAGGAGTCGCATCGCGTGGGAAATGCTGCCTCCATTGGTTTGGAAGAAGAGAGTTTAAAGGATAGACATTGGATCATTGCGCCTTGCAATGAACAAGGCTCCAAATCGGCCACTCAATGACTCCATTTAATTTCGGATAAAGTGTTACAAAGATTCTTGGAAACACTGCAAATTTGTGCGTATGTTTGCTGGTTGGTCAGATTTCAGGGCACACTCTTCTCCAATGGTTGGGAGAGGGCACAGCTGGATTGTCAGAATGTTGTCAGACCTTGTAAGCAACAAAATCGTCAGGCAGGTGGGTGAAATCAAAAGTTATCATAATGTTTCCAATTGTGTATTTTATCCAGTCTCAGATGTAGATTGGTGGAATCTTGTCAGATTCGAAGATGTTGTATTTCCATTTGATTTCATAAAACTGTCCCACAGAGTATGTCAAACCAACCTAAGGTCACCGGTCTGGCCTACCAGTTCGATGGCCTAGTCCTTTTGACCAACGATGGCCTGTTCGCGGAGACCTTGGCCAGTGCACGACCCGGCTGTGGAGATTGAAACCGCAGGGGTTGACTAGGTGATGAGTAGCCACATTCAAATGACCGAAGACGTTATAAGACCGCTTATAGATAAGAAGATATGTCGAGCTTCAAAGCATGATTTTGATTTGCTGCCGAGCTTAAGGGGCAGGACAGGCACCTGACTTTCAAAGGGCCAGGCCACCTCTCCTGCACCCAAAAGGTCCCGCATATATCAGACAGACGTCGACAGGTGCCGAAGCCAACATTTTGAGCGCCTTCGATTGTAAGATCCAAGGTGCTGCCGGCGATGGTCAGTATCAATTTGTTTGTTGGTTTCCCAGGGCTTTCCGACAGAAAAAAACAAAACTTCACATTTTGTTCAGGATAAATTGCTGCTCTGGATGACACATGTTTTTTTGGCTCAATTGAGTTGTACCAGACTTCCTGATGGCTGTTTCATTCATGTCGACTTCCCTAGATCATGTCCCCAATTACGTGTGGCCCACAATAGTGTCGGCCATGTAATTACTTCAGGTGACAGCAGTGAACTTACGAGTCGATGCCGTGCACGTCGCTGGCGGTTCAGGCGATCCCCCAGTGGATTTGTTGCACAAGTGGCGGACCGGCGCCCGTGCTGCCGGAGTCAACTACGGCAGAGAGCTTCGGTTGCAGTGAATGATTTCAGCGTGTTTCACCAACCTGTCAGAGATCTACAATGAAAGTATACTGTCACAGAGCATTTGCTGTAGTGTATCTCCACTTGTAGGGACTTGAATAGTTTAGTGATGGATTTGCAGGGGCCAGTTACTTCAAGACTCTGAGTTGATTTTCCAATAGTTAGTCTAAGGGGTGCTATTGAATACAAGGGGTGCATACTCTGTGGGAGTCAAGACAGACATCAAGGATTCAAAACAAGGTACCCGGTATTTGGCTTTGGGATGCTTTGGGGATTTAGATATAATATTTGGATCAGCCCACTAACTTTGGGAGGGTCCTGATGGGTTGTCTTTTCCTTTGTGCTTGCTTTAGTCTTATAGCTCAGAACTGGTTTAGAAGTTTCCATGTGTATTTTGAAAGGCTCCTTGTGTGATCTGTTAGAGGTGGAACAGATAACGTGCAATGCATGGCATAGATGTTGTCACTGTTGACGGCATGCAGTGCCAATATCGCGTACTTACTGGGCATGTCTTGGTTTTGAGAGTTCTGTGAAGTGTTTTTGGGCAACCTGTTTTCAGTATTGACTGTGATTCTTAATGGGTTTGCTATTCAGTACTCTACACGGAGGACATGGGAAAAAGATATAAAAAGTTTGAATGAATCCCATTTCCATCACAAGTAGGGCCACACGTCGCGGTCGGCAAGGTTTTTTGCTCGGTGACAAAGCGCACCGGTGCGACATTTCGCCTACGGGTGAGATATGTGGAATCCCCTGAGCGACCTGTGGATATGTCACTCGACTCCCATTTTCGGTCCTTTTTTTGTCATGCTCGAAACCATCCTTTTTTTTGCTGGTAATGCTGGTACCTGTCCATATGCGCACACATAATATCCCTATACATGTCCTGAATGGGATTGTTGCACTGGGTCACGGGTTGCATGATATGTGCAAGGCATTTCCTTGCTTGAGGTGTGGTTCGACATTAATGTATGTAGTGTTTACAACTTTGCATGCAAACAAATCACTCCTTTTTGGCGTGACATGTGTTTGCACACTTGCATTTGGATATTGTGAAAATGATTTTTTCACGTGCTTTGACTTTTAGAGGGATGACTTAACACAAACGAGGTTCTGGGTTGTGGATTGATCAGTGCTGGTCAGCATGTAGGTCTTGGCAGGTTGGTAGGCAGATGTAGGCGAATAAAGTGAGGAAGTTTGCGTAGCCGGCGTAGCCAAGTCAGTTGTGGCTGGAAATGTGCCTGTATGCATTCTTGTGGGTGTTGATGTCCCGATCCTGGACTTTGTCCATGTTCATACATACAGTATCATGCACTTGTTTCTGTTTATGAATTCCGGATTTTTTCAAACTGAAATATCCCAAAGGCAGCCTCATTGGAGGCAGGGCTGTAAATGCCAAAGTGCATTTTGGGTTGGGGATTAGAGTCTAGAGGAATTTTGGTAAGATGCGGTGAAACATTTCTCCGTGAGGCAGGGCCAGGTGATTTTATGCCTGTAGCTTATGTAGTATGTGTGCTGCTTGTTGATGTGCAAACAGTACGCGCACACACACACACACATTGTGAATCATGTGATTTGCAACTTCGTGAATCTACAGTACTAGTACATCATACAAGCATCATGCCATGTAACACTGCAAAACAAGTCATCGTCTCCGTCGTCATCATCATCATCATCATCATCATCATCATCATCATCATCGTCGTCAATGTCGTCATCATTCTCATCGATGGCAGCTCTTCACCACGCGACACAGCAAGCAAATTCCAAATCAAGCATATCATAATCTAAAAAGTGTATGTTTAAATGACTTTCCACATATCACTGACCGTGTGCGATCGATGCAGAGAGTGGCACCATCATTGGCCTTACAACACTTGGCTACCATTCGAACTGGGATGTGAGTGAGTACCAAATGGCCCTGTTTTCCTGCATCCGCCTTCAATTCATACATGCATCACAGCATTACCTTACTGGCACTGTCGCACCTGCAGTTTCACTATATAGATACATTTTCTGAAACAAATCATGGATATGCTTATCTGGGAGTTCTGTTTGATGCGCATTTGTGTTTGAACTTGGGGGCCTAAACAGCATTGCTTGACATTGTCAGTCTTATCCATCGCAAGATGCCAAAAAAACGTCTCCACCGTTGTTTGCTTCACATCATATTTGTTTTCATACTAGGCACTCATTAGACTTGTGACAGAAATTCCATCAAATCCCAACTCCTTGTATCTACATGGTATCATGACTTCCATTTTGGGCCCAGGCTTTTGGATGCACACCGTATGCGCATCCAAACGGTACGGCGCTATTCCTTTGGACCGTACCTTGCAGGTGGATAGCAAAGGAGCCAATGATGTCTCAATGATGCCTGTTTGATAAGTGAGCCATGTCACACAACATAGCACATTAGTAGGTGTTCAAAAACTATTTTTGCCATGTTTGCCCATATAACATCTAAGATGCATGTTTTTCTATATCGTTGTACGTTGGCAAGGTGCATAAACGAGATGGAGGAAGAGACTTGCATAGTTTTACACATTTACACTGCAGATACCAGTTTTTTATCATTGATCTACATCAATACCTATTATATATAGGTAAGTTGTTTGTTGGACAGTTACATTTAACATAATGCTGCTAATTTGAAGCCACTCGTTATCCGCAATTATGGACTCATAACGGGTCGATGCTGGTTGTAGTTTTTTTTGAAGCTCTTACTTGCAACTACGCGAAAGGGATGATAAGGTCTTCCCAAATATCCTAGAAGCAGCACATGGTGAAACTTATGGTGATCTTTCCAGAAGCAAAATCTACACTTATTATGACCAATGCCGGCTGAGGTACATCGTCACAAATGTTGCTTGGCCGCAGCATGTAGCATGCAGGTTGGGGGGGATATTATGAGAAGTTCAACGCATACCACCCCAAAAAAGGCGCTAGAGAATGACAGGACCAATGAATTGGTGGGCTTATGGTAGCTGTGGTAAGTTTCCAACAAGTGTAGTGAGGGCCCTTAACTACTCTACAAGTCCACGACCTTTCTTTACCATATCATATGACCATATGTTATTCTCTTTGCCAGTACCTGCGGGGCGGCAAAAGAAACAACTTGTATACGTAGGTCTTGGCTCTTCCAAAACCCGAATCACAGAGGAAACACCTGGCCACTCTCTATATTGATGAAGTCTCGACAAAATGCGCAAATTGACACTCCATGGCCTATTCCCCCCTTTGTGGGCAAAGAGTGGGCATTAAGGGGTGCTTGCAAGTCGTATACATACAACGTTTCAAAATGTTGTGAGCCCTGAAATCGACTGCTTTTCTGGAAACATGAAAAGAATTTCAGTCTGGTTTCTTTCGCCAGTTTTGGCGATTTCGTGTTGCGGCCCTACCCGTGCTTACGTCCTTCTTGTTCATGCTCCGCCCAGCTCCCTATGGATAAAGTGGTCAGAGTGCCAATCCACAAGAGCATCAGGCAGATGACTCAGTTCATAGCTATGACACGACTTTGTGTTTTTGGATGGACAGGGTGGACTGGCTGGGTAGATTACAATTTATTGCACGCAGTTGTTTGTGGACTAAAAGATTCCATGATTCTTAGGGAAAGTCTTCTGGGAAGTCCAGCTTCGTTTTTGCTGGCTCCAGCATCCAGCATCCAGCATAGCCGCGTCAGCAGGCATTTGCTCCCAGTGGCCGACATGAGACAAACACTGGTGCCAGTTTATGGTACTATGCTGGAGGCCACGGAGCTGCCTTCTGTTTGGCCACTCTTGCAAAAGGGATGAGTGTGAACTTGCATGGGAATTCATAGCTCATGCCTGAAGTAGTTGGTATGTAGTTGGTAATTAGTAGCTATACTCATGCATTTGAAGGCTTATAGTATGTCTTGGATTTTTGACTGCAAGCCCATTCCAAAAGCTGCAACAAGAGTGACGGACCTTCCATGAATTCAGAATCAAGCAGATCTAAGTAGCATGGTAGATGCAGTATGTAACACCTTCCCAACTGCATTTATAGATGCCGATGCATTGTACCCACCAGGACGGCCAACTTCGGACACCCCAGCTGCTGCACTCGGCGGTGTCGCCCACGGAGGCGGAAAGTATTCCAGTGGTATTGCCCTTCCGTTTGGTGACGTTTTTTTATTTTTCACCTTCAAGGCCCAAATTGACTCAGTTTGGAGATTGTTAGCTTTGCTGATTGAGATGAGTAAACCCACAACGTTGATTGATTTGAATGGTCACTTTCTCACATCCTTTGGCCTCCTTGCTGGAGAGGCTTACCCAGATGAAAGCATTGGAGAAAAGACGCATCCTGCGGGTTTGGTGGTGGGTTGGTTAGGCAAGTTGATATTGCTGATGGATTCCACAAGCTGGAGCAGTCTTGGTGCATTTAACGTTGTCATGCAATGCTGTTTTCATATTATTATAGAATCTTATGGGCACCATCATTTTGATTTTACAAAAAGTAATAAGATTCTTAGGGTTTTCCAGCCAGCACTGCCCTGAAACACGCCGCAGCCCCTTCCCAGTTCCAAATGCAGCTTAGCGCCGACGGACGGCGGACGGCGGGCCGGGCGGAGTTCCCTGAGTGAACTCCAACACCGTGTCTTGGGAGCATTTCAGGGATCATGAAGACGATGATGACGACCCCTTGGAAATACGTAGGACGACCTTCGTTAAACACTCCAATGCAAAGCCTGACTTGTGAAGGCTGCTTTTGAAGATGGTGAATCTTGGGAAGTTAAAGGAGGAATACGCTTCTAAAATGTCCCATGATGTCACATTCATGTTCGATTGGTGTAACTTTTGGAGAATGGCCTGGATTTCTTGGTTCGAGACCTCGCAATCCTTGACACTTTCTTCACCGTAAAACCTTTTTACCTCAAATCAGTTGGGCAGAACTTGTCACGACCGGCGTGCTGCTGGTGCCATGACGGAAGCGGATGAAACAGTGGACCGTGGAATCCTTCAACTCGAGGTTGGGGTGGTTGGGAAGGGCTAAGGCTAAGGTGGCTTTAGGTTGGTGAAGGGTAGAGGATGGTATGCACTTGGGAATCACTACAGAATGGCTGGCCCAAGGTTTACCATCAAATATGTGCAAGCAGCGACTAAGAGCAGAGAGCCTTCTGCAGGTTGCTGTAGTTTAGTGATCTTCTGGTCTTTCGATTTCTCCATGTGTGAATTACATTCATCCGAAACCTTGTATTTTTTCGATTGCTGGACATGTCAAAAAGGCATTTTGAGCACATACTCACCGCATCGTAAATGAGATGATCGTGATGATAGTCCAGAAACCAGGTGCAGTCTATTGCTGGAGACACGGTCTTTCAGATGGAAGCTGAACAAGCATGGACCTGCAACAGGGCAGAGAGTACTTAGAGTGTTGGAGAAAGGGGCTCAACCCTGTACCTTCTCCGCCCTTGTTAGAACTTGAGCTGTTCAGTCGGCAAAGTAGCATTTGATCTAAGTGCCACCTCACTATGGACTTCATCCCTATTAACTGCAATACTAGTTTTGCAAGCGGCATTTCCCACGGTGGATCAAGGGCTGGAGAACTTCGAAGATTTGTTCTTGCCAGGTAGTTTTTTTGGAGAGAGATGGTGGTTAAAGTGCCATGTGGCAAAACACTATGCAAGTGTTATCTAAGCACATTCCCACTCGAGAAAGAATATAAAACACTCACGGTTAAACATAGCTGGACCGCTGGGCCGCCAAGTGCCCCGATGCAGCTTCCCAGGTAAAGAGCTTGTGAATCGAGCGCGGCAGGCCATGGTGAGAGGGACCAATGGTTGATAAGAATAGAAAATAGAAGGGGAAGTCACGAGATATTTTTAATACATCTTCAATGGTTTCATTTTTTGCATATTCGTAATCACATATGAGATTTTGATTCATGTATTAAAGATAGAGCGAGGTTGATAGATTTTAGACTGTGTATAACAGTGTACAGGTAGAAAATTGTATCTATAGAAAACTTGAGTGCAGCAATAGGATACGTGTGACATGAGAGTTAAATATTTGGAGTAGTGAGCGGACTTGGATTGACTTTGGCACCGCTGTTCTATGTATTGGGCAATGGTTTCATGAGGGACATGCAGAGGTGATGTATTATCATGTCTTATCCGGAAATGTCCAGACGTGAACCATTTGGTGTTTTATAGTTGTACATGTTTCAATAGCAATAGCGCCTTTTGGAGGCTGTGGGACTACATAGTGAGGGATTGGTGAATCAGTGTGAGCGTGTCCGAAAGAGTAATCTGTTCATTTTAAGATCAGATTGAATGCCCACGAATGCTTTGAGTGGAATGCAGTGTTTTCCAAATGCATCCAAATGCTATATGCCTCCACGAGATTTGCATGTGTTTTGCGATCCGGTTAGCATGTCTACTCAACTACATTTTGATGAAACCATTGATTGGTAGGATCATGCTCAAAGCTAGAAAGGAAGCCTTGTTTTTTCTCTTGCACTGAACCTATGACGAAATCTTGAAATACACCTGTAGCCTATGCC
This sequence comes from Breviolum minutum Mf 1.05b.01, assembly GCA_000507305.1. NCBI lineage: Eukaryota > Dinophyceae > Suessiales > Symbiodiniaceae > Breviolum > Breviolum minutum. The sequence continues at coordinate 101,811 of DF239486.1, forward strand.
TATGACACCTTTGGAAATTGAGCTACGTTTTTTTTTGCCATGAAAGGATTTTATCAAAAAGGGAACTCCAATTATTGAGCTTCATCCTTCCTGGTGTTTGTCATCCTCAGAGTCAAACATGTAGTGCACCCGAAGTCCGGCCATGAGATGTCAGAAAAATATCTCTATAAATTTCTATACTCGACCCTATCCTTGAATGCATCAAAATATTGTTTGAGTCAGACAAGGTCAAACTGAAACGACAACCTCTCCCGAAAGCTCCGCTCGGCCAGCATTTTTACATGCTTCCGTCGGTCAAGGGCTACTTGGAGGTGCAGCATGGGAGAATTTGAAAAATGGGCAGCTAAGGGATTTCCCCCCAACTACGGAGACTCAGCCAATCTAAGGCTTAGGGGCGTGTGGTGAGTTGCGGGTACGGTTCTGGCAAGGTCGCAGGGGTTCCACGAAGTCTTGACAATGTATCGGGCAGGTTGCCAGGAAAGCGTGATTCAAGAAATGTCCCAAAGCTTCTGCAGTAAATAAGGTTATGAATTTTGTTTCCGTTCTCGCTGTTGGGGATTTCACCTGCGTTTCTTTATGCACGGTCAGTCAATATGTTTCACGGGCATGACGCCATCAACACCGATTGAATTTTGTGGTTTGGCTTTTCGGCAAGCTCCCAAACTGAGCGATTCTGCGATTGACTCTAGAAGCCGCTCCGCAGAAATTTCTCTAATCATAATAGGTGCGCAAAAAATGTGTTGATTCTTCGCTGCGTTTGTTTTCTACAAACTTTTCAGAGAAGATTTCAGCAGTATTGCAATACCCATGAGCTTGTGACTTATATCCCTTGTAGGACGTAACAATCCAGCTCCATCAATGAATCTAGAGGAAGATTTAAGGTCCCCAGAATGACCAACACAAAACTTGTAGTTCTTGGTCATGCCATCACCATCAAATTTGTTGCCTTCAACTCCAGAGTCAGTCTTTGTTGGAAGATGGGGCTTTGCCTTTTCCGAAACTTCAATACAGAGCGCAGGCGCTATTGCTGGAGGGTCAACCACTGGCTAGCGATGAAAGTCAGCTGCTTTTGGGATGTGATGGCACAGTGACCATGACTGCCGTGGTGGGCCGAGCTAGTTCCTTGGCAGTTTGGGTTGTTGGTGGAGTGCTTGGAGACCGAGGAAACTTCGGGGCACACCAATGTACAATTTACTGTGGTTCGCCATGAGATTTCACTATTTTCTGCAGGTGGGTGGTGAAGTAGGACTCCTCTTGGAAACCAAGTGTTTGTTGTCTCCTTGTTTTTTATTTGTGGAAAATATCACTTCCCAGCCAGAATGCGACTTAATCGGTGATTTCCATACGAAGCATCCCTGTGATTTGAAGGGAATGGTCATTTATGACCATCCAAAAGCCCCAAAAAGGACATAGCATCAGAAACGACTAGGTTTGGGAATTTCATCAGTTTTCAATATCAAGTCACACTGAAGTGCAGGAAAACCTCTCAACATTGAAGCTTAGATCACCTTATAAACCTATTCGATATTTGTAGGATACACCTTTCAGATGCTTAGGTCATGTGTGCGCATAAGCGTAACATAGTGTAAGATGTTAGATCTTCAAGTGAACCCTTCAACCACCATCCAATCCACTGTGTCAAAATGCCATTCTGCCAAGGGTTTCGTGATGCTCCTGACCTCAAGGATAGTCGCATCCACGTCGACGAAACGACTTTATGCTTGACCTTGAAAGAGGATTGCCGCCTTGCCTTGCGGGAATTGAAGGACTCGTCTACTATGTATCCTGCCGCGCCTCGTTTGATGGTATATTGGAGATATATCTTTAGCATGTAAGTATGCATAGAGAGAGCAAGAGAAAGTGTGTGAAACTGATGGCTTTAACCGGAGCCCATCATGATTCCATATAATCGCAAATTATGAGCATCTTGAGATATTTGCTCTTCAAACATGTGATTTCATTTACTACCTTAAACCTTTCCTCCTACTTGAAGGTCGCTTGATAAGAGCTCAACATGGGCTTCAGGCAAAATCTTTGGTACTGTAGATGAGGAATAATCAGTAGCAATCAACTACATGTGTTAATCTGAAGAGGCCCCGCCGTGAAACCAAAATTGTTCATTTTTGACATCACCTCTGGCGGAGTGGCTGCATAAATTGCCTGGGGAAAGCACTTGCTTACAAGATTTGGTCGCAGTAGTCCCAGGAATGGTGCTCCTGATGATGATGATGATGATGATGATGATGATGATGATGATGATGATGATGATGAATGTAAAGATGAATGTAAAGATGAATGTGATCATTACAATCACAATCACAATGATCATAAGTCACACATGCATCACAAATTCTTTGAATTTATGGTGGTGCCCGAACTCAGCCCTCTGCCGGGACTGCAACCCAAGGCACTGGGACCTTCCTTGCGACCTGGAGCATTGCACTACTTTGAGGCACCCGTTTCGACATTGTTTTGAAGATTTTTGGATGATTTAGTTTGGATGGAAAGCCCTTTAGAAAAGGACACCGCAAAAAACTTAAAGAAGTATGTTTTATTTAGACAATGTATTGTCCATAGTTTTGCATGTACTTTAGTTCTGAAGGATTGGTCTTGAAATTAAAGTTCGTGGCAGGCTCTGTGTTCGAAGTCATCATTGGTCCGAGTCATTGTTACTGTCAGTCGCCGGTGGTTGCACCCGTTAAAACTTGTTTCTGGCCCTTGAAAGGATACAAAGGTCTTCAATAGGCATAGTCTGGCCTTCTAAGCGCAATGAAAGGGGCTATGTCAGTTGTATGGAGTGCACCATTATAATTATGTTTGGTATTTTTTCCCTTTCCACAAAAGCTGTTGAGTCTCATCCTCCACGTTACAGGTCAAGTTGACTTGGCGCCCAGGCCCAAAAAAAGGGATGGAAGACCTCCATGCCGTACAATTCAAAGATGCTTCATCAACGACTGATTCTAAGAACTTGCATGAGTGTTGTGAAAATCATTTCAATCAAAAAAGAATGCATATATAATATATATGCTTAGTTATTTTTATATATACGCTTTTGCTTTCGAATTATAACTATACTAGTGTAATTTATGTAATATACAAATTTCTGGGGTGAGTATGATTTGAAGCAACGCGGGGATTTGGGGGATTGGGATTGTAGGGTGCGCAGATGACTGTCGCCCTGTCTTGGGTTGCCGGTGTTACAGATGTGAAGCATGCAACTGTATTTGACATGATTAGTTGGATATATATTGAGGTACTTTGTGCTTAAAAAGTCTGAGGTTCCCAACCGACTGTTGGCGGATATCCCTCATGATTTCAAAACTGCAACATGCATGTTATGATCTAAGGAACTCATGAACAACAATATCAACATGCGTTTTTAGACTCCATGCCAGAGGGAGTCTTGAGCCATTGTGAGTCAGAAGCAGCTGGAAAGGTGTTTATAGCCAGTCTGTGAGAAGCTGATCGAATAGGAAGTGAATAAGTGATATGTAGTGTTTATTCTATTACTTAATACTTTGTTGGAACGGTCTATCTTCTTCTTACCCTTAACTCATCGTTTTGGACGTTCCCAACACCAATTGGCCAGTAAGAACGAAGAAAAGAAGATCAAAGTCATTGGTTAACGTGGAGGCATTTCCCGAACCACATGGACACTGGAATCCTATGTTCATCATGGTTTAGGCTGTGAGCCCAGGTTTGCCCTTCCTTAAGGTACGGAAGACCATTCTTTCTCAGGGTGCAGCTCGTTGATAGGGTGAATGTGGGATGAGATGATGGGAGCTTCCCTGATGTTGTATGTAGCTAGCCTGCTAGGTTCTTCATTGAAATCTCATGAAGTGTTTCGCTGCCAGTGTCGTACCAACCACTTCAATTGGACCGTTGGATTACTCTTGACGCCGGTGACAAACGCGAGGACAGCGCGTGAGCTTTCGTATGGGAGTGTGCCATGAACTTCCTAAGCACTATTTGGGCTGCTGGGCAGAATGCCCAAGCGATTATGGGCTCCCACCCGCTTCCCCCAAGACTTTTTGCAGTATCCGGTCACTTCTTTCTGCGTTTTCATGCCTGTGAAAATACCACGTGCTTCGAATGGTTCTGCATTTTGTGCTCAGATGACCAGTCGGAGTGTTGAATTTCGTTCTATTCTATTGTTGCCATTACCATATGGTTCGAACATTTGCTTGAACTCGAGGCAGCACTCCTGACACAGCATCGTTCTGGTTTGACGACGGAGATTCCTACTGTGCAGGCGATTCAAAACTGACAGGTTTTCACTACAGATAGAAATGCACCACACACACGTATACGCAAGTTGTGTGATGTTTATGTTGATGCTACATGCACTTATACGCACTTGTTTTGACCAGAGAACACCTTTCTTTTGCCCATGCCATGTTAAGGTACGAGATTCCACACGGGCCGTTTGCAGACCCATGTTCCCATGAAACATGGGGACTTAGTTGGGCTGCTAGTGGATCTAAGGACAACATGGAAACTGGAGGGAGGAGGGCATTTTTTTGAGATCCATGGCTTCAACTCACATAGGGGCTAGTATCACATATATATATATATAACATATATGTATATAGCTGTAAGTTGTTAGTTTGTTTGTAAGGAGCCTTGTTAGAGGATCGTGTCTATTTCCTTCTCTGCTCTTGTTAGACAGCATCCCCAGATATCCTTTTGTTGTTCTTGCTGGTAGTTGTGGTGGTGGTGGTGGTGGTGGTGGTGGTGGTGGTGGTGGTGGTGGTGGTGGTGGTGGTTATCATCATCGTCGCCGTTGACAGCTGTCGTACTATTAGAGCTGCCGTTGCTAAGATCATGGAGTTCACTGTGTTGCCAAAGCTTTGAGGTCTGACCTCATTTGTGTCTGGTACTTGCACTCCAACATTGTCATAAGGATTTGTTATGGTCACCTTATCCTTTTTGTAATGCTCTGGCTGCAATCCCAGAGAGGTGCAAGAGGGGCCTCATGATGAAAGAAATGCTGGGTCGTTTTCGAAGAACCAATTTCCCACTGAACCAGTCAATCATTCCAATCGGAATCATCCTGCACACAGCGGAGCAACGAAAGAACCAGCTCATCATGGCAGGACTCCAAAGGATTTTTCCTTGGAATTTGTGCTGAACCGACAAGCCACTGGACCCTGCCCTAATGTGGCCTCTGTTTTCCGCGAAGGAGTGGGCGGGGTCGGTTTTTTAATGGATGGTTGACTGGATGCAGCACCTTCATTTGCCGACATCATGAACCGTTCACGATTTACCCACAGTCGTGCACAAATAGTTACGGTCACAAGTAGTTCGAGGTCGCCTTAGAATAGCATAAAGAAGTATAAGTTATATAAAGTAGTTCGGCCTCCAGCTGCCACAGCCATTTGGGTGACATGTGACCGTAGCTTTGATTGATCAACAGGAGAGCCGCTCTACACATGCGTGAGCTTTTGTACGAACCATCCGGGTACCTTGGTGATTTGCATATGATTTGCAAACAGCCTTGCTGTTTTTGTATATTAAAAGTTGATCAAACTTGTTTGCCCAATAGAAATGTATATATACATGTATGTATATATATATATGTACACATGTAGATTTTCTTGGTAAATCCCTGATCCGTGTGAATTCTCCTGGTGGAAGGCGCAGTGGTTAACAAAGATTGATGTCTTTAAGCTCCACCAAACAAGACCTGTTTCCCAAAGAAATTGCCTGCTGGGAGGCAAGGAGTTGTGTATGTCATATGGAGTCCAGCCTTGATACCATGCTGACCATCAATCACTCATTGCTCATTGATTTGCGATTACATATGGCGGAGGGTTTCATCATTTTTTGTCATTCCTTTAACATTCTAATTGGCACCCTTGTGGTGAAAAGACGGAAGATCCATGGAAACAAGAACGGGAGACATGGTGATAGCTATCCCCCTTCAAATTTTCCCTACAGAATGGTAGAACTTGAGTTGGATGTTAGGCTTATGTAATGAAATCCCCTATCCCTAACTAAACAGCCAGTAATAAGGTATTCTAGGTACCTGAACCCACCCCAGAAACCCACGTTTCAAAAATGGAAATAGGGGATTCTTAAGGGGGGTAGAATGTCGTTGGGCAGGTACCCTTGAAATCCCATGAATACAACTGACTGATACAACCCACGACGGAAAAAAATAAAGACAAGACGGCCTTAATGAAGTGGAGTGACATTTGGGTTGGTCACGGTGGAAAAAGTGAACACCACCAAGATGACATTTTTGGAAGCTCGCGGATCCCAAGGAAAACTCTTCATTTTAGATCCAAATTCATATCATTGCAAGCGCCCCTTTGAGTTGAATGGGGTTTGATCAATTAGTCACCCCAAAAAACGCTCAACCTTTAGCGTTTTTCGACCTAAGTTTTGCCAAGTTTCGAGTGGGAGACCAAAAATTTTCCCAAAGAAATTCGTTACCAACAAGAAATCCATCATTTTTAACGAGTAAATTCACATCCGGGGGGAGTTGGTTCAAGGTACGCAATTTATCCCTTAGGATTTTTCGGTTTCATCCACGTTGCCCTAGACATCCAAACAGCCACCTCCTGAGGTTCGGTAGTTGGACACCAAAACAGCTTCCCTAAAAACCTTGTCAGGAGCGATTTGGATGTCTAGGGTTGGTCGAAATTCATCCACGCCATTCTTTTGTGATCCAGAGCAAGAGACATTTGGCTTCCACTGCTACAAAAGAATGAACCAGAATCTCTTGACAAAGGGCCAGCATTCTCCTACAAGTCAACTGATCTTCCAGTCCTACACCTGGTAAATGTACGATATCAGAATGACAATTCTTATATAGAGCACCTGAAAGGTTTCCAGGCCTTTGTTTCATGTTCTATGTAGAGTTGGTACCTGTTACTAGTGCCCCATGACATCATGCATGTCATACTAGCTTTGATGGAGTAAAGTATGCCCATGGACTGATTAATTGATTGACGGATGAAGTAATGACAGTCAGCTTGGAGCTTACATTACACATACATCCAGATATCACATATCGCGGTGTCATCATCTATGAGGACTGTCAAAAGAGGGTTGCCTACCATGTATTCTTGCTCGGCTTGGGCTCAAGGTGTGACTTTGCTGATGTTTGAATGGTCGTCCAGGTTTTGAGGACGTCTCAGCTCGATGCTTAAGATAACTGTAGCTTTGCCAAATGGGCATGCTCAACTTCTCACACTTCTGCCTTCTTCCACGGTTCAAGATGTATGGACAAAGGCCCAACGAGCCTTTGGGAAAAAGTACCTTAGACTTGTCACTGCCAAGAATCGAGTTTTAGTTAATTTTGCACAAACCTTAGAAGAAGCAGAGATAGAGGACGGAGAGTGCCTTACAGCTCTGGTACTTCAACCACAACTGGCAGCAACAGGTACAGCCTTTGCCTTGTGGTGTCATGGAGATAGTGCAATCGTTACCTGGGGTGATGCAAACTTTGGCGGCGACAGTTCGGCAGTTCGAGATCAGCTCAGGGGTGTGCAGCAGATTCAGGCCACAGATCAGGCATTTGCTGCGACTCTGGCAGATGGATCAGTCGTTACTTGGGGTGATCGACGCTGTGGTGGTGACAGTTCGGCCGTTCGAGATCAGCTTAAGGGTGTGCAGCAGATTCAAGCCAGTGGTAAGGCCTTTGCTGCGATTCTGGAAGATGGATCCGTTGTTACCTGGGGTTCTGAAAGCTGTGGCGGTGACAGTTCGGCCGTTCAACATCAGCTCAGGGGTGTGCAGCAGATTCAGGCCTCGTATCGGGCCTTTGCTGCGATTCTGGAAGATGGATCCGTTGTTGCCTGGGGTGATGCAAACTTTGGCGGCGACAGTTCGGCAGTTCGAGATCAGCTCAGG
>DF239486.1:118670-197184 GCA_000507305.1 Breviolum minutum Mf 1.05b.01
GTGGTCGTGGTAGTGGTCGTGGTAGTGGTCGTGGTAGTGGTAGTGGTAGTGGTAGTGGTAGTGGTAGTGGTAGTAGTAGTAGTAGTAGTAGTAGTAGCTTGTATGGGCATCTGCCTTTTTGCACGACTGGATCTCGTTTGGATCTCGTTTCCATCTCGTTTGGATCTCGTTTTTATCTCCATAATTCACCAGTTGTCGCATATCCTTCAAAATTGAAGGCATGATTGTTGAACATAAGCGGTTTGTGAGTCAAAAAGTGAAAAAGAAGTAGCTGACTTTGGGTCGGGTTTCCTGAGTCCCCATAGGAACGCTGATTTCCAGACATATACTCCGAGATGTCCACACAATTCAACCCTAACAAGCGTACCATGGTGAAGTTCAAAATTTTGATATCAAACAAAGTGTTTTTAGATAAATGTGGCGATGGCGTCCTCATGGTGATTCAATATTCCATGTCTTTGAAAAATCATTTGGGGATGTCATTCCTGACCACCGGCGTTCCATGGTGAAGTGCACTATTTTGCACTGACTTCTCTGACTTCCTGAATGCGCAGCGTCCCATTGGAAACTAGCATGCCCCGGGTGAATGCATTGACTTTCCCGATCGGGTGTAGGTGGGAGTGCGTCGAGAAGAGAATGTGAGAGCCTGTGACTGTCTAGAAGAGAAATGCCCGTGCTTGCGCAGGTTTGCAGTCGTTTTAAGGTAACTCTGGAACCCAGATTGATTCTTGTCAGGTTTGTAAGACACAAATAAAGTATCCGAGACTTGTTGTGGGTGATTTTGAATGGCCATACTTATTGGAGATGTTTTGTGTCTTCCAATTAAAATCAATTTGAAGACATGTTGAATATATCATCCCTTTAAGTAGGATCAAGGTAAAAAAAAACATGGGCAAAGTGTGATGCAGTAGGTTGACCTATCCTCTAAATATATATTTATATATATAAACTTTATATATGCTTCAAGGTGATTTACTCCTGCTTCGCTGGGACTTTCGGGTTGGTCGCTGAGTGTTCTCCTTGGAGGAGACCTTTGACACTCAGATCGCTTGTGGTCGCTGCTTGCCATTGGAAAAGTCCTATGAAACTGCCTGGATACCTGGCCAACCATCGGAAGAGGGTTGTTGACTTTGCATGCTTCTTCAACTGTGTAACATTTCCTGAAAATCATTACGCTGCAGCTTCAAAAACATGTGCATTTCTTTGGACTGTGTCATGCAGTGACTTCAATAACGCTATGACACGATGTCAAAGGATGCATTCTTCAATGTGCACACTGACATGACTTTTATGATCATACAAGTCTTTCTCAAGTGACTGAAACATCGTCATGCAGTCATGCATTATATTTGGAAGTTGGGACCGTAGGGGAATTGGCAGGTTGGTTGATAGAGCCACCGATTTGTGTGCCCACTTTGCTGCACTTGGACCTTCCAGGTGTCCGATCTCGAAACCCAAGTGCTTGCAATGAGGTACCCTGGGACTAAGTGGGTTTTAATGCTGAAGGCATAAACAAAAGGAAACTCGACTGAAATGCATTGGGAAATTTATGAATTTTGTTATCACTCTTACCACATGAATCCCTTCTGCTTTTCCGGATTGGCATTTTGATTGCTTGATTTCTTATGTCTCAGTGAAATTTCCTTGCGATGCAGCACCTCATTCTTTGTTCGATTGTTCGAGACCAAAGGCCATTTTTGCCAATTCCCATTCTCTCAGGACGTCATCAACACCCAATGACTTCCCCAACTACTGTAAAGATCTTCAAACTTGTGCCAACAACAGCTGCTAGACGTTAAGTATAGGTGGGTAGTGTGTATGCAACCCCTTTTGGAATACATCTTATACACTCGTACCTTTTTCATGATATCATGTACCGTAAAATGCACGTCTTACGTAAGACCCGCCATCTCCATGCACCAGGCAGAACTTGGCTGAAATTTCCTCGAAGCAGCCGCAGGTCACATAGGGTGGTGGTGTTGCGTTGCTGTGTTTTGATCTATAGCTCGCAAGCTGTGCTACCGAACTGTTGAAACCATGATAGCGAAGAACTAAACTCTGAACAAATAAACTATCGATGATTTTACCAACTTAGGGAACGATGGCGGGAGACAAGGATAAGGAGAAGGATCACGAAAAGAATCTGGCGGCATGGCATGGGTATTTCCAAAGTATGTTGGAATCGTCCTAAAACGAACTAGTTTCAGGACACATCAGATGGGTGAAACGATTCATTGAATCTGCCAATGATGAAATCATGTTGCTTTTCAACCCAGATGGCTGGCTGGTGCGAAAGTTCTTCAACTTCAACAAATCTTAAAGATAACATCATTGCACGAAAACCATGAGACATTTGAGTTATGTGTGGGAGCTTTGCAGTCACCCCTGTCATGGTTGAGGAACTATAAACTGTGTGGAAAATAAAGGAGAATAAATAAGTGATATATGTTCAGCAAAGGGACAGTATATCAGCGTATATACTATTGCTGCTTTTCTTGTCCATCCCTTTTCCTCAAAATGTGTACATGCTGCACTGTATAGATCTTGACATTTTGATTAGGTATGTGACTGCCTAGGGCCTACGCTGTACACTTTATCACCTGCACATAGTGCCCTGCAAAAATATAGGTAATATAGGTTGAGTTTGGTGGTACCTCTTCATAGTTGCTCCCAACTTCACATCGTGCTGGCCACAGGTTCCGTTCTCCGGACTGCGAGGTCAGGGGATGGCAGCTGGGGTTCAGTGGAGGAGGTGTGATGATCAAATCTGAGTGATGCAAATGATGATTGATAGCTCAAGAGTATCAGAAAGGATTTGAATGTGAATTTGAATTTGTGCTTTGCCGCATCAGACTCTACAGTAAAACTTCCGGAGATGTAAAAATGATGTCAATGTAAATTGGAGAGGCTCGTTTGGTCGGCCACTTCATCAGTGTGGTTTGATTGGATGCGGATCCCCCAGAACACTTGAAACGAACTCAGGATTGCCTATGCTTATTAGGTGTTGACACTTTGTTTCGACAAACTGCAGCTTTTTCAGTTCAAAACCACACCTTAAGAAAAAGCTTGGCCTTGCCACAACTTACCCTGACCCTCATGGTCTTGAGGGCTACCGCTTGCCTTTTGGCGCTCTTACTTGTAACGGGTTTAGCTGCAGAAGAGGATGCTTGCGAGGCTGTACCTACGAATGCAACGGCCTTGCTGCAAACTCTGCAGTTGCTCGGTTCACATGTTGAAAACATGTGCAATGGTCAAGCCTTGGGTGTTTTCCTCAACGTCCAAACTTTGTTCTGTGATCAAAAAGCCTTAGTAATGGAATGCGAGTGAAATCAAACCTGCCTGACCATGGCACAGTGGATTTGCAAATCAATATTCTTTGATAAATCACTAGCATCATCAGATTGTGCGCGTGCCATTTGCAACCGGCCAATCAGGATATCCGTTCTTACAGCACTTCATGAGGAGCCAACTGATGTAGACTTGCTCGAGGAGGAGAGGGAGAACGAAAACAATGAAGTTGCTTCATGATTGACACTTGGCAACTCACCTCCATTAGCAGCAGGGTCATTGGTCTGTCATTGGTACATCTTCGTTTTTGGCGGAGATCTTCGTTGTTCTCACTTCAGGTGCCTTGACACAGTCCAATTTTTTTTTTGATATGTTGAAACCTGAAAACCCTGTTCGGTGCCGGCCTTACCAGTTCATTCAAAATGAAATAAATGAACATGGGTTTGCTATTTTACACTGGAATTTTCCCACCAATCAGCTTAGTGGGTGTCCATCTTGTGTTCTGAAGATTTGTTTGATCCTCGTTGTAGTTGGATTGGGCTATCCATCATGGGACAGCGGGACAAAACAATATGTCAATATGTTTTTGATTTATCTATCAAAATACCGAAATAAGTTGTTACTTCAGAGGTGAATTCTCCAAACATCTCCAAACCTGTACTTAAACCAGCTTGGAATTACAATGTGACCAGTTTTCCAGTGATAACACGGCACTCAAGGGAACCCGCCAAGGTGCTGGCATTTTCCTGGTGCTCCAAGCACCTGCCACGTCACGCGCAGTGGCATTGCCGATGACTGATGCCCTGAAAATATGTCTTGTGCGTGCCGAAACTATTGACCATGGATTCTTATGGAAGATGGTTTCTCAGTATCTGACTTATTATTGTTGATGGTGATTGGCATATCATCGCCAGATGATGATTGTGATGAGTTGAGACTAGTTGAGATGATGCCACTGCTAATGATGATGGGTATTGATGGGTGTACATACTGTAATCCTTTTGGTGGATGTCTTTGGGCATTTCTACGGATAACATCTCATGTCTTTTCCGAGCCAGGAAGTCAGGAAGCCGCAAAGTGAAGGTGCGGTGGCTCGGAGTCAATAAGAAGTTGGTCCTTGTATAGAGCTGTAGGTTGATTTGATATGATTTTTTTCGTTCACAATCAACCTACAGCCAATGTCTCAAAGATGGTTTCCAAGTTTTGAGCGCAAGCACCTCAGGTCGTCAAGCTTTGTGATGCGAGATGCCAACAAAAAGTGACTGTAGCCTGATGATGAATTTTGGCTGAAAAAGTCTTTGAAACAGCATCAAGTTCGCATTAGTTGCCCTCAGTTGGAAGCATTTGCTGATCACCACTTAATGCTTGTAGCATGTTGGGATCAATGTTTCCCCCTGATTTGGGTAAACTGGTGGGGTGATTTAGACTGGCTGTGTGATAACTATAGACTATAGGTTTGTATGCCTCAGACTATTTCTTAGATAGATTTAGCTTCAAGTTGTGATTTGCATGTACAATCTGAAGTGAATGCCATTATGTAATGACATGAAAGAAGTGCACCATGGTGTACGAAGCGCTTTCCAACAAACACTGTGCGTTTTGTTCAAAAGCAGTCAACAGAAACCAAAGCTACGATACACATGGCATACTAAAAAAGGTCATCGTGTCAGCAAAAGGTGGAATTTCGATTGATCAAGGCACCTACAGGGTAGACACTAGATTTCAACTGGGATGTCTCAGTTGTTGAAGGATGCCCAACCAGCTTGCGGATAAACTTCGGGCCTTGTGCGATTGGTCGTTTTCCAACAATCCACGAATCATGCATTTCGAAGCTCTATTGGCTTGAAGTTATCGATATGTTATGGATGAAAGTCATGATAGTGAGGATGCATAAAAGTGATACACATGGAGGTGGCGGTTCCAATCTCGGAAGGATGCCCTTTTTCTACACATCGTCATTGAAGGGGCATTTTACCCATTGAATATCATCAAGCGTAAAGATGATAAACTCATATTCTGGCCATTTGACATCAATGCCGACCTCACCCCTTCGATGATGTTTTTTTTGGGCAATCAGCTCCCTAAAGAGTTTCTCAACTCAGTTTAGGTGCCTGCTGCAGTACAGTGACAATTTCACGTAGCAAAGACATCAGAAGATGTGAAATTTTCAACATTACACATTGAGCCTGTTTGTAATATGCCCGTTTTGACAAAAGCGGCAAGAGTCCCAAGAGTTCTTTCATCTAATCATTGGAATGAGTTTGAAGACACCGCATCCAGTCTAGATATCTATACATCCTTTGTGTGGGAATCCATCTATTTTTGTTGGGCGTTCCTCAGTCAACAATCGTGTGGTCGCCATGGCGCAAGCCCTTTTGGTGTCGAAGCCCCAGAGAAGAAACTGAGACAAGCCCTAATGGGACCCTTATCCAACTAAAATTGGGGCAAGACATGATAAGAGTCCCAAAACTTGAGAAGATGAGACTCCCAAAACACCCTTAAGATCTTGAAGTTGTAGTCATGAAGACTGGGAAGAGTAGAAAGCTTCATGAGCTTTAGGGTATTGAATTTCTGGACGTAGGCCGAAAGGTATGATAGATGTTTGATTAGGTCGTTGCGTTGCCAAGACGGGTCTAAAGGGACTTTGACTGTGTAACAATTTGTATTTTGTTTCCTTGTTGCATTGCAATGCAGTTTGATTCACACATAATATGGCATCATGTCTCCTCTCACCTACCCCACATGCAAATACAATAATAAATGCACGTTCACATGCATGTGCATGCATGCAATAATCCTCAAAAAACCTTCTACTCCAGGTGCCTGGGTGTCAGTTTATTCCTCATTGTGGTGTTGATATACTCCGCCTGGGATACCTTGGAGCCTTGGGAGTATCTCGGCTCAGTGGATGGAGATGTGACATGAGTGAATTTTGAAGATTGTAGCGTGGTGCTGCTACCTCAAGGCAGGTATTGCTGATTTGATTTAAGGTAAGGCCGCCAAACCATGTACCAAGAAAGCTGGATCCAACGTGTGAAGCATCGAATAGTAATATGTGGATTTTGTGGGAATTCTTTGGGTTCATTGCGATAAGATGCGATAAGTATCACTAAATCACAATGTTGAGGATCGGCTTGGATTACAACACCATCCTGCAGTCCATTTCCCCTGAAGCGTCCGGGAACTGAGCCACTGAGAAACTAGGTCGTTGAGTGAAGGTCACTAACGGAACCAAGACTTGAGAAGTTGTCTTGTTGTTTTTCCAGGTGGTGTAGCAAGTTGGTGACAAACACTTTGCCAGCTGAATCTGTTTAGCGCAACGTTTCCTTGTCTTGCAGCGTTGCGTCCTGCTACCAAGTAATTGAACCACAGTGGCATAAAATGTTGGTTTTCAGGAAGCTAATCGTCATTGCTCCCAGATGCTTCATTTTGGTGAAAAAATGTCGATTTAGGTCTATGCCATTGCCGTTTGAATCAGTTTCATTAATGGATAGCTGGCTAAGATACTACCCTTAGTTCACCGCCTTAGGTGGACCACTGGCAGACATTGGTTAGGCTTAGGACATCGCTTCGTGAAGCTTCTTGGCTGGAAAGTGGAAAAGGAGATTTGCCTGGGAGAATTTAGCCGGGTAAGTTACGAGTTAGACGCTCAAGGCCCTAAAGGGTGGGAAACAACTTGCTACCAACTGCATGTTTTCTTTTCATGTTAAGCTTGGTGTTTTTTTCAGTTCCGGGGAGTCAAGCAATGCAGTTCTGAAACCCAAGATCTGGCAAGAACCTGCTGAGTCAATGAGTGGAACCATTTCACTGACATTCCTACAACGCCTACGGGCAGGACAGCAGTACGTACAGTTCTTCCATCAGGGCTTAGAAGCTTTAAAACCACAGAATTCAATCTTTCACGTCAAACTATCCTATCACCTCTATCCACCTTTATGGAAACTCAAGGGGCGTCACCGGCTTGGACAGTGGTTCACTAGGGAAATTTGGCCCGAACGACCTGATAATTGAGTCGTGAGAACTACTCATTGCTTGCATCTTTTACATCAAATTTGTTCATGTTCAGAGTGCTCAACTATTTGTTGATCTTTTCCATAACTTTCTGCGTGTTTTTGGCTGTTTCTGTGGCTTTGCTAATTTCATTCTACACATTTGCAGGTTTCCCTCCACAGTGATCACCGTGCAGTTCTCTCATGATGCTCCGGGCGCTTCTGGGGGGCCTTTGCGCTCAAGAACCTACGATGGTTTGGAGGTTTCTTTGGAGCCACTCAGTTGAAGGATGGCCCATTAATTTGATGAACGATTGTCAACATAATAGAGCTAAATATCTCGAATCTGAAGACATGCAGATTTGTATAATAGTGTTTTTTGATATTTAGACATGCAACCATGAAGCTACATGACATTTGTTGATGATGATTGAGAGCTCACCGTGATCGGGTCATTGTGTTTTGTGCCTTGGTAAGACTAGTGGTAAGACTCAGTAACTTCATTGAAATTTTGACATCAAATCAAATCTGGCCCCGTTGTCAAGCATTGCTTGCATGTCAAACTTCAAAAGCATCGCACAAGTGTCACAAGCGGGACAGACCAGCTGTTTTGAGGATATCATTCCAGTATCAGTTGGCGCAGAGTTCATTGCATCTCGGCCTGGTTTAGAGCTGAAGGCAACAACTTCATCGTGCTGGAAAGAGCTTTCAACACAAAGCTCCAAATTTTCATGCATGTTTTTTGTGTGCCGCGTAGTTGTTTGCTTTGCCCTGACAGCCATGCATGTTAAAGGCCTTTAAGTGACTTGCTTTTGTTCTGTAGTTGCATGCTATCCAAAGCAACCCTTCCGCGCAGTATGCCACAGTGTTGGCATTTCCTAGCATTCCTAGCACTGACAAACATGAGAGGAGATAAGTCATCGAGCATGCTGCATATCAATACATCCATTTTCCTCATACTTGCAAAGGCAATTGACACCATCACCACCGCCGCCACCGCCACCGCCACCGCCACCGCCACCGCCACCGCCACCACCACCACCACCACCACCATCATCATCATCATCATCATCGTCATCGTCATTGTCATCGTCATCATCATCGTCATCATCATCATCATCGTCATCGTCGGCGTCATCACCGTCATCATCAGCATGATCATTATCATGATCATCATCAACATCATCATCATGATCATCATCATGATGATCATCATCATCATCGTCATCGTCATCGCCATCGTCATCACCGTCATGATCAGCATGATCATCATCATCATCATCATCATCATCATCATCGTCATCGTCATCGTCATCACCGTCATGATCAGCATGATCATGATCATCATCATCATCATCATCATCATCATCATCATCGTCATTTTATTCTTCATCATCTTCATCACAAGCACAGTCTCAATCATTGTCATGGCATTATCAGGGCGTATCCCATTGAAACTTCCATCTTTGCTACGCCCGCCAGACCTCAAATGTTGGCAGGCATGGTCACAGGTGCCAACATGTTCTATTCTTATTGCAACCACAAAGGAAAACCCTGATTTCAGATTGTGGAAATGGATATCCTAGTCTGGTAAAGACATGTTTCCTCGATTGTCATGTTAGTTTAAATCCAAAAGGTAGACGGGTGAAATGATTGCACCAGAACCTTTCATGTGCTCGCACTCCAACTTCCAGAACCTTTGGGTGTTAGTGGCTCGAATTTGGACCTCCTCTTCCGGCCTTGTGCCGCCATGGCATCTGTGACATTGCGACCTTTGAATGAGATATGCAATGAGGCAAATGACAGAATTTGGGATGAGATTGAGCGAGTGGTAAGAAAGTCTATGGCCAGGGATGGCTACACCATGGTACCTTGACCCAGACAATTTGCCATTTGGGCCTGGTTGTCTTGTGACCAGTGAAGTTGCCCACAGGACCTAGAGACCACATTTGCATTTCATGACAGGTTTTCAACGTTGGACCATCGCATCAGCGTACAAATCAGCACTGCTACAGGCTTCATAGCACACAGACATGGTTTACACATACAGGTGCAGCCACTACCCATCAACTGAGATGCTTAATTTCCTAGGTGGACTGCAGTGCTCATGCTACTAAGGGCGATTCTTGGCGACTACCTCGCTCTTTGTGCAACAACAGCTGCTCTCACATCGCCAAGGTACAAGAAACTCAGCAAAAATTAGCAAAAGCTTCGCACTCTAGACCAGTTGTGCCTGTTTCGGTGAAACGTGGAATGCATGCAATTTTGAGGGAACCTGGACGTATCAAAGCCTTTGGGGTTTTGCCCTGCAACAGACTGAGGTTTCTTCTTGGTGGGACCCTCTCAGCTTCCTTGCCGAGCCAATCGAGCAGATTGTGGGCGTCATTATGGTCAGTGTGGAAGAGTCGTCTATTGCTCGCATTCGTACGCTGTGCGTGTTACCACCTTGGAGAGACCGAGTCGGTTCCCTTCTCCTCCGTGCATTCTTGGAGAGCGCAAAGGCAGGTGGGAAGCGCATGGACTCGGACAAACAGAGTAGGGCACTAGCGGAGGGGAGAGGCTTGATCAGCTAAAACCATAGCCAGCTGAAAGTAGCACATGTTGCAGTTCTAGTTGCTTGACACAGGCGTGGAAATCGGCAATGTGATGAGTTGTACTTACAGCTTGGGAAGCATTTGTGCGCAGGTTGGAGGGCAGATTCAGAGCGCCTCCGGGATGGTTTACCGTGGCACTGCTTGGCTGGAGGCCTTAGCGGCAGACTTCAAATTCCGGGAGCAGGAATGCAATGGGTGCGAGGTGATCTATGGGAGCAGTTGGGCTGTGACGTTGACAGAATTGAATGACAGCAACCTGGAGCAGCTTCAATCCCTTGAGGAGGAAAATTTGCCACTGAGGTACGACAGGGCATTCTATGAAAGATTGCTCAGGAATCCAAGTCTGGTACGCTTGGCAGAGGTTGGCGATGACATAGCAGGGAGCTTGAGCGCTGAAAAGATCCATTCCGAGCGTTCCCGGCTTTGTTGGGTTTGTCAGTGTTGAGGTTTTCTGTAGGGATTGGATACGAGGGTTTGCGGGGCTGCAATACGAAGGCGTCCTTTGAGGATAGGCACTGTAATTAAGGATTGTAGGGGTCAGGTTGGGTATTGTAGCCGTGTTTGACATCCAACCAAGGCTACAGTGACTTCATTTACATCAAGAACTTGTGTGTCCGCCAAGCGTTCAGGAGGCGTGGTGTTGCAGAGGTCCTGGTGAAGTGGCTGCTCGAACATGTGAGCCAAGATTCCAGCCTTGCTGGCATCTACGCCCACACAGAGGTGTCGAACAAACCAATCCTTGCCATGGCCAGAAAAATGAGCTTCGAGATCATTGGACTTGTGCACGATTACTATGCAGCGCCTGCCAATCCGAATGCCTATGTGTTGTGCTGGTGCAAAGCTGGGTATAGGCCAAAACATCCGCTTCAGATCTCGGAATTCACCCAACTCTTGCGTGATCGGTACAAGGAGGGAAACAGGGCCAGATCTGTTGGCCAAGAGATTCCAGTGCCTCAGCAGAATTTGGCAGATGAGAGCGAAGAGGACACCAGAGGTGCCGTGGTGGAGCCCGCGGTCGACGCCAGGCATTCGACAAGTGATGGAGGAACTTCCGGTGGTGACTCGCCAATCTCAGGAGGAAGCTGGGAGTTCGTTGAGCGGTGACTTCACCAGGGTTTGCAGCTTCTTAGGAAAATTCCTATGCAGAGTTAACAGCGACTCCGGAATGAAGAGGGGGAACAGTTTTTTGTATAGTATTTCATTGATATGCAGCAATTGAATTCTTGTATCAAGCACATTTTAATTTGGTTGCAGCAATTAAGTTGACCCCCCCTGCATGGCCGCTGTTGAGTCCCAGTTCCAAAGGGCCCATAATGCTTTTACAGCAGGTAGGGCCGGGTAAGAAGGAAAGCGTTGCCAACAAACCCACGGAATTCCTTTGAAGTTTAGAGCTTTGTGCTCAACTGTCAATCAACATTTTGCAAAGCTCTGTTTCCTGGAGCTTGTGTTTTGGGTTCTCAGAAATGTGCTCCCAGAATGTCCGCAGTGCTTTCTCGAACCCGAATTTAGACCGAATGCGTCTTCTGGCAGCTTCCATGAGCAGCCAGCTTGTAGACTCCAAAGATTTTTCCTCTGAGTCAGTGGGGATGAAATGCCAGCGCCTTTCATGGTTGCGCGCACATGGGATGCTGAGACCTTGCGATGGACCTTGTTCCGAATCCAACCAGCTTCCATGCGTTACATAGAACAGGGCCGCCAAACATTATCCATGCCATGTTTCAGCTTTCCCAGGTATCAGATGTATACCACCTTTGGCCTGGACCTCAACTGTGAGTGGAGCATGAATATCGGACATCCACTTGCTGCTTTGCGAGGCCCTGAATATCACAATCTTTTCGTCAAGCTCCTTGGCAAGTACTTACTAGTGAGCTTGCATCATCTTGCATCGGTGCCACGTTTCTACATGTTTGGGGGATTCATTAACTTGTCCCGACCGCTTCCTTTGTGCACAGTAATGTGGCGCCTGCTCTTGTTGTTTTCGCAAGTTGCCACGTATGATTAGGGAGATAATGGGAGATACGACCATATCGTTTGCTACGCATGTCATACTTCTTTACTCTACCAGTCTCAGCAAGTAGCTTGATATTATGGTGTGAACTAGTATTTTCATGTATTTTCAATGAGAAAATCACGGTGGCCGCGCCAGGATGGGTATGGATTTGTTGACCGTTGCGGCCACGCACCACTATGCCCGGGCCTTCTTCGTCAATCGAAGCTTGGAAGTTTTCAATGGGTGATTGTGGGGCTTTCAAGCGATTTGCACAATCCATAGAAACTTGAAGGCCCTCGATATTACTTGTATACTGTGAAACTGTTGTGGTTGTTGTTCTTCTTCGTCTAACATGGAATCCCTTTGAACCACGCAACATTATTCTCAGCAACTTACTGCGAGGTGTCATCAATCAGTATTTGATACATTTGATACCAAACACATGCAGAGACGATAGGAAGACTAGAGTTTTGGGTGGCTCCAAATAGAAGCTCACGTGTGATCGACAAATCTTGTCACTGCGTTTGTCGAAAGCTGAGGAACAATGATTGGAGATCGAATGGCTCCTTGGCACTGGAAGAGTTGTTTCTTTTGTACATGATATACATGATTGTTTCAAATGCCATATTTGAAGTAGTGTGGGTACAACCAGACATTTAAATATAGATAGTGCTATATTTTTTCCGGAATTGAAAGAACCACCAAATATTGCAGGCAGAAGCAACGTGCTTTGGTTCAGACAGTTGGTCGACCATAGTATCGAAGGTCAATAGTACGAACGGATGCTTTCACAGCGTTTTCCAGCACAAATCCATATACTGTATTCAGGTAGCTAGGTAGAAAGAAAGGTCGATTAGACAGATTAATTACGTTCCTGGATAAGATTAGGTAGGCTGGGATGAGATAGCAGAAGGTAAATGCATTTAAGAACCGATAAACTAAGATTCTCAGATCAGACAAGATCTAAAAAGACTAGATAAACTAGTTTAGTATAGAATTAGATCAGAAGAGACTAGGCAAAATAGATACCGTAGATAGATGATTTGTTTTAGGAGAAGTTCTCACCCTTTCCGGAGAACAGATCTTTGACTTCCCCCAACCTCGTCCAACCGCACTTAGGAGCAATCCTTACGTACACACTTCAGGGAAAGTGCCTTCGTTGATGTGCCACTTTTTCAGTTTCAGG
Source organism: Breviolum minutum Mf 1.05b.01 (assembly GCA_000507305.1). Taxonomy (NCBI): domain Eukaryota; class Dinophyceae; order Suessiales; family Symbiodiniaceae; genus Breviolum; species Breviolum minutum. Next base: position 131,718 of record DF239486.1, read on the forward strand.
CCCCACCGTGGTCGCTGGCCCATTGGACAATGGTCAAATACTTTTGAACAGACTTGCAAATCAAAATAGCTTCAATTGGCCATTATTTTGGTCGGTCGTGGGAAACATGTGGTTCATTGGAACCCAAATCGGCTTGTCTACGAAGCTCGCATTTTGCGTTTCTCACATGATTCTTTTTGGATGGATCTTCCAGCTTTTCCGTGAGTATCTTCTATCAACTTAGACGGAGTATCAGATAAAATATTCCACAAAGAACGATTTGCATGAAGCATGGTCATTGGTCAAAACATTGAATCAAATCGACCAAATCGTGTATATTTAAGGTTTCTTGAAGCACATATTTGATTCCTCTCACTGTACAGTATCCCCAAGGACGTGTCAATCAACTCTCTTGGGTCCATAGCTTTGAGACGTGCCTTTACGTTCCTGTTGGCTTGCTCTACACTTTCAATCCTAAGAAGCAAATCTGAGGATCTTCCTGTAAACCAGTAAAATTCCTCCAAGCGCTTCCTGCGATGATGCATGTATGTGGGCCCAAGTTTCCTGAACAGGTATGACTTGAGGATGCTTTTGACACCTTGAATTTACAAGCACTGAAACCAAATCCTTGATGGCATTGCAGGCTGTAAGTTTGCCGGGTGAGTTTGAATCGGCCATCAAGGAGACCCAGGCACAACTGGTCGCCAAACGGGTTACGCAGTTTCATTGTCCCCAAGCTTTGGCACAATAATGTTTCATTGGTCATCAGCTTGGCAAGATCTTGAAAGGTGTTGTTGCAGTGAATATGGGCGTCAAGACAAATATGGTGCACTATGATATCAAAATTTAAGTCGTATTATTAATTTTGCTTTGTCCAAGCTCTTGGACCTGAAGAACCGTATTTTACTTACAAAGGTCCAAAGCTTGTCCCAGGTGTACCCTACGCTGGTTCACTGCAAGTCGTATTCATGTTGCAGATGAGTTGAGATTGTTGTTGGAGAGTTGCAGGTTTTGCTATATAAATGGTGAGGTTCATTGTTTATGAATTCTACGCTTCCAATGTGTGTAGGCTCAAGCGGTATGCAAAGCCATGTTGGCGATATGTTTGCGTTTCCTATGGGTCTCCATGTGCTACCTCCCAGGTTGGAAGTCTAATTCCCCGAGTCCCATCAACACTGCCAGGTCGCAGAGCAAAAGATTCGAAATGTCCAGGCTCAACAGAAGATGAGGCGGATGCACAGGGGACTTTCCTGGAGAGGATGGGAAAAGGGGTAAGATTTTGAAGGTACTTCTCAATCACAGGTGTACGTTTACATTAAGTTTACATCTACTGGTATTTACTGTTTCAATGGCATGCTTAAGTCGAACACTTGTCCCATACCAAGCGGCAAATAGATCGAAAGGGTCGACGGATGGACGGCTGGACAGGTTTGCAGGCATAACATGTAAGTGTTTACTTCCAAGCGTACTGTAAAGGAAACTAATCTCCATCACGAAGTCATGGAGATTTTAGTACATTTTTACAGTGACTGCTTCCACCGTTTGCAAGGGGAGATGACTTTATGTGTGAGGGGATATAAGTAAACATATTCAAAATATAACAGGGTGCAAACCGAGTGGTGATCCAGCACCGGCACAAAACTTGGCAGGCGAGTGGAGTTTCTCGGTGAAACATTTAGATTTTTCTTGGTGGGCTCACAGCGGTGATAAGCCCTGGTTGTCCAAAGTTTCTTTGTTTCGCTGGTTCCAAGCTTGATGTTCCAAGGAGAACGCACAGAACGAAAGCATGAGCCGTTTGTGGATTTATTATTCCTTTCCAAAGCAAGCACATTTATATATTCCAGCCCCCAGATGTGTAGATGTACATCCTTCACAACTTGTTTGACTAGAAAATATTGCTCAACCCATCCTTGGATCCTCCATGCCTACTGATTCAAACGAGGTTTGAGACCGAGGTGCATGTGTGCATGTGTGTGTGTGTGTGGAACTTTCCTTGTGATTTCAAAGACTGGTAGTACTGTTCCGTTTCACTTCCTTAGCGCCCTTGGTACCTACTGATTCGTATGTGTCAAAGTGCTTGAAGCCATCAGCCAGTAGGGATCAATGGAAGGATAGACTGGCTTTGTTTCCCAAAACTGTTGGATTTTGCGTGGCAGTTGGTTTTTTGGGGGCTGCTGCCTGATGAGTGAAGGAAGATGTTACGTTTTATTGCAAATTGCCAGGTGATCCAGGCACAAAGATATGTGCAGGTGAGAAGTCAGCACCTTGGTGACATTTTAAGGTGCTAAAGCAGGAGGCTCTGATTGTAGATAGGGCTTCTCCAAGATGTTTTCTTTTTTGGGGTGGGAAGCTAAAAGAACTAGGTTCTTTTCAAAGGCGTTTTCCACTAAAACCCGTGGGATCTAAACAGCCGTTCCACCTCAACTTTTGTATCTAAAAAGGGTAAGCAGCATCGTTTTTCATGCTGGATGGTTCCCTCAAAGGGTCCAAGCTTGAACTTCTAAAAGTTGGATCTGAAGCAAAGCAATCAGAATGTAGTCTTTGAACTCAGGCAAGCTACAGCCATGGCGGAGTCTTTGGCAGCAGATGTGTGGATATTGGTTGCAAGGTTTTTAAAGGCAGCCGGTGGTGACAGGGGCTTTGTTTCCAGTATTTGCTATGATATGTTTTGTAGTGATGTACCTTGTTCTTCTATGTGCCGCACACTTCTTTGTTTCTACCAACTGTTCGATCTCAGCTGGTGGCATCTTGCAGCCCAGTTTCTGGATTTCCGTATGCCTCCCATTCCTTGGGGTTGCTGCGACCTTGCAGATTTGGCTTGAAGGGTGCAGCTTCAATGCAAAAAGACTGAAGCTTAAAAAGGCAGCGAAACAAGCTGGACTGTTCCAACAGCAAATGTCAGTAACATAGGGCAGCAGGCGTATTAAACAATCTTTTTACTGTATCATCATCAGCCTGTGTCACTTCGAGTTTTAGGCCACAAAGATGTTCTTCTACTCAGAGTTTGCTGTATGTGCAGCACTTTGATAGCTCTTACAGAAGCCGAGATGCACACAGCTGGTCATTGTTCGAGTGTCCATCGAAGCGACTTATCAGAAACTTTGGTTTTGAGTTGCTTCGGGACCTAGATCAATCAATACAGGGCTTGACACCTTGCGAACACCATCAGCCTCACATCAAGCGGACCAGCCAATGTTCAACTTGGATCTCGTTTGGATCTGGGCGTAGCAACATGGTCTCACAACATGGCCATTCCGCCACAATGCTTGGTGCGTCTGGTGCTTCCTGCCACCAGCGCCACGAATAGCGATGATGTGAGCAGCTTTTGCAAAGCTCTGGAAGGTGCAAATGGAGTTCCACCTTGGATCAGTGGGATGCTGCATGAGATTAGCTGCTTCTAGGCTTGTAGATTGATAATGAGAGCCGAATGTATCGGACCAGAATGTTGGTATGTATTGATATATTTTTACACAATACATTATATTAGAATTATACATTTTGTATAGAAAACACTTTGGAGACACAGTTGGACTAACTTTGCACTTCTCATTATTTGTCCAGACAAGTCAGTTTTGTTGCTGCCTGCCATTTTCCGAACAGCTAAGTCAAGCCACAAGCCCAGAGGCACATTATACGTTCACAACTGGTTTGCTTCAAGATGAAGGTTCTAATGTTTATCTCAATTGACTTTTCAATGAACTATCGGAAGATGACAGTTACAACATTTTTCCGAGCAGACATCTAGCAGAGTAGAAACCTTCAATGGGATCAAATGGATGTTTGATCATGTTGATTGCTATGGAATTCCCAGAGCACAAACTGTTGACCGTATTAGACGTACCGAACGGGTTCCCAGCTTGATCTCAATGAGGGTTGACTTGTAGCCAACGTTCACACCGTGGCCAGGAGAATTTGCGATGTTGACCTTACAGCCACCAACAGCACTACATCTTGTGAGTTTTTTGGCAACTTACTTTGTTCCATGCAAAATCAGTGGAGTGGACGCAGTCCAGGGAAGGGGACTTAGGATTAGAGGGACTTGCGCGTTCTACTAGCTAGCATGTTTGCTTTGCATGTTTTCGGTGTCAGCGCTTTGCTTGTGTCAACTGATTTTTGTTGCACAGGGCAGTTGTTTGTTCGCGCCCCACCCTCAGCCTCCCTACGGCACGCGGGAATATATTGCCTGCGAACAAGCTGTTGCGCAGGCTTTTAGGCCTTATGCATCTATATTTGCATGCATATGTTGTTGCCTATTTTTTGTTTTTTTACCCATTCACATTAGAAAAAGTGCCCCTTGCTGCTTCTTTCCGCTGCGCGGCATGAACTTGTTCACGTGTTTTTTTTATTGCCTAGTCTCCTCTAGAGTAAAGAATCCCTCTGGCAGATGGAATGTTGTCCTCCAGTGTTGCTCTTTTTGAGGTTTGGACCTCCAGGGGGGGCAGTTGGTGGCCGACTTCTCTGTTGGGCCTGGCGCGGCAACGCTGGCAGCGCGCCTCGGGGCGCAGTTGGCAGGTTCCTTTGACGACCTGCTTGGCAGCTGGGAGGGTGGACTTGAGGTATACCACTGTCCAAGCAACATGTAATTTTGGATACATTTTTTCTTTGATTAGCTGCAAGGATACGGAGAGCCGAAGGAAATGGCACAATACATCAGTGGCAATTGTTGGACACGAGAAGCTGACAGGGCTAGCCGACACAAGTTCACAAGCATGGCATAGTAGGATGATGTATCGATGAGGTAGAATGTGTTCCTAAATTTGCTGTATATTGTAGGCCTTAAAAACATTTGGTAGCACAATTTATTATATTATATAACTTGTTGATTTTTTTCAATATATGAGAGAGAGCAAGAGTCATATTCCACCGTCTAGTAACCATTTTGCTAAAAAATTGAGCCTTCAGATTCCACCTCCCAGTGAGCATGATTGGAGGTCGGGCAAGTGGCGTGCACTTGATGCTTGGAGGGCAGGTGCCTTGGATGCAATGCGTGTTGATCAGGGTGCTGTGCTCATGTAGTAAACGCACATAAGAATATAGAAATTTGTTGTAGACCACTGTTTGGTAGTCAGATGATGGGATTCACAATGTTTTTGACATCAGGGGTTATTTATGGTTATTTTGAATGTTTTTTGAGTTGTCCGTTGATGGTGCGACATCTTCTTTTATTTGGTACGAAAGTTTTTGTTGTATGAAATCAGCTGGAAAAAGGGTTTGGGAGAGAACAGAAATGGTGCTCAAACCCAGCACTTCGGTGGTAAGAGAACAGGCACATGAAAGCAATACACACGGCTCACCGCTCGCAATTGAAACCCAGAAGAATTTAGAGACTTCATTGATAACCACACACCCTTTCGTGGGAATTATGAAAGAAATCCAGCACAAATATGACACGATACTTACAGATGAAATTGAAAAACCTACTACTTACCACCCAGATGATATCCTTCACGAGTTCTTCAGCCGATAAATTCATAGCACATCCAGTTTCCTCTCGGTTCGTGGTTCCAGCCATTGAGGTTCAACTCGTCATGCAAAAAGTCAAGACCGCACCGCCGCCCTCCAGCACCCCAGCGGGAGGCAACCGGGGCTCCGAGCTGACAGTTGTGCGATGCTAGTAGGGGACCTTGAAAGCATCAGGACTTCGCAATGAAAATGCATGTCATTACAAGATCACAAGTGCACAGAAATAGTACAGGAGCGCTGCTACTTTGTGTTCATAATCTGTCATATTTGTTGTGTTCAGTTCCCTTTTTCATATGTTCTTGGACGCTATATGCATAGGGTGGAAGTATTATTCGCAATTGCCCCTGCATTTTTGCAGAGATCACAGGTTTGAAAAACGGTCATCACCAGAAATGGTACCCAGTGGCCCCACATCAACCTCATCAACCTCACCAAACAGCGCCATCTACGTGGAAGCCGGACAGGGTTCGTCGCATCGTGGCCAGGAGATGTCCCTCCAGCGCCTCCAAAAGTTCCACCAATCCATCCGCACTGGAGACCATTGTGCGAGTGCCTCTGAATGATGACGCAGAAAACGGGTTGGTTGATGGGAAGCACCCATATTTTGGGGACAAGTCTACAGCCTACAGATTTCAGATTTGAACCCAAACAATTGTGGTTTGGACTACGGATTCCTTGTCAAGTATGCGGTTTTTGGCTTTGTACAGGGGAAGCTCACTACGGAAGGCTATGGCGGCTATGCTTTCAACAGTGAAAACTTTAGGAATCAGCAGTGAAGATACCCTCACAGAAACACTCTCAGGCGTGTAGGACAAGGCAGTTTTGCAAAACGAGGGTCTCTGACTTGGATTGCATCCCTTGATATTCGCAATAACTTTTGCCGCTTGATTTGATTTCTGGGCTGCAACCCAAGGACTAATTTCATTTAGTTGCTTGTAAAACGCCAATGTTCTTTCACTACCTGGACCCCTGAGAGTGCAGAAATTTCTGTACGTTTGGGCTTTCTGAACTGTTGGTACGATTGGAACGCTTCAAGCAAGAACTGAACGTTCCTGAGTAAAATTGAATGGACAACTTTTTTTTTCCTCCCAAATTCACCCAAGGGATCAAAAAAACAATATAAGGGCAGCAAACTATTGGGCGTATTTCCCCAAGATCTTCTCCAACGTTCTGCAGGATTGTGTCAGAACAAAGTAGTGCTCATCAAAAGTTGCACATATCACTAAACAGCACAGGCACAGTCAAATTGCAGTCGGAGTTTTTTGATCCCATTGGCACTAAAGTTGCGTCAAATTGGATCGTTATTGATCAAATTGGGGCAGTTTTGGCAAAAGGCACAGTTCAGAAATCCTGATTTGCGTACTTTTGCGGGTATTTGCGTACTTTTGCGGGATATTTGCGCACTTTTTGCGGGGTGGTTTTGCCCCATTCTTTTTGATTTTGGGCGGTTTTGGACCCCACGAAGCACCAAACATCACCAAACAGATATGTTTTGGGGGGTCAGGGTTGAACTGACATAGCCTTTCTATTTCAGCATCTAAATCACTAAAGGCACCACAGGATCCAAAAGGCTGTGAGAAGGCTTTGCATAGACATGTGGTATCCTCGGTTTTTTTGTGTCATCTTAATAGGCCTATATACAGGCATCAGAGCCATTGTGACAACTTACAACTGATTCTTCATGATTATTCCATTTTCATGATGAGTCTTCCATGTTCATGCCGTTCAAAAACATTTTAGAACGTTTGATCCAAATGGAACGATTGGTAGGATTTGCGGCCATTTGACGGGATTTGCGCACGAAAACCAAAAGTGAAGAAATTATTAAACTTTCAGGGGTCTAGGTAGTTATCAATTTGGTAGAATATATAACTCAAGAATTCCCTTTTTATCGTCGTCAACCGTGGCCCCTTCGGAAAGTCAACGGTGGCTTGACCTTCCGAGGCCAAGTCCCTTGGGCTCCTGGAAGACGTTAACCTTCCCCGAAGCAGACAACGAGGAGGACGAGGAGGTGTGGAAATTAGGTCGAATTGAAGGGGGGAGGTGATGTTCCCATGTTTGTTTGTAAGGTACAACCACAACTTTTGAGCAAGATGGACCAGATTAGCAGATCATTCAAGGGTTCGCATCAGCATGTTGTCTACAGGATCGCAATTTGGTCGCCTACTTTTCCGAAAAGGTAATCCAGACATATTTAGTTTTTGTTTGTCCCGGGCATGCTGGAACAATTGTGGGTGACCATAACATCTATAAATTTTAAATTCCAGCATATTTGGATAGCATTGTTAAGGTCATGAGCTATGGTCATCATCACATGACTAACCCACCTCACAGACCTCCAGTCAGGTAGATGCCAAACTGGACGATGAGGTTGGGTCATGTTGTGGGGACCGAATCTTAGGTTCACCTGGTCTTTTGGCGCAATTTGTTTCTTTTCACTGAGGATTTTCACTACTCTCAGTACAAGGATTCCCAGATTTCCCTTTGCCAAACTGAGCATGTGGAAGAAAGTCGTTTTTTGAAGGGTGATATGAGTCATCCTTCATTATTGATGTGGAATCATATCATAGTGAATTGCCCAGGTTTACATAATCAACAGCAACGCCTAAGGGCAACACCTTTCACCAAATGATATGGGCCACCTGAGGGTCGGTACAAAAAGGCTGTGCGGCCCCTCAATCTGAAACACAAGATCCATCATTCATCTTGTTCCCGAACATGGAAATAGAAGAGAAGAACCCCTTCAACAATTAGCAGGAAGATATAGCGTCAGTTTCAAGGCCTTCCAGCCATCAAAACCTTTTATATATAAAGCCTTGGTGATCTAGGCTTCCATCCTTGAGTTTCACGATTTTGGAAAATATTTGACCTGTCACGAGAATGTTTGGAATTGATTTTCAAATCAAGTTCCACAGATTGAATTGGATCATGAATCCTTTAAGAATACCGATTCACGAATCTATATTTTGAATGCGGGAGCTTCTCATCAAATTCTCATTTCTTCGTCTTGCGATTGCGATACGCAAGCTTTGGAAGGTTGTTCAACTTTTGCGCGGGGCCAAGAGATTGGCGGCCCAGCGACGGCGGCAACGTCCCCATGTACGGGAAATGCAGGAGGCATAGCTCCACGTATATCAGTTACATGTTACCGGTACATGATTCATATTTGCCACATACAGTAATGCTTGTAATGCACCCCTTTATTTGTACTGTGATATGCTGTGATTCTGGGGAGTTGATATACTGAGTATACTGTATAACTCGTACATGATGATCATGATGTCGACCTTTCTTAGTCTATGACACGCATTGCTACAGCTACATTTATGTCTCCATGCGTAGGTATTTGACATGATCGAATCAATTCCCAAGCATTTGGCGAACCTCACTTCGGTATCATCGAATTTGTTCCTCAACATGCTCCAGTTTGAATTGTTGAAGGTGGTGGATGAATTCCGGCCCGCTTTGCTGAAGCTGCTTCGTCGCTTGCGTCGGCTGTATGCTCCTGGGCAAGGTTTATTGGCATGGTGTTATCTTTTTCCATCGGGATGGGTGTGTTCGGAAGTTTTTTTGATTATTTAATGTTTCAAAGCATCTCCACTTCCCATTGGGACACTGATGGACTTGTTTGCATTATTTTAGTTGCTTAGCTGTTTATCTCGATTTGTTGGTTTCCGCCTCACCATTGCTTATTTGCTTGTGTCGGAAACGGTGTGGTCATATACTGTAAGCTGAAGTAGGTGATATAATTACAATTACATTGTCGCAGAAGGGCTCATCTTGCCAAGCTTCAGCCGCCAATTTTCGCTCTGTATATATGCTTCTTGGGCGACAATCCCCAGAGTATATCCAGTTGTTTTTTATTCGATGCCAATCATGCCCACCTTCACCACTTGTAGGGATACTTTTTGGAAGATTGAAGCGTGAAACATGCAAAGTGATACAAGATGAATGTCTGACTTCGATGGGGTCTTGGCGTACCTGACCATCATACATGAGACGTCTCATTGACATTGATAAGACGTTGATGCTAGGGAACAGATTGAAACTGCTTGGCTTGCCTGATGGAGGAAAATGGCAGCGTACCATCCATCAAAAGAAAATCACTTCACACATTTGCCTGGAATGTGGTCGTATGATGTCGTATGTGGCTTTCTCGTTTGAAAAAAGTCACAGCAAACTACACATTAAACTCAATATAAGTTGCAGATTGTCTCTTTGAGTGCAAACCGCAGTTGAAAAGAATTCGGTTTCTCAGGAACGGAAAGTGCAAGCCTGCTTGCGCGTGCAGCGCTACTGGAGAGGTTTCAGGTCGGCTTTGCATTCAGATCGGGTCACCAAAGGTTCTGACAGTGATTTAGTTCGGTCAGGTAACACCAAAGTATGGTTTGTAAATCTTAGGGAAGCCGCCATGGGAATACCAGTACATAATCATGTCAAAGTTTTACTTTGGCGGAAATATCAGAAGTCACCCAGGTTCAGCGAGATTGGGTTCTCAGCACTCTCATAGCTATACTCCGTGGCCAGCACCAGGTCTTTAACCCTCCGCGCATTGCGCCAACGCCGCAGGGCACGCGGAAAGCTGCAGTCCTGGCCACTTGACAAGCGCTTTTTGAGTTGTAGATTCAAGAAATGAACTTATTCAAGGGCACAGGTCTTATGTTTTCTTTTTCAGAATCTATGTTTCTTGTCAGGTATGTTTGGTGTGAAAAGTGGACGGAATTCCTTCTATTAAACAAGTCATGGTTGCTTTGTGTTTTGAACATTATTCTGCTCATGAAGCTATTATACCAAGAAAATTCGAGAACAATTCGGGAGCATTCCATTATTCCCCCTGAGATGCTCGAGTGGATTTGTTTAATCAAAAGTCCTTTTGTAGATCGATTTCGCAAAGCTCCCCTACCATCCTAGAAAGCAAAGTTTCGCAGCTGTTCGTTGAGAGCCTCCAGGTGCCGTGGTGCTCTTGGAAGACGTGCAGCAAAGAGGAGAGGGATGTGAGAAAACCACATTGGCAAACAGGATGTGATCCAAACTGAGCGGATCTTTTACTTGAATTCAAGACAACGTATTGGTTGTATCCTCCCCTTGGCAGAAGACCAGTTATCACTTGTCAAAGAGTCATGTTTTACACCTACCAAGACTCTTTGTCACATTTTTCAGAAGAGTATGACTCATAGTCTTCTTTCTCCCCTGATCACGCTTTTTGCACACGCAATGAAAAGGGCCACGAAATGAATGTGATTTTTGATGGCTGGTCGCATCCCGCACCTCCTGTCCATAAAACCGCAGAATGGGATACAATGACGTAAACTACCTCTAAACCGGTGCAAGGTTTTAGCCAACAGTATCCTTCAAAGGAGGCGCCAGAAGTTGCGTGAATGGTCTCCACTAATACTGGCAATTCTGGGTCCTTGGCACTGCCTGTACCGCGTGCGGTGGCGCATTGCAGCAGCCATTTGTATCCAAACCTACTGGAGGGGCAGCTGTGCACGGGCGAAGGCACACAACGATGGGCGAAGGGAATGCCTGTAACTGGCAACTGCAGAAGGAAATGATCATTGTTGATCTAATAGGCCGGAGGCATGTTACTTGGAATTTTTGCTAACGGATGCAAAAAGCCAGTGAGTTGTCGTTTCATGGCATTCTTCTGTTGATTCCATGTCAGTTGGCACGCCGCCGGGCGATTTATCGGCAATTGCAAGCCGCTGCGCGGGGAGCCTTGCCGCTGGGCTCCGTGGAACTTGTGGTTGCCCCTGAGGTGTGGCCATGAAGTGCAAGGAAGTTGTGATGTGGCTTTCATAAATCTTCGGCAGAGACTTTGTTGCACATTGGCTTCAAATCTCATTTGCATTTGGTCATTTGGTTGGGTCTCAAGATCAATTCTTTTCGGGGTGTTGATTGGGGGAGGGTTGCTGAGACATGCCAAATTATTGTTGGTTGAAGAACTTGATGGTTGAGAGCAGGTGATCCAAGAAGATGAGCTGCTCCAGGTGCATGAGGTTTTGCATCATCGAGCTTTGACACGTGTCTTGGCCATGTGGATGGTGCTGGTGTTGGCCAGGTTGAGGTTTGGAAGTGCGGGTGGCTTTTTCAGATGTAGCATGATTTCGATATATAGCATGATTTACATAGCAATATGGACAACAAGCATCTTCTACTAAGACGAATCTTGGAAACGGTGGCTGGAAAGGTATCCATACCCTCAGGAAATCTTCTGAACCTTTTCGCTAGTGGTAGAGGAGAAGATACAGATCGCAAAGCATGTCGGCCACCAACATGGGCCATCCTTGTGGTGCTCATGTCACAAGACATCCTGTGGATCTATGTTTTCACTTTTCTGGGGTTCGGAAAGGTATACGCGGGGATATGGTTGTGATGTGATTCGATGCTTTCTCTATGCATCCCCAAGTCTTTCCTTGAGGTTTTCATCAGATGCAGCAGCAAAGCACCAACGATGCGGACACGACGGCTACTGTGGATGACGGCAAAGAAGGAAGAGCAGATGAAAAGAGGCGGATGGGTTTTGAAAACGAGTTTTGAGAAGAAGAAAAAGAAAAAAGCGATGCAGCTATTGTATTGTGTTTTATGTCCATTTGGTTGCAGAAGAGTCCAACACATCCATTATGGCATCATTATGCATCAATGACATTGGATGCATCATGTAAATGGCAGCGTGTTTGAAGCAGACGGTAAGCCAAGAAAAATTCCACTACTCAGGCGAAAAAACATCGGTGGTGAAGACATTTCGACATCTTGACGACTTGGAGGGCACAACTTGAAGGTCGTTCCATGTCCTCGGATATGTTTGCCCGAGATGATGAACAGCAAGGTGTGTGGTCTTCAATTCGTCAGGAACCAATGCCCAGGTCAGCCATCTGTGGATTGATGAAGTTGGTCGACCTGTGAAGCGACCTCACGTCATCCCAGATTGAGCCTGTTTCCCAAGTGGGGAAAATCATGATCTACAATACGGATAAACATCAGTGATGGCCAGGAAACTGGAGATTTAGTTGTTGTCAACCCAAGTGGTTCGATTTTTAAGCCGACTTGGGGACTGTGGCCCTGAAGCAGCATCTGCTGAAAAAAAATGGCGTGTGAAGCATTCCCGAATTCAGTTGACCTCAATGAAAATGGTGTATTCAGCTCCCAAATCACAATGCTTTAGGTTGGCGACATATTCCCCAAGATGGAAAAGGAAGGCTAACTGGCCCTACTTTTTTTAAGCTAATGGGTGGTTCAACCAACATCAAGTGTGTCATTAACAAGTGTAAGCCAAGTTTCAACCACTTGTGTGGCACGTGAAGAAAGGGGCAGACACAAATGCCAGTGCAGATGCCTTGTCATAGATCTCCATGTAGTGCCACTAAGGAGTCTATCGCATTGAAAAACAATGCAGCTATTGCCAGTCAAGACCTGAGGTATACAATTGAGCCAACCAGGTCCTAGCGCACGGATGAAAGGAATTGAAATTTTAACAAGTCCTTGGTGCACTTTGATTCTTGCAATTGTTCAGCCAACTGAAATCAAGTTTTCATCGACGATTGGCCCCACATGTGCATTCCACTCGTACCAACATTTGATGTAGCATTCACCCAATGAAGGTACTGCACCTTGTCAAGTTGAAATCTCCTTAGATGTAGCTCTCGGTCATTTGAAGGCAAGCCCACCAGGCAAACACAGTGTCCCATCAGGCCTCAATGCTACACAGCTTTGTGCGGCAGAAGCGTTCCAGAAAATCCTGGAGCTTTTTCCTCTTGATGTTTTTTTGAGTGGATTGGAAAGGAAAAAACCTAGCTTGGTGACTAGTTTGAATCGGTGATTTGTTTCGTGGTACCAGCCGAGGTGATCCGTGGAATCGGTTTTAACTGAACGTTTGAGCAACAAGAGCCTTTTGAGCTGGTGTTTGTTTTCCTGATTCTCCGGGAGAAGTGTGAAAAGTAATGAAACACCGGTGGGAACTTGGACGAGGGCAACTACAATCGGCTCCCTGGAGATGTATCTATACAAAGTCTATACAATGCATACCCGTCCTTGAGAAAGCCGTGATCTGACAATTTCGTTTGACAGGCCCCAAGTTGCTAACACGAATTGATAGCTCCCCTGGGGCAACCTACGCGTATTCAGTATTCAGGTAGCTTAGTAGCTTCCACTAGGAACATGCCTAAGAACTGCAGAGTATTCTGCATATGTTTTGCCATGCTGATGTTTAACTGTAGTTATAGTACGACGATTTACTATAGGATCTATGTACTCAAAGAAACCCACGGAAAAAGTGCCTTTCATTCCTGTGAAACATGCAACCGTCCGAAAAGAAGATGTGGGATTGGTATGATCTTCCGATGTGAGGAGGTTTCAAAACTCCGGATCTTCAAGCTATATACTCCTGAAATTATCACTGTTAATACAAAGCAAGCAAGGGAATTTCAAGGCCACTTAGGTAAGCACCTACAACGCCCGCATGAGCCAAAACTTTGGCCAATGGCCCAAGACATATGTATAATTGTATAATCAACTTCCAAGTTTCAATGGATTCAATGGCTGATTGCAAGGAGCTGTTCGGAGGAGATAGCAACAAGCTTCTGAAGTACATGAAGGCCATTGGGTAGGGATGTGTTTTTTTCCGATTTTTGTTGCTGGTGCAATTTGTTGGATGGTGTTGGCTGCTACAAGCTCAATATCTTAGATGAGGTTTCGAAGTTGCATTGTTGAGGAATGGGTTGTATGTTCTTTGTGGCATGTTTGATTCGAAGCATGGTATAGTTTGGCAGTCCACCATGTAGTCAACACATTCTAATAAAATTTGGGCAACTGATAGCTACCTCAAAGGACTTAGGTTATAGATGACTCCTTAAGAAATGAGAACACGGAGGAATGATACCATCCGTTTCAGCTAAAGCGGAACAATATGAAATGAATTATATATTATCCAGATTAGACATTCCACGTAGATTGGTCAAACGTGAAGTGTCGAGGTTAAGTTTTTCCTCTCCATGTCCACAGTGACGGAGTCTCCGAAAGAAAGGTCCGTGCGATGCGCGATCATCCTGCAGAGAACTCAGTGCTGGGTATCAGAGATGATCCTTGGCTTGGTTTTGGTTTTGGTCAATGGACTTCAGCAGGTGCAACAGAAGATAGATCCTTGAAAGTCATGGTGTTTGTTAGTGAAGCCTTTGGCAGGTGAAATCCTCACCTGCCACCGGTCGTTAATCCATTGGCAGGGTTTTCACCATTTGACAAGGTTTGTTGTGATGTAAAGCCTCGCTGCAGCCTCCTTTGTTGCCTCAACTCTTGGTTTTGACTTTGCATTTTTGAGCTTTGAATCCGATTTTGTGAGTCAAGTCTTGCCCTGGGAGCTGGCAGAAGGGTGAAGTTTGGCTAGAACTCATGAATGGAAAAGCCTGTTGCTTACTATAAGCAGTGAAATTGAGTGGTACCCAACCTCTAATTTGTAGAATTACACCGGGCGAGAGTGTCATGATTCTTGAACATCATGTTATGGAATATAGGGTTGCGCTGGATGATATCAACAAATAGACACGCTTAAAGGCTTCCCAAGAGGATGAGACACCACTTTTTATCAGAAAAGTAAAAGGGCATCCAACTGCCTTTCCCCTCCCAAAACAAGTACATAGATACTGCTGTTTGTTCCAAACTGTTTGTTTTATGTTAATTTCTTCGCTAACGATGAGCCCTTCCTGATAATTGAATACACAATTGTTTGTTGAGATTGATCCAAACGACCAGCTGGGCCAGTTGTGTCCAACACACTCGACGATTGCTTGTCGGCGATCAGGATATTGACATCGACCCTCCGCATGATGTAGCATCGTGAACTACAAGCTTTACGCGATGTTATTTGCTGGGGTCCGGCAGTATTGAAAAAGTTTGACGCTTGGGAGGGTGGAAAAGGTATGGAAGAAGGGTTTGGTTATTTTATTTGTTTGATGTGTGTTCCTTAGTCTGATAGACATGTTGAGACAATAAAACTCCTCAAAGACGGGAGTTCCTTCATGCAAGATGCAGGTCACATACAGGAAATCATTGCATGATAGGCGTTCTCAGAATGAACGTCATACTCTTACGGTTGGATCGTTTTGTGGACCCCCAGGGTTGTCCAAAGTGATTTTTTTTTTGAGACCTGGAGGATCTAATGTTTGCAGGCAAGCATGGGGGAGATTGAAGCCCTATCAAAGACTCAAGAAGTTGATGGCGATCTACTGGTGCAGAATTGTAGTGTTGTATGAACCGATATTGGCATGGAATGTTCCTCATGTTGCTTAGAGCACCGGCAAAGCAATGGTAATGCAATTCCAGACTAGGGTAACAGCAAGCTGCAGGATTTGTGCGGGTGAAAGGCTGTCAAAGGCGCAAGGAATCAAATATATTGATTTAGGACTGGCGAGGCATGCTTGGCTCATATGATGTGCAAGGCACAGCAAGACACAGGCTTCGCTGGAAATGATTGAAGCAGCCTCAACTGTTCTGGCAGTGGAAATTGAGCAACATGACACCAGTGCACAATAGTATTTCAACCATGCAGGCTGGTTTATTTGGTTTGCCCTCACTTGCCACTTGCATGTTCATTCATGTCATAACGCAGTTCTTAGAGAAAAAAATCACATCCAATCACATCCAACCACATCCGACCTCAAGCCCTCGTGTTCGGTTCCAAAAAAGACCTCACCAGCCAGCAACCGAGATTTTCGGAAAATCTCTCCACAAAGTGGGTTGCATCTCAAGACGGTTGGAGCTGTTTTCGGTGATTCACGGCTATGGAAGATTTGGAAGGCTATCGTCAGGCTCAAGCGGCAGAGTGGCATCAGGTGCCCAGGAGTTTTGGGTCTTTGCCGGTGATGACATGCCCCAATGCGCGAAGCATTAGAGTCATTGGCACTACAGTAATGACTTCTTTTCTCATTAATATAGGCGTTGCAATAAAGAATTTGCAATGACGCAGGCTGCTGTAAAAAGCATGGGTGTTAGTCTCAGTAAATTTAAAAAATGGACCCTTTTTCGAGGATGGATGCACCATCCTTTTGGCCTTCCACACTTTGAACATTCTCCACCTCGACGTTTCCCCCCTCTCAAGACTTCTCTTCCCAAATGAAGATTCTTGAGTTGACTCTCCATGATTTTGAGATTTGTAATTTTCTTCGTGAAATGACAGTGGCATGCCTGGATCAATCATTTGGTTTACTGGTGAAGTGTACTGAAACCCTCTCAAACTTCTATCGGTTGGTTGGCAAATCTTGAGTTTCCCAACTGGGGGATGGAACGCAAGAATGGAAAGAAAGGCAATGCAAATGGTGCCAGGCACGTCAGCCGATGGAACTCGAGAATTTGGTTGAGTCCTTGCAACGATTTGCACCAGGTGTGCCGAGTTGGGCAGTGCCAGAAATGGCAGACTTGGTGATGTGGGAAAACATGAAGCTATGTAGTTGGTCCCCATGTTGGTTCCTGTAGTGCCTTTTGAGGAGTCACGAGTCGGGTCCAACACCTAGGCATTCCCCTTGAATGGTAATTTTTGATAAAGTCCTCTTCAGGGGGAGCCACCATCAGGGAAGAGAAAGATTGGCACATCCGTGGTTTCGCAGCGATTAGGGATTATTATACCTTGTATTTAACGGTCATTTGTCCATATTAATATACATACAAATTTTTGTGGTTTCAATACTGTTGTGTACTAGCATCCAACGGTTTAAGCATGTTCAACTCTAATCCACTGTGAAATAGTAAGGATATCAGTCCACTGTTCAAGCAATATTATTGGCATTTGAGTCTCCTTATAACCTTAAACAAGCGCGCTTTGGTTCTTTTGAGTGCTAAAGTGGCGGTGGCACCTCGTTTCTCAGAAAGAGATTTGGCTCAGAACGGTCGACGGGTCGGACGCTTCGAACAAAAACTTCCAATGATGGCGTCACGTCGTCCTGCCTTGCTCCCTTCTGCTGTAACTTGGTAAAGTCTCATCATTTCCAAGGGCACAGGGTCGACCCGGTGACCCGATCCGGATCATTTCAATGACATGTGATTGCATTTCACAATATGCCAAGCAGAGTTTTGAGGAGTTTGATTCGTTGAGGAGGCACATATGTTTTTTCCACTGAAATTGAATTGATTGTGGCCTTTTAATGGAGATATAGTTTTGATCCTGGATAGAGCTCGTTTATCCTCAACTTGCAACCTTGCTCAAGTGTGAAGCTGCATGTAAATGCAGATTGGATGGGTTGGTGGTTTTTCCACCGGGATTTCTACATGTTTCTACTACGATTCCCCCGTTGACTCGGCCCCGCTTGGTTGTTCAGCTGGCCTTTGGCACGTGGCCCATTGCAAGTTAGACCGCTTCTAAGGGACCATTGGATTTAGCTTCTTCAAGATAATATCTACTGGGCCCTTATGGCATATGCATAGCGACATGCCCAGTATGTAATTTGTATATGTGGAATTGTGTAGGGCTGATTTTGCAGCTCAGGTGGCATTGGTCGCCCTCTGCGCGGCGGGACGATTTGCTGCTTGGATTTGGTTTATGTTGATGTGACCTCAGTTGTGCTGACTTCAGAAATTCACACATGGTCTAGAAAGCTACTGCTTGCAGCGAACCTTTACGCTAGCAGCTGATTTTTGAGGTATCATAGGTCGCACCCATGCGCTAATCATTCGATCCAGCTTCTTGTGTCTTCACCAAGGCCTTGTCCTTTGTCCCCACCGGACGCCACGTGGTGTCTCCGGTGCACCAGTTGAGATCTCCAAATGTGGCACGTCATGCCTCCATGCGCGATAGCGAGGGAAACAAGGCGTCGTTCGGAATGACTGGCAAGGGGGGGCCTGTTGGACCTGTGAAAGATGAATGGTAATAACCGCACATGGGAAAACAGCGAAGGCAATTCCACAATCTCCCTAACATAGGGACATGGATTGAGGGCGCTGGAGAGAGAGAAATTCTACAATTGATGGTGAGAAGAAGGCCTTCCAACATATCCTTTTTCCACTTCGGATGTCCCAAGAATTGGTGCATTGAACTTCCCCAGCAGTGATGAGGAAGTAAACGATGAGTCCCCATTCTGCCCCAACTATTGATATTGTTGAAGGTAAGGAGCTTCGGCTGTATTTCCTCAATCAGAGTGGAGCTGAGAAAGCACAGATTCCTAATAGCTGTTCCATGCGGTTCTTACTATGATGATGAATGATGATGATACGATGCTCGATACCCAACACGGAGAGGTGCGTGAACCAAAGACATTCGACGCTTCGGATGCGTCCGCGGTGGTCGGCAGCGTGACGGTGGAGTTCAAGAAGCGACCCTTTGGGGTCTTGGCCTATGCTTCTTGGCATGACCGCACTGAGAGCTGCCGAACATAGTGGGGAGAGTCAACTGGTGAACTTTGAGTTCAGCATCCAAATGGCCCAGTAAACGGCATGTGTTTGGAGATTAGACGTGGGCATTTGAGATGTGTGTATTTCCACCGGTGCCGATAGACATTTACATACATTTACCAAGTTTTCAGAGGAGGAAAACAAGAGAAATGTGGAGCTAATGGCACTGCGAGCCCTGAATTAGCTTTTTAGGGGAAGGCTAGGGCTGACAAGGCCACAACTGTAAATCCAGCGTTTGTTGTGTGCAAACTGGATTGGATACTCAGATAATCATGTGTCACTGAAGGTATGATAGGTGATTAATGGCCATGATGCATTGAATGATTTATACATATCCTTTACGGTTACGCCCTTGTGACACCATTATGATGCCACACATCGTACACATCATCCACAGGCAGCTCGATCCGAGCAGCGGTGGGATTTGCATTAACTGAGGCTCCCAGCACCAGCGGCAAGGGTGCCATGATCTGGAAGATGAGCGAGCAATCCAGGTGTGGTGTGTGGGACATGGGTGCAGGCGAAAGGTGTCAAATCCACCTGGAGGCAAATCATAGGGAGCGAAGGATCAAGTTGGTTTTTGGAGGGGACCGAACTGGCTTGTTGTTAACCACAGTCAGACTTATGACCTGGGACCTAACCAACCCTAGCCCACACAGATCTTCATTCCATCGCGGCCCTCAGCATCCACCAGGTATCCTGGAGATCCCCAGGGCCAAGCATGGGTTGGTGGTGCGCGTCAGTTCATGGCCATCAAGCGAGTGGCCGGGCTTGATGTGCCTTTGTCAGGAAGAGTGAAAGAGGCTCCAAGTTGGAAAGGTGTAGTGGTGCAGTGGTGTGTGTGTGTGTGTATTTATGTTCAGATGATGTTTCCAGATGGTTGAACAATTTGTTAAATGTATGACCTAGTTGCACCACTTTGTTCAGGACTTTGGGTAAATCCTGATCAATTCCTGACCCTATTCTTCTTTCAGTGGTGCGTAGTGGTGGTTGGAACTACAGGTATTTTCACAAATCCTTGGGTCATTGTGGAGTCTTTTCAATGATTTGTTCATGTCGTGACAGGTACAGGCGCTGGGGAAGTCCAGTTTGATTCATGTGCAGGACCCCTCAACCTGCCTACCAAACATTCATCGAATGTAATTTGATTCGTTCAGAACATTGCTGTCAATTAGTGGTCATGGATCTCAACCACACTTGGTGTAGACCCGGCACTTGGTCATGCCATTGGATCACTGCCCAGAACAGTGTTTGCTGTGATCTCTTGCGTTAAAGGACATATCCAATCCCAGAAAATTCCTGAAACAAAACAACAAATCCATCAAACAGCTCAGTGCCGGAAATCAACAGCTGACAGATTGCATCATTTTCTCCTTACCACCCTCCTCATAAAAGGACATTTATCCCACCAAACCGCTGTTTTGGAAATCATTTTGAGGTGAGCACCTGGGATTTCTGGGACATCATGGATCTCTTGGATGCGCCTGGGATCTTACAAAGCTTTCCTTCAACTATATTCATGAAGATGATGTCAATGTATGTTTGTCGTTCCTGTCACTGGGAATGTTTGACTTGTAAATGTTTAAATGCCAAACATGCAGTTTCAGATTCAGTATCAGAGCAATGTTTGGGATCAGACTTGAGCACCGACAAACCTCTAGAGATTCTGGCTGAGGGGGTTGCTCGCAATAACAGTTGGCCAATGAGGATGAATACGGCGATTGATTTTTCTTACCTTTTCCTTTTTGGCAAGAGCTCTCGTTTGTATGACGAGTCTCAATTGACCAGGTATGTGGTTTGATGTCAGGTCAGATCAAAACCAAATCATAGCTGTACTTTGCGTGGTGCACTACAATGCTTTTCTGAAAAGCTATTTTCACTTCCCACCGTATCCAACGATCACATGTCAGAATAGGACTTCCAAGTAAAAAAATAAAGTGCACTGCAGTCCCCCAAAAAACCATTCAGTTTATATAATAAGCCGCTTCAAGTTTGCTAAACCTGAGGACAAGATCCTTGACAATTCCGCCGGCATCTTCCAGTCCAGTGGCAGTGGCCCTATGGGCAACGAGCCTGCGGCTTTGCCAGTGACTTGGCCAACCCCAGACGGCGGTTGGTTTATCCCAAGAATCTACAACACCATCTTCACAAGTTTTGATTTTGACAGACAACCAAATTCTTCACCTTGAGCTGGGAACAATGTTGTTCTCGAAAGGTTCTTGTGTTCAACAAGATTTCAATACAGTGAGGCGTGAGAACATGAAACGATGTTTCAGTCGCTGTTCTGACATCATAGGCTTTCTCAAGATGTAGTATAGCAATTGGTGTAATTGTACTATTTTCCTCGGGACTTTTGATTCACCAATTCCAGTCTTTACTTCAGTGACTTTCCAGTGGATCCAGACATGGGAGTCCTGAAAATGACAGAAAACCCATCATATATCATTTCTCTTACGATGCAAGGCAGTTTAATTACATATGATTCGGAAGGGTGCCACACATGAATAGGGTGATTGGGGTTTCACGATGGAGTTTCCGGTGCCCTGCAATTCTAGGAAACTGCCGCACACCAATCAATCTGCACCAACACTTTGCTAGATGCTAACGTAAGCTCTTCTGATTGCATACAACATCAAGTCACTAGCCACTTTGCCCATAGCATAATGTAGCATGTTTTGTTTGAATATAGTTAATCGCTATGGAGTTATACTATCCAAATTCTGCATACATTCTCCCAGAAAACGATTCATCATGGCGGTCCCATGAGTCATGCTCCCAGGTCACCGTGGAATACGCCGTGTTGAACGACGCGCAGCCGGTGCCCGGCGCACCAGCCTCCGACCTGGGCGAGACCTCCGCCGGTATCGATCGAAACGACGACCGCTTCAAGGATTTGCCAAGGGATGCCACCATCAAAGAGCAACTTTGATGTGAAAGATGATGTAAAGTTGGCGTGGAAGCCTGATGTGAGGATTGGTGTTTATTTTCAGAATTGTTTGGCTGCTTGGGTTTGAAGTATGAAAACTAGGTGAACTGAGTTCAAAATACGTTGTGATCATTTGAGTGAGTAGTGTTCATGTTGAACTCTTCAGAAGCAGTTAAGAGGTTGCTGTGATGAAATGCTTTGTCATGATGCATGAGGTGTATTTGAATTAAAGAAGGATGCCAAATTTCGTATGTCACTTCCCCTATTTGTCATTGCTTTTTGTGTTTTGATACCATCAGTGGGACCGTGGCACCTGCAAGATTGGGTCTCAGGGTTTGACATTTGAAGAATCTTTTCACAGCACTGGGCAGGTACAAAATCCCTGTGGCGCCTGCAAATTACCAGAGCCAAATTGTGGAGTCTTTGAGGGCCAGCGTGAATGCCATGCCTGAGCCAGTTGGACACAACGGATGCTGGGCATCATGGAAAATTGGGGATTTGGGCTTGGCGGAAGAAATTCATGGCCAAATATGGGTTGTGTTGTTTGATTTAAGATTCGATTGGTGTTTCAATTTGTTGGATAGTTATTTACTTAGCATTTGACCATAGTGGCGTGTTCTGCCATTGAGTGCCAAGTTCTTCTTACCTCCCCTGCCCAGGACCACGCTATATGGGCGCAGCCTCATTGAACGAAGGAAGCATTCGACAGATGTTGGCTAGCTTCAAGCATCTTGGCATCATATGGCCTAGTCTCCCGAGGACTGACCCAAACATTTGCAAATTTTGACGAACACTTACTGTACGGCAAATAGCATGATTATAGTGTAATCACAGGGGTGTGTATGGGAACATGCATTTCTGATTTGTATTGATGAGAGAAGATGCTTCGTCAAGATAACTTTTAAGCGATCACATGTATTTGTATACCTGTGTACCGCAATGATCATAGATAATGATTATGCATATAACATTTCTTGAAGCCATTTTGGTGGTGGTCCTAAAACGAAGCACCCTGATTTGGGAGAGTCGAACCCGAAGAATTTCACCTTTGTTTGCAATCCTTCAGAATGATCTCACTTGCTATAATTTGTGTACTTGTTTGCTGTAATTCCCCTGGAAAAAATGTCAATTAAGTGCAAAACCTAACAATACCGATTGGACAGGTTGAGACCTTTTATCCTCAACTGGTAGATCCCAGTTGCCGATCTTTCTGCAGAATCCATTTTGAGTCATTTAGACCGCCGTTCTGGCAATGCGTTGCCCATGTCGAGATGGTGAAATTTGAAGTTCACTACATGCTCCCATGTTAAAACATGGTGCAAATCATGGTACCAGAATGAAATAAACATCTACGTCCAACTTGATGCTTGTGACATACCAAAGCCTGGATCCTCCTATTGTTGCTCAGGAACGGCCAGCTCCTTCCCATGAAGGACGCTTACAAGCTGGCAATTGACGCTTTCGATATCCTTGTGAAGGAGAAAACCTTGGGCAGGATCAACGTGCCAGTGGGTCACCGTGGCGAAACAATATCTCATGGGAATCGAAGTGCCCATCCCGTTTGGTTGGCACCCCCTTTTTTTAGAGGAATAAGCATGTTCTATCAGGTCTCAATGAGGCAAGGATACACCAGCCCTTGGCGTGTAGGCCTTATTTATCCTTATTTTCAAGAAGGGCTGGGCACTGGCGGGTGTTGGTTCCTATGATAAGCTGTGAGGTTGGTGAAAGGCATGCTCATCATGTGACGTCGTGATCTATAAACACCTGAGATGAATAGATGGTTCGTTTCAGGGTTTCAAGCAACGGGACTTTACTCAACATGTAACATATTGCATTGGTTGGTGGAAACACGTTTGTTTAACTTCACGGACGTGAAAATTATATTTATATATATACATATACATTTAGAATTATGATTTTTGGACAGGGTACTGATTCACATTTCCCATAATTGGAGTTAAGACTCGTTTCTTTCAGTGATGTCTTTGTTTTTTTGTCGTGCAAAGTTTCAAAAATGACCAAGTGCTAATGGATGTCAGACAATTGAATTGCTGCATGTCTAACAACATCATAAGTCCAACTGTTTGTTTGTTTGGCAGATCTTCCATTTGGTGTCATGTTCTTCCTGCCCGCCCCGGGTGTTTCGAGTTGAAACAGCTACCCCCTAGACCATCACCAAGGTAAGAAGGTGACAGTGGTGGGCGATTTGCACGGCCAACTCTTCGATTTTGATCACATGTTGAGCTTGGCAGGCGAAGGGCTGGTGAGTGGTGATGTGTTGAATTAAGGATTGCTGTTAGGGGATGATGTTGGTGATATTGATGCTGTGGTGTTGTATAGCTGGATATGTGAGAGTGGATGGAACATCAAGGTCGACTGAAGATCGACTGAAGGTTGATGCGGATGGATTGAAAGTTGTTAGGTTCTCCCACCGTAAGTTCTGCCACAGTGGGGGTGGGATGCACTTCCCAAGATGTGGTCTTAGGTTTTGTTTTGGTTGTTTCCTATAGGTGGAGATATTGCCATAAAACATCAAGCTGAAAGTGAGGCCTGCCTTCACCAGACAACCAGTTCCTCTTCAACGGAGACTTTGTGGACCGTGGCCCATGGAGTGTTGAGGCAGCCGGCCACTGACATCCACTGACACGTTGGAATGTCATCCCACTTGAGTTGGAGAGATTGAACCGAATGACCTTCATAGGAATGACATCTAGTATGCCATGTCATGTCTTTGGAAAGTCTTTGAATAGCAATTAGAAGCATTAATTGGACATGATTGGTGGCATGGAAAAAGGTTTCACCATGTTTCACCACTTATAGTTGATACCTGTCAGACTGCAAGATCCATGTGTGTAGTCTGTAAGCAGTAGGTTGTGCTTGAAGTTGAAGTGCGTAGGAACTTCAAAAGGGATTTCATCTAGATCTGCGAGTCCTATCAAGATCACTGGTTGGATGTGTTTTTCAGGTGTAGGAGTTCCCTTGCCATAAGAACTGGTTAACCATGATTTCGCTCATCTGAAATTTGGAGATAATACACAGGGAAATCAGTTCCTTTTATATGAACATATTATAGATGCATATCTTAAAAGAAACAGGTGGTATATCCCCCTTGTAAGGGACATGTACAAAGGAGTACCTAAAAGTCTGGCCGAGCTGACAGGTGATGTTCACCATTTTGGCTTTGAAGGTTTGGCAGCCCACTGGTGTGGGAATGAACCGTGGCAACCACGAAGCAGAGCCTTGCGCCATAAAAGGATACCAAAAGACGAAAGGTGAGGATGCAACAATGAGTCTGGTGGGATTTGTAGAGATAATTGTCGGAAGGGACATGTTATTGAGAAAGAGAACTGGGGGAAAAAAAATGAATGACATTTTCTAGGGACATCCGGGGACTTATTTTCAGATTCCATGTTACGCCCCATGCGGAAAGAACTCCCCAAAACAACCACAGGAGAAAGGGGTGGAGGCACTGTAATGTGAAGCCCGCTGCTCTCAGTGATTACCAGCAACAGCCGGAGTCATGAAATGTTTCGCTTTAGGAAATCTTCCCACGAAACAAGTGAGACACCATGACACACGTATCCATATCTCAGATTCTGCCCCAACCTGTAACAGTGCCAAACAATTCAAGATTTTGTCAAGTCGTGATCCCCTGCTAGCCTTGCTTTGGGACTATTGCAGGGGCAGGGTAAGGTGCACAGACATCAGTCAAATGTTTTGCACATGTTTTCCGAAGGTTGGAATCTCGCCCTTTAGCTCTATCAAACCCTGGGAGCTAAGGAGATGGCGAATCACTTCTATGGTTTCTTCGGTGAGTTGGAGGTGCAGAAGGGTGGAATGGGAGGAGAATTTGGGTGGTGAAGTGGCAAGCAAGTGGTTTGGGACCAAACATATCAAAGAGATGGCCGGTTGGTGAGAGGATGGTTTTGGTAGGTAAGGCGTTTGAGCTCGCTGGAACCACGGCCCCAGAAAGAAACAACCTGAAACAACCAGGTGAAGTACGAGAAGAAGATGACAGACCTCTTTGCTGAGATCTTCCGTGCAACACCTTTGTGCCATGTCCTGAACAACGAGGCTCGGTCTGTTGCTTTGCATGGCGCTGGTTTCAAGATGATGTAGGTGCTGAAGAAGACTCATTTAATGGCACTCTACCCATTTAGTAATTATATAACCTAATGTAGGCCCTACATGCTGATTCTCAGTTTGTTGAATTTGCACATGTCTTTTATTTAACATGCCAAAACAGTGGAAACTGTTAGCAACGTATGGATTGTAGCAACTTCCATGTACTATGTGGATGGGAACGCCATTTTGAGCCATGAAATCCATGAACCACTTGTTGCTACATGTCCCCAAATGGCAAATTGTAGCTAGTTTGAACCAGCAAGCATATGTTGCTTGATTGTTGGTGGCTTGCGGCTTGTCTCTTTATAGATATATCATCGCATGTTTCTTTTTGGAACTCCAGGGTCAAGATATTGACCCTCCAACCATCATGGTTCAGTGGAGAAACTTCACACCCTTGAAGATTACTTTCGGAAGTATAAGTATTTCCCAAGTGAAACTGCTGTTTTGTGCCGTTTTCGTTGGGAATTCTGTGACAAAAGTGGGGACAAGCCGTTTCGTACCTCCCTTACCGATCCCTACGGTAGCTGGGTGATTCACCTCCCAATTCACTTCCCTCATGGCTCAAACCTGAGCGTGTGCCCACGTTGGCGCCATGTGCGGTTGCAACGTTGGCCCTGTGCAAAGCTGCACACGGGAGAAGTTGCAAGAGACCCTAAGGAGCCAAAGGGAAAGGAATGTCACCAAAGTATGACAAGACTTGATCAGTCACGTGACCCCTTACATGGTGAAGTACTCAATATCCCCCAAAATAGGCATATATATATTTTTTTTCTATTGACTTACTATAGATCAAGTACTTGATTCCAATGATGAATGTCGTTTTCTTTTTTTAAGCAGTCTCAACTGCGAACATAGGACTTTTCATCAGGCGACATCAAGTTTGCCCCGGTGCATCGCCTGAACCCTTCACTTCTTCGCAGGACGCTGGCAGCCAAGAATCAACCAGAACTCATCCTGAAAGTCCTGAAGCTGACAAGCTATGAAACTGAGGGGTGCATGAAATTGACAGTCACAGGGGATCAATGGATATGAATGATTCATAGTCATATAGGTTGATTTTATATAATTTGATCATACATCACATGATTATATAGTGTCCGTATTGGCATTGATTCCCTGGGATTGGGAACATTTTTTTCAGTGGAGGATGTTTGCCGCCTTGTTGTTTTTTTTGTCGGATGATTTTGTTGCTATGTGTGACATTGAAACTCACCATGGATTTAAAGGGGTCAGTTTCACCAAGTGGGCATGGTTGATTTCAATCTCCTCGTTCGCCAAAACGTGCCAACTGGATGGGAGTCCAGGTAGTAGTGCTTTATAGATTGCCTAAAGCCACCCATTTGCATAGAGGATTGTCAAAAGCTGTGGAATGTATCCTGTTGTATGTGTGAATTTAAGTATACAATTAAAGTATATAAACTAGAACCCTTTGGGAGTGGAGTGAGAGAAGTTGAAACCCTGCTATCAGGACAATTTTTTCCCAAATGACCATGACTACTTGGTGGGGATCTCATCATGTGGACGAGCTGCTTTTTGGCGATATGCTTGCATCTTGCTTGAAGAAATGGTAATGGCGGATATCCAACTGAATCTCTTCAGTTGCAGTGCTGCCATTACTGCTTGCGAGAAAGGCAGTGAGTGGCAGCAGGCGCTGAGTTTATTTGATGCAATGACTACCACGAGAATTAGTGCCGATGTGATTTGCTACAATGCAGCGATCAGTGCTTGTGAAAAGGGGGATCAATGGCAACAAGGCTTGACATTGTTTAATGCAATGCCAAAGGTCAAAGTCGCTGGAGACACTATCAGCTACAGTGCTACCATCAGTGCTTGTGAGAAGGGTGGTCAATGGCAGCATGCAAAGCTCTTATTTGAAGCAATGCCAAAGGCACAAATTCAAGTGGACGTGATTTGCTGCAATGCAGCTATCAGTGCATTTGAAAAGGGATCCGAATGGCAGCATGCCCTCACTTTGTTCGAGGCAATGCCATGGGGACGACTTGGAAGGAATGTTGTTAGTTACAATGCAGCCACTAGCGCTTACGAAAAGGCTGGTCAGTGGAAACTGGCTCTGCCCATGCTCGAAGCCATGGTTACGGCAAGAATTCGTCCAAACATCATCAGCCACAACTCTGCTATCAGTGCTTGTGAAAAGGGAAGTCAATTTCACCAAGCGTTGGCCTTGTTTGAGGCAATGCCCAGGGCACAGATCACTCCAGATGTCATCAGCTACAGTGCAGCCATCAGTGCATGTGAAAAGGCCGGGCAATGGCAGCAGGCGATTGCTTTCTTTGAAGCCATGTTGAAGTCAAGAATTAGTATCTTGCCAGCGTTTTTTTTCATTGTCATTGATTTGTATTTTGTTTTCCTCTGTTTTTTGTAGCGCAGCATTGTTGCCAACCGAAAAGTCTTGTGATTTGCTGATGCCATGTGTTGAAAGCACCAACCAGGTGCAGATGTTATCAGCTACAATGCTTCCATCAGTGCTTTTGCGAAGGGTGCCAAGTGGGATCCGGCGCTGGCCTTGTTTGATGCGATGCCCAAGGCACATGTTTGGCCTAACGTCATTTCTTACAACGCCTCCATAAGTGCTTGTGAGAAAGGTGGTGAATGGCAGCCGGCACTCGCCCTGTTTCAAGCCATGCCACAAGCAGACGTTACTCCAAATGTTGTCAGCTACAACGCTGTGATGAGTTCATGCGAGCGGGGTGCTCCATGGCAACTCGCCATGATGTTGTTTGCCACAATGTGCCAGGTCACAGTCCCGAGGACGATCATCAGTTTCAATGCCTTGATCAGCGTTTGTGAGAAGAGTGATCAGTGGCAAATGGCCTTTGAAGTTTTCAAAAGGATGCCTCAAGAGGAAGTGACTCAAGATGTCATTACCTACATGAGTGTCATCAATGCTTGTGAGAAGGGCATGCAATGCAGGCAGCTGGTGTCCTTATGTGAGGCTATGTGCCAGCAGCATTTGGCATACGTGGCAGGAGCTTGGCCCTGATCTAGGATTTCTTCACCATGAGATGCCAGGGATGCCTGGTCATGATGCCAACCAGCTCTTTGGAATTCAAAGAATTAAGGTGCAACTAGAAAAAACAACATGTTTGAGATCTCAGGGTGTGAATGCTGAGTCGTCCTGGATGTTTGTTGAATGGACTGGGGAGGGCTGAACGGCTCATGAGTTGTGACATGTAACGTGTTTTTCTAAGTTTTTGTTTCTTTTGGGTGTTATAAGCAGGAACCCATTGAGATAGTACACAGCATGCCATATGATAAGGTCATTGTCAAATGGAAGCTAAGGGCCTACTAATACTGCAAAGAGGGATGCCAACACAACTACAAGATACTAAAAATCCTGGAGATAGAAGATCCCATGACCACAAGCCACCCTTGTGTAACGTTATTGTTTGGGGAGATTCTAGCATGGACATCCATGGGCCATAGATAGTAGCTGTTCGTGTTTTAGCCTCAACCTCAAATCATGGTTCACTGGTCGTTCTCAGCAATCCCTTGCAAGATGGAATTCAAATGTGATGTTGGCGCGGCTACTGTAGTCATGTCATTTATGTTATGTCGCGCAAGATCCGGTCTCCCACACTGAAAATTATGCGGCGAACCTATAGAGATACCAGGAAACCCATGACTGCAACCATTACCAGAACACTGCTGACTGAAAGCCTGTCCAACAAAAGCCTACGGAAGGATTAGTCTTATGAAGTGTGGACGGTGGTATACCAACATGGTGCAAAAGCCAGGGTTCTCATTGTCTAATAGTGACTTTGTGGGATTTTCCAGTCGGAATTTTCATGTTAGTTTCTACCGTTCTACCTTCTTACATGTTTATTTAGAGATAGTTTCAACACATTTATCATACTTCAACCAAAGGCCATCGGGATGTTCCCACAATTCACACGACCAGACCGCAGGTCTTCGTGGTGCATGGCGGCATTCCAGGACCTGATCCTCGTGTGTCTTGAATTGCCATTTGGGATCGGTGTGGAATATGTTTAGAGGTCCCACAAGGTGGGCCCCTATCAGTTATAAATGGGGTTATAACTCCCATAAGTAGGGTTATAACTCCAGTTGCCCATTTATAAGGCCATTTATAGAGGTTATAACTCCATTTATAACTGGTAGGGGCCCACCTTGCAATACCTCTATTGAATCTTTGGGTGAATGTTTTCCTTGTCAAGTTAGCTTTCTGAAAGGTACTGTACCCTTGTGGAAAGTCATCCGGTTCATTCTAATGGCTTTGCTTTCATTCTTTACCATCCCATGCCAATCTCAAACGAATGGGTGCTCTTGAAGCACCTTTGAAAGTCAAGATGCAGGTTTGATTGGTGGCTGAGTGTTACCATTGATTTGCCTTTGAAGGCCCCCATGCAATTCAAAAAAAAACATAGATGAAGGCATGCAAGGATTCAATCGAAGTTGTAGCTGTCCATTAAATCATAGCTTCCAACCAGGCTGACAAGACAACGCTGAATTCCAACTAGCTACTACACATGGGCTTTGCAAAAGCCTTTCACGTTTGCAGCTGCCAAAAGCTTCTGGCAACATTTACAAGCCATGATGCAAACTTCTGGCCCAGCAAAACCCACAGTCGATAGTATGGGAAGTGCATTTGCACAGCAACAGTTATGGCATTTTTGTCTTCAGCTTAGCCATGCCCCAAACCAAGGTGTGGTGGAAGGGTATGGACAATCAGTGGCCTGGCCAAAAACAAATCCCTGGTGCAGAAGAAAACCGGCTCGTGGCTTTGAACATGAGTTGTGCTTTTGATAGTTTAATCTATTAAGATCTATTAAGTATGGATTGACGTTCGCATCTGGCATGCATTTCACGAGACCTTTGGGTTGGCAAAAAATCACTTTGATAACACAACGCTGGTCCATATGTTGACCTTCATCTTCAAGGTGAAAATGTCCTAGCTGGAAGTGACCAGCTCACCCTTCACCAGCTGGAAGTAAATGCATGAGCAGGGTGAAGTAGGTTCCATTCCTTGAGGAGGTGCCATCAACTTAACTTACAGACTTACAGACACTCATAAACTCAGCCTTAGTTTGAGGAGACCCTGGTAGGTGAGAAGGTTTGAAACGGAGTCAGACTTGGAATCTACAAGACATTTTGCGGGATTTTTTCTTAAGATCTCCCCCCAGATTTGAGGTAAAAAAAGTTGATTTTTTGCGAAATCATTCAACCTCACTTTGCATCCCTACCTGCGATGGTTAAGAATGCTTGGGATAATCTCCAGCAACCAAGGATTAGCTTCGATGGACGTCAGATTCAGATCAGCCTATCGGAGCCAACCGGGGGTGGTTGAGAAATCCAGGGTAATGGGGGGTTGAATCCACAATCCACCCAGGTTTTACATGATCAAAAATATCAAATGTTGTTTTATTTTGGGCATTATGGGAATCAATATATCCTCAAACTCCAAGCCATCCACTGGAAGGAGATTGAGAATTCCAATCGCTTCATGGAACCCAATCCCGATGACAATCCTTTGATGGTGGACTTGCTGTGGTCTGACCCTAAGGGTGTCTTGGTGACGAAAGGAAGGTTTTTGTTTAAGGAAGGGAAGAATGTGATGGTGTGGGTATGATCCGGATGTATACATATATATATATATTTGTACGTTTTCTACTTTATGTAATTATGTGTATATCATATCCATGCATCTCAAATTCTCCATGCACGGACTGTTTATGTGCATTAGCGTTTGAATACAAACAAAGTAGGCACAGTACATGGACCGAGATGTGCTGACTCAGCTTTTCTCATTCCATGAAAAATTTAGGAGGCAGTTTACCTGATGTATGGTATTGTCTTTCACATGCACCACAATGAATCCCTTTTAAATGGGTAAGATTTTGAAAAGCAACGGAAAATGCAGTAATGGCCCGGCCACTCAGATGTCTGGGTTGAGTTCCAGCCTGACGGGAGGAAATGCCTACTAAGCACCGCACAGTTGATGAAACATATGTTTCTGGAAACCACCTCACCATCAAGGGTCTTTATGCAATATACAAGTAGTTTGGAATGGTGATTAGTGAATCAATGGACTGGTTTCACCATGCATTCTTGCGTGTACTCTCATACCAAATCTGAAGAAAACTGCCCTATGCAGTCGTTTGATGTCTAAGGCAAGGACGGCTATGGCCCCTCCGGACGCATGTCCTCTGGCATCTACTTGCACCTGGGTTGAAACTGTTTTACAGAAGACACTCCTGCAGGGGTCAGTAGGTATTTATTTGTTCACTCCCATTGAGGGAGATTATTGCACTGACTCTTCTTAGACGTTGCGTTTCGATACTGCAAGAAGGATTCCTACGGCGTTTGATGAAGACAAGTAACCCAAGTGAAAGTGAAGCCATTGTGGTGGAGCATTGATGGTTCACAACTTTGTTTCAGATGTAATGACTGGGCCCTCAGCAAAATTTTGGCTTGACAAGTTCCATTTGGGCCCTGTTTGATTGGAAATTTTTGGGATCTCAGGTTTGGCCCGGATGTTTCCAAGAACTTCATGGAGTACAACGGCTTGAGGACCCGGGGATCCCGGGGATGAATAAAAAACCCTGAGGCCTGGCTGTTTCTGGTTGGAAGTTGCCTGGCGCCTAATTTTTCGCCGCCAGGATGACTTTGCGTTCCCATGAGGTGAAGGCACAAGGCTACCGTTATGACCATGAAGGTGGAGTTGGGAAGTGGGGGTTTTCAGAGTCATGAGAAAACGAGGCTTATTATCCTGGCTGACAAAAAATAGGCACAGGAATAATATGTTACATATGCTTCAAAGATTTGTGAAAAAGTGGTGAGGTTTCATTTGCAGAAGGGCGAAATTCCGGAAGATCAACTGGTGTGATCAAAGAAGATAGAGTGATCAGATATGGGGAGTAAGTCGGGAACCTTGAGGTTGTAACATACATACATCCAGCAAGAGAAGTGATTTCCATGAAGTTTCTGCCAGTGTTCACGAGGCGGCAGGATCGTCAAACCATTGTCATTTGGATGATGGCATTGATGCCTTGTGTTTTGGCCAAAGGCGCGTATCCACTGATCACCGTCTTCTCTGCCCCGAACTATGCAGCTCGGCAAGTAATACCAATGGAGAAGGTGCGTGGTGTTGACACATTTGTCAATCGTCATGTCCGTTCATATTATACTTTGTACAGGCAGCCAAGAGGTGTTCTCTTTGAGCATGTCCAATATTTGGTCCTGGTTGGTTTGACTGATAGCCAATGTTGCTGTTGCTGTTCTTCTTCTTATTATTTTTATTGTTGTTGTTGTTGTTGTTGCTGTTGTTGTTGTTGCTCTTCTTCTTCTTCTTCATCTTCTTCTTCTTTATCTTGTTCTTGTTGTTGTTGTTGTTGTTGGTGGTGGTGGTGGTGGTGATGTTGTTGTTGTTGTTGTTGTTGTTGTTGTTGTTGTTGTTGTTGTTGTTGTTGTTGTTGTTGTTGTTGTTGTCGTCGTCGTCCTCCGGTCAAATGTTGTACGTCAAAAACCATGTATTTAGGGGCTTGTTTGTGCCTGTACAAGAAAGAGCATTGGTATTTACGATGTTTTTGCAACACCGCTAGATACGCTGTTCTTTAGAGAATGCGTAGAAGAACATGTTTGCAATGTTTTTCGACAAGGGTCTCAAAATGCATCGTAAATACGGATGTGTTCTTCACTTCTACTTTACTACTTCGAGCTTCAAAAGCAAACCAGCCAAAAACACTGGTGTTTGCAGTGTTTTGACAAGACAACATGTAGAACATATTCGATGTGTTGAAGCAATTTTTCACTAAAACAATCATTGTTGGCTCCCTTCTTGCAACGGCTCATCCGGACTCAGAATGGTCTAAAAATAGCAAAATATTGCTAGGCTAAACTGCACCGAAAATGGGCATTTTGTTTGTGACAACCTTTGCCGCAAAGTTCTACCTCAAAGAATTGGGGGAGGCTGTTTGGACAAAAAAGCTTCAAATCACGCTGTTTTATGAACACACCACGCAATGTACCTGTAAAAAAGAGTGCACCCCCCTCCCTGCTAAAGCTGACCTGTTTGAAAAGACACGCCCTTTGCACCTACGGATTTTTCTTGCATAACATGCCAACATCACCTCCGAGCAGACAACTCCGCCGCGATGAAGAGTGGGTCCAAAGGGTCAAGTTTAAACGAGGGGATCGTTTCACACTCTCACTTGAACCTTTTTCATGTCTTCCTTTTGGTTATTGCACTATTGTTAGCCTTGTTATTATGTTTGTACATTGATTCACCTTTCGTTTACCCCAAACATGGCTACCCCACATGATGTGAATGGTCTTATAGATTCTCTGGACACGGAAAGGGTTGGAATTGGATCTGAGAAGACAATGAGACGATGGGAGCAAGTATCTATATAAGCATGTCAGTGATCATGGTCTTGCTGAAAATTCACTAGGCCATAAAGCCGTGAACCTCTCCCCCGGTAGTTGAGCAAGGGAATCCCTGCGAAAACCTTGTTTCTGGCTTGAGGGGCTTCAAAACCCATGTAATTATTTTTCTATTCTCGCTTGGCTTGGGCTCAAAGTCTGAAATAGAGATTAATTACGGATGTTCTGAAGAGTCATCAAGATCGGAGGACGTCTCAGCTTGATGCTTAAAGTAAATGTAGCTTTGCCAAATGGGCACGCTGAACTTCTGTCACTCCTGCCTTCTTCCACGGTCCAAGACGTAAAGAAAAAGGCCGAACGAGCCTTTGGGAAAAAGTGCCTCAGACTTATCACTGCCAAGAATCGAGTCCTAGTCGATTTTGAGCAAACCTTAAAAGAAGCAGAGATAGAGGACGGAGAGTGCCTCACAGCTCTGGTACTTCAACCACAACTGGCAGCAACAGGTAGTGCCTTTGCCTTGTGGTGTCATGGAGATTCCGCAATCATTACCTGGGGCCATGCAGACTGCGGCGGTGACAGTTCTGCAGTTCGAGATCAGCTCAGGGGTGTCCAGCAGATTCAGGCGACAGAAAAGGCCTTTGCTGCGATTCTGCAAGATGGATTCGTCGTTACCTGGGGTTATGCAGTCAGTGGCGGTGATAGTTTTGCAGTTCGAGATCAGCTCAGAGGTGTGCAACAGATTCAGGCCACAGATGGTGCATTCGCTGCGATTCTGGCAGATGCTTCTGTCGTTACATGGGGTCATGAAGGCTATGGTGCTGACAGTTCGGATGTTCGAGATCAGCTCACGGGCGTGCAGCAGATTCAGGCGACAGGTACTGCATTTGCTGCGATACTGGCAGATGGATCCGTCGTCACCTGGGGTAATGAATACCGTGGTGGTGACAGTTCGGCAGTTCNAGTTCACATCAGCTCAGGGGTGTGCAGCAGATTCAGGCCACAGAGCGTGCATTCGCTGCCATTCTGGAAGATGGTTCTGTCGTTACATGGGGTGATGCACGCTTTGGCGGTAACAGTTCGGCAGTTCAACATTAACATGAACTCAGATTTCTTTAGTATATATCATATATATGAGAGTTGAGCAAAAGGTCCATAAAAGGGGTTTCCTTTGCGTAAGCCTTTGGGTATGCAATTAACAGTCTCGGCTAAAGTTTTTTTCTGAAATGGCGAAAGTATTTTTTTTCTGGCTAAAGTTTTGGCGAAAGTTCATGTACACATGTCTAAATTGCATTGTAGATATTTGTACTTAATGTTTATTGTGTATATATGTATCATTTTGTAAAAACTATTGGGGGATTTTTCGCGAAAGTTTTGCTAAAGCCTTGGCGAAAGACGACCTTCATTTGAAGGTTAGGTGGCCTAAACTGTGGACTTGTTGTGTCAGAACTGACCGATGAAGGTGAGCAAGGACCAACATCTTAAAGCAGAACGTAAATGTTTAAGTGCAGCTGCCGCAGAATGAAGTGTGACGAGGGATCAGACGCCTGGAACAACTTGAGGATATCACACATCCACGTTTATCTTCGCCAACATGTACCGCGAAAGAAAAACATGGAGTTCGCGAAAGTTCGGCGAAAGTAAACTTTTTTTTGGCGAAGATGGCGTTTTCGAGATGAAAGAATTTAGAACAACTCTCATATATAAATCAATATTTATATTATATAGTGGAGTTTGCCGAATGGGCAAAGGGTAGGCTGTCGCATCGGAATCATCTTG
Source organism: Breviolum minutum Mf 1.05b.01 (assembly GCA_000507305.1). NCBI lineage: Eukaryota > Dinophyceae > Suessiales > Symbiodiniaceae > Breviolum > Breviolum minutum. The sequence goes on from DF239486.1 coordinate 167,719, forward strand.
ATTGGAGCTCTGCCTGGGTTGCCGGTTGGTGGAGAGAAAAGGGTAGCTACACTCGCAGCCTGCGGCCAAGCAACACATCATGGCCGAGTCCAGGATTTTTGATCACAAGCACCGGTCCCTCCAAGTCTAGCTTCCTGTCCAATAGAGTGAATGTGAAGCCGAAGAATGTGGGGAAGTGATTAAGAACCCCCCCCTCAAACAATTGAGGGGTAGGAAACAAAGTTGTTCAATTGATTTGAAGAGAATCTTCTTGTGCGACTGATGGTAAATGTATTGGAGATTCTGGATCTGGATTGGATCATGGGCTGCATTTCTTTTCTTTTTCGTTCACTTCATTTGGGTTCCTTTCATTTCTTAATTGCTTTTTTTGAACAACTTTGGAAATGAAAAGAGCTAAAATGAATGGGAATGAATGAGAAATGAACACGAAGTGACTAGGAAACGAATAAGAATTGAATAGGACATCAATAAGAATATGACATGGTTAGCCACCCAGCAGGCCGAAAATTTTATTTACTTACCCCCTTTATGCATCACTTTTTGAGGGATTTGTGGGGTACCCCCTTTTTGAATTGATTTGGGGCTTGAAACCAATAGTTTTTAAACAAAGGGATTGATAAGAAAAATTATCCTTGCTTTTTCGGAATTTTGGTAAATTTCTCAGGTCAAAGGAAATGAACGGAAATGAATGAAAATCAAAAGGAAATGAATAGGAAATGAATAGACAATGAATAAGAAAGACATAGGACTGAATCGGAAATGAATAAGAAGTGAATAGGAAATGAATAGGACAGACAATTGGCCTCAAAAACATAGTCAAAAAATCAGTCCCAAAACAGTTGGACCACTTTATTTACTTCCCCCATTAATCGCTTCAGGGTGTGAGCCCGCTTTATTTACTATAACCCCTTTACTGATCACTTCTCCACATTGTCATGCAAGATTAGTTTTCCCTTTTAACTTTTGTGGGGAAGATTTCCCTCAACTGAAAGTACCTTGTATGTGTTTCAACCGGTAGCTCAACCAGATAAGTAAAGTCTAGCAATGGGCCCAGATGAGCGCATCCTTTTGAAGCTACCGTCATCCATTTATATAAAGGCCTAGGTGCCAATTGCTGATTGCAAGGTCGAGTCCCACTGCCCGAAACAGATGGGAACACAGTATCCAACAGGTTGCTATGCCTGCTATGCCATTATTCAGAAGATCGGAAATGGAACGTATTTGCTTGGAAGAGATGGTGTTAGCCCAAAGTTGGCCAACATACCTTGATTGCACCTCTTTATTTGAACACCCATCCATCTCTAGCAGACACATGTTTTCCTGGGATTGGGCTTTCGGAATAAGTTTAACACCTTGCCCTAAATTGCTATATGAGGGGCGCACCATCAATTCATTCCAAAAGTCAAGGGAACATTTAACGTTTAAAATCAGGCCTCCATTTTTTCCTGCGTTTGACCCGTTCACCTGCGTTTGCAGGTGATGGTTTCAAAAGCCTAAGTGCCAGTGTTTCGTGACTAAGGACATATGGATTCAGATTTATAGGGGCAGAGTGCCTCAAGTAGTCCAAACATCGCGTTTACAGTGGCTTACAGGAAGCCACTATAGAAAAGTCTTCGCAGCCTTCACAGTTCAGATCAACAGCTGTATACCTTAGATCTGAATATACCTGAAGTTTTGAAAGACCCTAAGTCTTTTCCAACAACAAATGCTTCAGGTGGATAAGGCTGGCAACATGGCTTCTGTGGCTGTGCTAACCAACGATGGCAGTAAGTTGGCAGGGCCAGAGTTCATCCAGTACTCCGCCCAGTTGCCTGGCAGGATCACTGTGGCATGTGAAGATGGGTGAAGGTATGGGAGTTTCCTAGAATGATTTGGCATCAACAAAATTAACATGTTTCAATGGTGAATAGGGTTAGGAAAAGTGAAATCATCTTTAGGCACCACTATGTGAGCAAGAGATGTTCGAGAACTACAGTGACTACAATGTATTTTCTCATGAGTTTTCACTCATAGGCCTTCATTGTGTTCAAACTGGACATGTCCCAACAACTCTAGACATGGAAGGTGTCGTGCCTGCTAGCTTTTATCATTGAAAAATACATCTCAGGTGCGTGTTTGATTAGAAAGTTTGGTTGGATCAACCTCCATGTTTCAAACCTGACCTACAACTGAAAAGCCTCAGAAACATTGTTACCCGACCATGTAGGAAACGAGATGCATATCAACAAACATGACTTCTTCAAACAAATTCTTTGCTTCAATCCCAAAATGATAGAACGAACGCTTTTTGTACCACGTTTTTGCAGCTTGGAAATTTCAAAAAAACCATTCGGCCTGGCCAAGGCCACACCCAGATGTGCCCTCGGGTGCTTATGCAGTTGGTGGACCCTTGCATCCTGAGAGCGCCGCAGCTCGATGAGTTGAGCGACGCTGCTGATTTGAGATTTTATTTGAAATAGGTTTGCACGTGCCCGAATGATCCCGAATGGCCTGGAGGGAGCCAGTGCAAACATTGGCTGTCAGAGAGTTTGCATGTTGCATGCTTCATGACATTCTGTTACCCATGATCTTCTTTGGATGACTACAAACTTTACTATGGTTTCAGATGGGGCCGATGTGCAACCAAAACAATGGCAAAGCTGGAGTGTCCTGCTTCGGCCAGCAGGCAAGCAGCTACATTGGCCACCAGGCCAAGTCTCTTTTTTTCTAGACATGAGATGCGAAGTGCATGTTTCAATGACTTTTTCCCAGATAAGCAGGCTGAGAGAGCCTTGAGACGCTTATAAGGATCAAACCCGGCCCAACCCGGCAGACAGGAAGAGTTGGTGAACTTGGGGTCGATGCTGTGCGTTTTGGTCGTAGTAAGTTGACAGGTATGGAAACTCTCAACCATGGGACCCAAAGTGGATCTTTGAGCATTTTATCTTGAGGGCCACTCAGCGAGTGGCATCCACATGTTCCTCCCACCCGGAAAGGTCGAGATGGACACCAGAAAAGGTTGATGGCCATGGGTGGCAGCTGTTGTTGTTTCCTTTTCTTATTGCTTTCTGTCGGTGTCTTGCCTTGAAGTGACTGGGGATTGATGTGATTGGTTGGTAACAAATGGTGAGAATTGGTACTTGGTTTATGGGTGAAACTAGGTGGTTTGGAAAAGAAAATGGGTTGAATTTGAGTATTTAAAAAAAAACGCTGGAAGTCTTCGGAATCGATAGGAGAAGGGCTAAGGCATGGAGCATATATAGATAACATATGTGGGGCAAATCATTTTAGACCAAGTTGTGCCACGTTCTTCAGTGATTTTCCTTTCGGAGGGACATTGTGAAATGAGACTTCATTGGCTTTTCACCGGTTCTCTCGAAATGAGAGACCTTAAATGAGCTTGAAATCTTTATAGAATTGAATTGAGCGTCCATATCTGGGTGATTTATGGGTCCTTAATTTGTGCGTTTGGTTTTAGATCCAATCTCCAGCAAGTTCAGACGCAGAAAGCTGTGTTTTGTTTCGAAGAAGCATTTGGGAGTTATACAGAATGCTTACTGTAGATCAAAATTCATAGAGCTCAGCACAGCTTTTTTCCAACACTTAGATCCAGTGGTTTGGGGCAACCACCGCACACGGAACCTTCCCACCATCTCCACCTTCAAAAGCATGCCTGGGTGAAAGTCAGGTACACTGACGCCCTTGCAGTACGGATTGACTGTGAATCTCATCACCAAGCAGGTGAACAGCGATGCCGTGTTCGAAGGACGGGGGGATGGCCTCTGATTTCTGGAGTGTGTTCGGAGATGAGATGGTACGAAAGAAAGGTGAAGCAATCTGCGACTCTGAGAAGAACAGCCAGAGCAATCCAAGGGAATGGTTCAAGATTAGTTAGTTGATTCTCCTAACGTAACCCCATATTTGCCAATATTTGGATGTTTGCCTATGCTTTCTTGAAGCTATGTTCTGTCAATGTTTGTTTGTGTGTATGCGTGTCAGGCACAGCCAGGATGTATAGGAAACACATGCAGCATGGGTGCATGATGCAAAGGAAAAATCAAAGAAACCAGAACCTTCAAGAATACTTTGACATCACATACCAAGTGGATATCTTCTAAGGAGAAAAAATCAGAAAATCGCACCATATGACAAAAAGCAATGATTGGAATTTTAGCTTTGAGTTGGGTCCGCAGGGGGCAGACACTTGATTGGCCCTTGGAAGAGTTTTCTGGCCTTTCCATCCACTCGGGTGACTGTGTCACTTGGCTTCATGTGATGATGGCAAGCTCATGATGTGCGGTTGGTGGTCGTATAGTGTACATATAGTCACCAGTCCCTATGACATCCAAACATCCCACCTGAAGGTTCATGAGTCAATTAGATGATACCGATGATGGCCCATATATGTCATGAAACCCGTGGGGAACATCATGGTATCAGCATATATAGATTCCCAAAAGCACATCCACCGGATCCTCGCAGCGTAAGCTTCCTGACTCAGCGACTTAGGTCCTTCGATTCCATGAAGGATTCACAAGGACCGCTGCAAACTCGAACCAAAGTCTCTGAGCTGCAAATGGGGCCGACCTTAATTTGGAACCCCCCAAATCATTACCAAAGGAAGCGGCAGGAACTTAAAAAATGACCTTCTTGAAATTGTTTGAGGTCAATTTGGAAGGAAATCTGGCCGGATTTTCTTGGATTTCAGGGCACCAACACGTTCTCAATGCCACACATATTTTCTTCCAAAACCTGTTACCACTGTTGGTAAACATGGCATCCATGGAGCGGATAAGTATTGCAAAGCTGTGAATCTCTTCCAATTCCAGCGCAGCCGTTTCCGGAGTTGAGCCACTTTTGCCCATTGCATGGCCATAGTGACTCCAATCGCATCTCTGAGGACGGCTTAGCACTGACCCTGCAGCTGGCTTTTCAATACAGGACGCCAACCAAAAAAAGGGAACCAGGGGATGTCCATCCCGCGTTATCTACCTTCGGTACACTGAAAAATGTTGGGACTGGCTCTTGTTTGCAAGAAAAGCTCGGTACAAATTTCTTTTCTATGTTCAGTTGCTTTTGTTGCACCTGTGGCCATGTTCAATTGCTTCCACCGCAAAGGTAGTTTATGTTTGGAGTTATCCTTCTGGGTGTTTCCACGTTGTGTCCATTTATGGTTTCGTGTGACTCTCTCACTAACTTGGACAAACCCTGCGTGCATGTGACAGACGTTCATGTTGCTTCTGCACATTTTTTCTAGCGACTGCTTTTGCAAGGGAGGTTAAACAAAAACCAGTTACGAAGGAGCCATAGATCCAGTTTGCATGCCAAAGGAACCTGCCTGTGTTGCCCCCAGTTTTTGTCACTCCCTACGGCAGGATAGATAAGGACAAGTTGGGCAAGCTCTTTGCTTTGGCGAACCAGCAGTATGAACCACTGTTTGTGCGCAATGCCCGTCACAGACCTCAGTCGTTGGTGTTCTGTTGCTTTGACATTTCGAATCATCGAGAAATTGCAAGTTGGAAATTACAGATGAGATTCGAAAATGCCCTACAGCTACTACAAGTACAATATGTGCTGTTCAGTCAAGCCTTGAGCGTACCATATTTTATCACACCATATCATATGTCCATATACCATTTCAGACCAGATTGATTACACCAAACTGCCACCACCACTCCAGAAATTGAACGAAGACACCATGCGTTGGTACGATTTGGCTAGTGAGTTGCGTTGTTTACTGCTTTTTGGATTTGGAGTCACTAGAACCATTGGCTCTAATGCCCGTGGCTACTGCCATTGGTTGAGGAAACCCAACTCTGACCCTGAGACTCACATTCTCTCAATGGGCGAGATGCTAAGTAGATTTGGGGGATAGCTCCCCATGGTTTTTGCACCACTTCTCGAGTATTAAGATCCAGAGAGTATGAATTGTGAAAGCCTGTGTCAGCATGCGGTTCCCAGCATCTATGGTGAATTTATTGTCACCTACAGTTACATGTGTGCTACATTAATTTGCATGTCACTTGAATTAAGCTTCCCCTTCCCCATATCAAGCAATAATTGTAACATATATTTTAAACGTGTCGTTTTTCCACATTGGATTAAGTTTGTGGAACATGCCAGAATGATTGCGGGGATTTCTCCCAGTCCTGTTACTCGTATTATCCCGGACTGCCCAAGGCGATGTCCTTTTGAAGGCAGCTGCGGATTATGAAGCAATTCAGTCGCTCGTTGTTTGTTGAGATGGCAGGGTCCCTTCAGTTGTTGTTGTTGTTGTTGTTGTTGTTGTTGTTGTTGTTGTTGTTGTTGTTGTTGTTGTTGTTGTTGTTGTTCTTGAAAATAAAGAATAGCTACAGTTTTTATTTCACTCACTTTGGATCATTGATCCCGATTCCAGATATATATGTATATGTTTTTTTGTGTCATAAATGATTGTATAGTGTGTTTGGGCACATTGATGTGTATGTTTGAATATGGATTTCATTTACTGTACTTGATTGAGAGTTGACTACACTAGTTGTGTTTGTGTAATGACACTTATGAGTTGTGAGTATTCAAGTCACGTTGGGAAGTGCACGCATTCACTTGATGGCTGAGTTTGGTACAGCCAAGGTATTGGCAGCAACGAGAGAAGATCCTTGGATGATCAGAGTTGGCACCTGGTCATGGTGCATCTTTCCAAAACAGCATGGTCAATTCAGCTTTAAGTTTCCAAGAATTATGTCACCCCCCAAATTGATTGTTAAGTTGAAAAGTGCTTGTCCCTGGTCAGCTCAGGAAATGAGCATGGTTTTTGTTTGACCTGGATTTTACTTGAACTTGGCCACTTGCTATCTGCTAATTCAATCTTCTTTCAACCCATCCTGGTATAGATTTTCCATGTGATGCTGCCCAACCAGACTCAGCACATTGGCAGTGCCAAGGATTGGTTTGGAAATGCGGGATCTCCTCAACAAACGTCTCTCGCAGGCGTGACATCTCGCAGAATATCGAGGTATGGAAGGTGATTATTGCCACAGGGATTCCCAGGGTGAAAGATGACGGATTACTGTATCATTTATTGTTTCAAACTTCACTATAATCATCTATTATCTATAATAATCAATCCATATGTTTTTCTTTTGTGTTCTATACGTGTAAATAATATATATATATATGCATGATCAGATGTATAGTGACATGTTCTTGTCCTTGTCTCGGTGTTTCTTTCATCAATAACGGGTGTTACAGCTTGGGTATATGCACCTTGACATCTCACTGTTTCGACAAGGTCTATGCCAGCTGTGGAGGTTTGCAGATCATGGTCATTGACGCTTGGAACCAGCCTTTGGGCCATTGGAGCTATGATTTGGAGATGTTCATTGACCTTGGATATGCTAGGATTACTTTGGCTGGTACGGCTTGTGTATAGGGTGTTTCTTGAGCTACGCTTGCTGAAGTTTAAGGAGTTGTTGGGTAAGAGCGCAGGATAAGCACCCAGTATCGAGTATTTTGAAGGAGAATGGGAGGCAGAATGGTTACTTGATGAAATCATGAGTTTGGTTCAAGGTTCTGTGTTTGGTTTGGTTGCCGCTCCTGCCCATGCTGGCATCAGGCATATAAGTAAGAATGCCAAGAGAGCAAAAGCAAGAGTAAAAAATAACCCCGGCCTTGAATGAACCTTGGTTGCCATGTCTCACATAGATGGAAACAATTCCTGTGCTTTTCCAGGTCTTCGTTCTAGTAGACAGGAACGAAGTCAACACTGGGCACAATATGGATGGGGATGATTGAACAATCTAAGTTCGTGGATTATTGTGAAGCCCCAGATGTTGCTAAATGGATGGTCCAAGTATACATACAGCACATGGCTTACAATTGACTGATAGTTGGCTACAACCCTGTTTTTCCCAATTAGTCTCGTGATACTTATACTAGTTATCCTATGTCAAGCATCATGAATCATTTGTTATGTGATTTTTTTGTCTATACACTTGAACTCTGCTTGGCCCTTAGCTTCTGATCCTATACTGTGGACCTTGGCTCCCGATGCAAAATCATGACACGGTTGAAACAGTTGGCAGCAAGACCTCGCGAATCGCTGGGGTCCTCTGTTTGCAGCAGGAGAATAGGAGACCATAACTCGCCATGGTGGGAATCGTTATCAATTTTGACGGCTCTTTGTAGTTGAAGTACTCAGCAGGTTTGATGATATTCCGGAGTCACCACCCCACTTCTCTGACGCAAGTCCACGTGTTGTCAAGGATTTGCCGCCGGAGTTTGAAAAGTCCATCGTTCAAACCCAGGCCTTCAAATCATTTTGATGGGCGGGTGTCCTATGAATCATGAGAAGTCAGTGTAGTTAAGAAATACTACGCTCCCTGAAACCAAAATGGTTCCTGCCAGGAGGCTATCACTATCCAATTGTTTTCAGATGGCCCGGTTTTTTTCAGAAGTTTGTTTTGGATGCAGATGTGACATTAGCAAACCAGCCCTTTTGTAAAGGTTATGCATCACTTGATGAACTTGATAAATAATCACTTGCAAATCAGACATTGCGAGCACACAGGATCATAGGTGGTTTGGCAGTATCTCTGATTGTCATCTATTTCAACAGATGGTTCGACCAGTTGAGTTCCATTCATTGCGGGATTTTTCTCGCCTCCTGTACTTTGTGTTTGCATCTATGCATAGTGTTTATATAAACGTTTTTTGCGCCTACAGTCCATACCATACCTGTGTTAGTGTTTGGATGGGGTTGCAACATGCTAGCTGTTGCGCAGCGCTCGGAGTTGGACATTCCGCTGAACACTTCCTGTATGAGTATATCGTGAGGTGCTGTTGCAGTTTTTTTTCATAATCTAATTGAATTGATTTGTTTTGCTCATTTGTTCAACGTTATATGTTCAAACATGTTCGTCTAAGTGGTTGGCAACCTTTGGAGATGGTTCCGCAAAAAAAAGAAGTGACCTAACAAAGCTGAGAAAGCTTTTTTCCACAGTAACATGATATCATGTAGATAAAAAACAGTATCAGACAGTAGATTTAAGAGCTAATTACTTTAGGCTTGTTTCTCTAGACTCTAGACCAGAGGCGCAGCCATACATCTACAAATCGCTTGTGAGTACGACAAAGAAAACAGGTCACAGATGACAAATGCAAGCCTTTGGACCGTTGGGTTTCGTATTCTTTTGACATCTTTTCCAGGTGACGGAGCAAATGCAACAGACCAGGCCTTGTGCGGCTGGGTGTGTGGCATGGTATCTCGAAAGATGGTTTTCACCAGCCATACATTCCATTCAAAATCCAGGCAACACGAGCAGGATGCTAAGCGCATTAGCGCGGACACGGAGGTGCTGAAAGCCACATACACCAGGCTCGGGGTCGTTGGGTTAACTTGATTCCATTTCAATTTCATTGGGTCTCAATGAATTTCATGACTTTCTGACACTTGAGTGGTCACTGAAGGATTTGTTGGTTGTCCAGGAATGTGACAGTGACGCGCAATGGAGCCGATGCCCTGTACACCCAGGCGGAAAACATCACCGGATCCAATGGGTTGGAATCCACCTCAGGAGTATTTGTGAACCTCAGAAATATGGGTCATCAGAATCTGGCGTGCCTGGCCTTACAGTTCATATTGCAGAACCGCCTTTCAAAACAAACCAAGCACATTGGACTTGAGACCCTTAAGAGGTCGAACTTTGTGAAGAAGTTGAGCTACAGTAAACTTGGGAACTCACCTAGGAATAACGAGATTTGAGCATTGCTAGACTGGAATCCAAGAACGTGTGGATGCAGCCTCAAAGTTAGCTCTTACCCCATGGGATGCCATTCCAAGAGGAAAGGCCTGTCACTTAATTTCTCAGGAACTTTGATTTGGTTGTTCCTTTTCAAAAGGTGCAGGGAAGGGGGGTGTTATATATATATATATATTTCGAATGAAATTTGTGATGACAAAAGAAGAAACCATTTGTTTGACATCAGGGGTTTGGAAACGTAGACTTGTACCGTTTACATTTGCAACAATCGAATGAGAATGACGGGAAGAAAGAAAACACAAACCCCGAATGATGGAGTTGGTGACTCTTCGGGCCTTTTCAGTCGTTTCTCCCGATTAATGATACAATGCTCATCAATGGATTGATTTCATGCCGAGAGTCTAGGCTTCAAATCGGTTCAACACGTGCCAATGTGCCATCATGTGCCATCATGTACCGGTGTAAGATCCTATTATCTCATCATTCCTGGAATTCTCTCAGGACGGCCCGTGACGCCAGGCAATGGGTGTGGCCAATGCTCAAGCACAGCAACGGCTCTTGGAAGTGGAAGCCTCTGCAATGGGCAAGGCATCGAGGAGGGTGGGCAGGGGGCCCACTCAAAAAACACAAGGAAATCTCCAGATATGTCTACTGAAATTATTTTTTTAGGTCATGCATTTGTAAAAGTATATATGCTGATACACCTCATTGACCCGAAGTTTGCATATTGGCATGGGAAAGTTCAATTTAAAGATATGTTTACATCGTCCAGTCCAACAGTCCAACATCCAGGGCTTCTGACGAGATAAATCCGTGAGATGTGGTCCAGAAATGATGAACTTCTGTGTCATCACCCTGGGTTTAGGCCAAAAATATCAAGCCTCATCATGTCAAAAAATGGCAAGTTCTATAAGATTTCAGGGCCTGTCGCAGGAAAAAAAGACCCGTGGTAAGAGTTGCTCAGCATCCTTACATGGAAAAACACTTCTTTGGTCACCTGAGGATCATTGCAAATTCCACCTCTTCAAGCCTTTGTTGAAAGCAGTGTGTCAGTATAGGGATCATCAGGGATCACCTTCCAGTTTTGAAGTGGCTTCAATCGCTGGAGAAACATGCAATCATAGATTCTTTAACACTACGTGATGCACTACAAGGATATGCATTTATGCTGACAAAATACATGCATATGAACTGTGTTTGTGCGCGTTGTGCTCAAAGAAGCGGCAAATATGTCTCAGTATATGTCTCATAGCTAGATTGCTAGATATGATTTTGATACCACTGGCCGAGGTATGTATACAAAATTATATCTATATTATGTATGTGGAATGTTTCCAAAGATATAGTTAGCACTTAGCAGCACTTATGACTTGATGATCAGGTGCAAGAACAGCTGAAGCTGAATCCAGAGCAGCAGCTGGGTAGCATGGTGCCATCAGATTGAGTAAGGGCACTTCATGACATCAGCCACACATCCTGGTGGCCCAGGATGGTTGCGTACCAGCAATTTGTGGCCTATCATTCATTGGACAATGCTTCCTTTGTGCTGCTTGGCAAGGTGAAACAATACCACTTGTGTTTTGTAGATGCATGCTGATGCGCACACACACACACACATTTACATTCATATGTGTATATAGAGTAGTTTTTTCAAATCCACATCTAAATTCGTGTGTAAAGGGAGGGATAGAGGGATGGAGGGAGACAGGCAGACAGACACACATTTCTTTTGCACACACATGCAAATTTTGTTTCACACCTTCCTAAGAACCTTATAGGCAACATCTCCCAACACGTTGGGATTGGTTTGGATTGACCACTTTCAGCCAATATACAAAAAGTGGCAGTCGCTCTTCATTTGAGACTATCCCTATTAGTGAAGATTACATGACATTTGGTCATTTGGTCTGTGATGTTGGGCACATCCCGGTTCTACAACTCTCCACAAGCCACCATCCCAGGTATGGTCTGGGCAGCGCCCTAGTCTCCTTGCCCGGCAAGTGACCGGAACCTCCTGCGAAGCATAAAACAATAGGAAACAAAAGCAGGAGGTGTCCATAAACACATGGAGTGTCAAGTGTTTCTGGGAATGTTTTCAGAGTACCACTGGCAGAACTTTTTGGCAAGATAGAGTTGATGGGCACCAGAGAAGGTTCAGAACTATATGTTTTCTTGGTAGAGAATGAAATGGGAGGAAAGAAGTATACAGTTACCACGGTCTTTGTTGGCTGAGATACCTGTCCAACTTTTAAACCTGATATTTGTCATCATGGTTCCAGACTTTGGAGGTAACTGTGAGATAAACATGAAAACTCTGTCTATCAAATTTCTTCAATATACACTACCTTTGCTCCTCAAAGCCTGTATGACCCCCGACTACATTTAGATCATTTGTTGCCCGATGGTCGGAGGACTGCCTTTGATACAGATCCCTACGAAATTGCCATTGGGGTACGCACGGCACATTGGTTGTAAAGATTGCATTAATGTTTTGAAAGCCCAGCGTGCCCCGCACCAGATTGTGGTGATATTCCGCTTATCATTGTCACAAAACCTTCCACTGTTTGGTTAAACGATGTGGCAACCACAGATGATGCAAGATCCAGGGTGGTGAAACATTATTTGACGATATCGGTTGTATCCAATCCTCAACATTTCACGTAGTGTTTTGTAATTAGTTTTTAGTTTGGTTGCAACTCTTCTTGGCCAGGAGGATGGCCATTGTTTTACCCCGTTTGCATGGTATAATATTTCTCATGGAGCTGCACCTTAATATACGTAGAGTGATTGATTCTACAGATTCGTTGTGTGATTGCAAGGGTCCCCAGTGATTACCCGGATCATGTGATTTGCACGGTTGGCTCGGGGCTCAAAGTGCCAAGTGGAGATTCATTTCGCTGATGTTTTGAATAGTTGTGAACATTTGGAGGACCTCTGAAATGATTCAAATTAGTGTGGCTTTGCCCAATGGGCATGCTGAACTTCTCGCACTTCTGCCTTCATCCACGGTTCAAGATGTGAGGACAAAGGCCGCACGAGCCTTTGGGAAAAGGTACCTCAGACTTATCACTGCCAAGAATCGAGTCCTTGTGGATCCTCACACAACCTTAGAAGAAGCAGAAATAGAGAATGGAGAATGCCTTACAGCTCTGGTACTTCAACCACAACTGGCAGCAACACACAGTGCCTTTGCCATGTGGTGTCACGGGCACAGCGCGATCGTTACCTGGGGTGATGCAGACTTTGGCGGCGACAGTTCGGCAGTTCAAGATCAGCTCAGGAGTGTGCAGCAGATTCAAGCCACTGATTCTGCCTTTGCTGCGATCTTGGAAGATGGATCCGTCGTGACTTGGGGGAAATCACTCAATGGCGGTGACAGTTCGGCAGTTCGAGATCAGCTCAAGGGTGTGCAGCAGATTCAAGCGACGGGTCTGGCCTTTGCTGCTATTCTGGAAGATGGATCTGTCGTTACCTGGGGTCGCCCACAGTATGGCGGTGACAGTTCGGCACTTCAAGATCATCTCAGGGGTGTCCAACAGATTCAAGCCACAGAGAGGGCCTTTGCTGCGATCCTGGAAAATGGATCAGTCGTCACCTGGGGTTATCCAGACTTTGGCGGTGACAGTTCGGCAGTTCGAAATCAGCTCAAGGGTGTCTGGCAGATTCAAGCCACAGAACGGGCCTTTGCTGCGATTCTGGGAGATGGATCCGTCGTCACCTGGGGCAATCCAGACTATGGCGGTGACAGTTCGGCAGTTGGAGATCAGCTCAGGGGTGTGCAGCAGAATCAGGCGACAGATGGTGCATTTGCCGCAATTCTGGCAGATGGATCAGTTCTTACTTGGGGCAATCCAGACTGTGGCGGTGACAGTTCAGCAGTTCAAGATCAGCTAAAAGGTGTTATGCAGATTCAAGCCACAGAAAAGGCCTTTGCTGCGATTCTGGAAGATGGATTCGTCGTTACCTGGGGTTATGCAGTTGGTGGCGGTGATAGTTTTTCAATTCGAGATCAGTTGAAGGGTGTGCAGCATATTCAGGCCACAAACGTGGCCTTTGCTGCGATTCTGGAAGATGGATCTGTGGTTACCTGGGGTCATGGAGGCTTTGGCGGTGACAGTTCGGCAGTTCGAGATCAGCTGAGCTTTGTTTAGTCCAGTTGTGCATTCCGCAATGTCAAAGCTTGAGAAGTTATACCTATAGGCCTATAGGAATCGATATTGTTGGAACTTTTGCTCGGTTGTGACCCCCCTTCCGTGCCGGACTGGTGAAAAATGGGGGCAGCTACAAACGCAACCTGCAGAAATGCCTTACTTTTTTTGTTTGTTTTGAAGAATGACCCACATGGATGTCGCAGTTGATCTGGTTTCGATGTTTTTTCAACGCTGACACCTTGCTTCCATTACTTGAGGAATAATGTTGATGCTTTTGAATTGGGTTGGCGGCTTCCATGCAGGTTCCCCCCAAAAATCCAATTTGTCAAAAATTGAGTCAAACATTTGTCAAAAGAAAGGTCCGTCACCCCACTTGCTGGAGGTGGGCGAACATATTTTTTATATGAAGGGTCCCACAGAAAGGTTTTGTAAACAACTATTACAAACTAGCAGTCCAAAGGCCACCAAAAAAACATGTTTTCACCAACGACTTTTTTAGTAGGGAATCTTAATCATCAATTGGGCCCCGGGACTATTACTTGAATGGTCTTGGACTTCCAGGGTGCAGATATGTCAATTGATTCTCACCGAAGTTTTTTCCTTGCATAGGGAGTACTGTAGTACCTCACCGAGGGGTTTTGTTTGCACTAGTCATAGTTGTTGATGTTCTTTCAGGGGATCTTCCCACTCTGGTTCATGGCAATTTTGTTGATTGTTTTCAGATATGGCTTACTCAGATATTTCCGTAACAAGGACTTTCAAATAGGATTGGAGTGGTGCAAGTCGACCGCACTGACCTTAATGGTGAATTGTTTCTTTTTTTTGTTCCGGTGAATTGTATGATTGGACCCCACAAAAAAAAAAACAGAGGGACCGGAAAGGTTGTTTGAAGAGTTTGTTGTTTCAAAATCAAAATTTTCAGGAAGTTGGAGACTTGGTGAAACGCAGGTATTGTGGGGTGGAGGTTTCAAGGTGTCACACGAAAGAAATTAAGGAAACATGAACCCTTTTTGGCGAGCATAGAGAATTTTGAGTGAAAAAACGCTGCCAAGATTTCTGTCAATCACCTTGTAGTTGGTGGAAAGCTTTCTTTGGTTGTTCCTTTATCTCAACCCAGATAGAATTGGGTCGTGGTTTAGAGTTCAAGAATTGTAAATTCTGTTGGACTGTCAGATGGATCCTCCCAAACGAGCGGCGGTATCCATTGACAGCAGGTAGAAAAAGGTTAGGAGCGATGTAGGCGCACAATTTGGTGGAGTGGAAACACACAGCTGTATAACCGCACAGCTACATTTTTTGTTGCTTGCCTCAACATCTGACTGAAGTCATGTCAACGGAACAATAAAGCTATCGTGACTAGAAACATTCTGGCAGTCATAGTGACTTAAGAAGAAGGCTAAGGAGCAAGGGACCTAAAAGTACCTTTTTTCAGTCTGATAATGAGATTCTTTGACTGGGTTTATAGGACAGATGATCATTCCTATTATTTGACGCAAACGATGGTTGATAGGTGCATATTTTACATTATTTTACAAGATTTAATTGGAACATGCTCACAGCTGGACAGAAGATGACAGAAGATGACAGAAGTAAATGCATATGTAGATGCAACGTCTAGGTGCATATGGCATCATATGGTTACCTTCCAAGTTTCTTGAATTTGAAGGAGAACGACTCAGAAAGAGACTGGTGCCTCCGGGTGTCAAATAGCAAGCATATGTCCCTTTTCAGGCTGTTTTTGCAGCACCAAAGAAACGCACGTTTTCCGTTTTTGCCTGTGGCTCTCAGCGCGGCAGACCCCTCTGTTTTTTGTTTTTCTGAGTGCGTTGCGCTCATGGCATCGGATTCAGATCAAGTCAAGGTGAGTTGGAGAGTTTGAAGGGAAGATGCGAAAACTTTTTTGGCGTATTGCTAACAATCAAGAATTGCTGTGAAGAGGTGTGTGGATGTTTTCTTTGTATTATGGATGATGCATTAAAATAGTGTTCAGGTGATTGTTTTGGTGACGGGGTAAAAGCGGTTTTTGATTGGTTGAGGTCAAGGGTCAAGTGCTTTCGGGACTGGTAGGATGCATTTTGTGGTGGTGGTGGTGATGTATTGTGTTTACTCTACGTGGAGTACCTTTGAGCTTCGTTGTGCCTGCATGTTGGATATCATCCTAGCAATGGTTCAAAAGATTGATGAACAGCTCAAGGGCATTTGAATCACTTCAAGGTTTGTTGCGATTCAGCAGCCATACTCCTGCCGTTTTCTTATCAATCACATCATATCGCTCTACTTATTACCTATCATATCTGTCAACCAGACAAACAGTAAATTTGATGCTGGCCATGTATGATCATTGGTGACTTGCTGCACTGGTTTTGTCCAGGAGATCTTTCAGACCTGGGACCGAGATGGGAGTGGAGATATCTCCGTAGCCGAGCTGACCCGGGTGTTGACCAAACTGCGTCTTGGGTGAATTTGGGTGAAACAAAAGGGAAGGGTAAGCCAACTGGACGCAACACGTACCAACTTGAAGCTCTGACATTTGTATGATGTGTGTTTTTTTTGCGGTGTATTTATATGTTAAAAGGTTTATTCATAATTTATGTATATATATATATGCATGTTGCTTGTATCTGGAGAGTTCCAGATGAATGCATACATGCGAAGAGTCGAGGCCATCATGCCACCTGCACCAGGGAGATGTTGCACCAAGGAATCCTCACTTCGACCTCGCATCCTGCGAAAAGTTGCATCTCGGCAATGCAAGGTGTCCACAGAGGCCAACTTTTTTTTGGTGAAGTGACTCAGACTCCCTGAACAAAATCATCAGGAGTACCCTTTCGGAAACGACAATGCTTTCAAGGAGTGAAGACGAAGGGGAGGTCCAAGCTGAGAGCAGACAGATAAATCTTGTTTTTTTCATCATATTTCCACTGGATGTTGAGATTTGAAGAGGGTCGGGTAGGCATCCAAAACTTCAAGAGAACACATAGTGGTATGACCTCGATGACCAACGAATATCAAAGAATATGATTTGACAAGATCGTCCTTCCCCCAATTAGCAGAATCTCAAGACGTCCAATTCGCTCCTGATGAACATCGTTCAACATGGGAGAAGCCCTTAGATGTTTATATAAGTGTACAGCTACTGGCGAGATGCGCTTTTCTCGAAAAGGAGCTATCACCCAACAACAAAACTTCTTATACAGCTTCCAAGTAAAATGATTTGATGGTGAACGCGTGGTATAAAAACACCCTGAGGATTTACTTATGATATCTTTGATGCTCGTTTTCAACGGAATGATATGCGTAGCATGCTATGGTCATATACATCATCGTGCCTAATTGGTGCAAGATTTCATGTACAAGAGAAGCTCTTCCCCCTTTCTTTCGGGACGTAAACAAAGGTTCTCTAGCATAGACGTCAACATGGATGGAACCATCCAGTACGAAGAGTTTTTGGTTTCTCGGTGGCAAGGGGTGACTGGTGGCTTGAAAAAAAGGTGCTACCGCTACCTGGTATGGCGTTGTTGCCCCAAACCTACATCTTCGTGACACATCTTGGGCACTCAGGGCCTAGTCAGTAGTGCTATCTTCCTTTCTTTTGCCCAAGGTTTCAGCATGAAGAAAATTCCTTTTCTGTGGGATGGGGTCCAGTGTCTACGTACCTGCGTGAACCCTTTGTTTCATGTAGGTTTCAATCAAGAAACGCACACTTTCACCAACGATGATTGAATGCGTTGTCATTGTACTTCATTGCTGAGCGACGATGGTTGACTTGTTTGTTGAGGGGATATGATATGCTTACCGGAGCGGCACGAACACTTTGACTGATGTGTAGCGAGTTTGAGAGTAACAACCATCCCATTCTCCAGCCATTTGTATTTGGACCATCCGTGCTCAGACATGGCTTCTCTCCCATGACACTTACAAGGGAGCAAAGGTCCGGCATTCAGCGGTGTTTTGTTTGTGGTGGCAGATGTGAGGGCCATTGATCCTGGTAAAGTATGGTAATTTCGTGTGACTTTAATTGGATCGAGTGATTTGGGTTCTAAGAGTTCAAACATGTTCAAACTAATAAAGTATGTTGAGAGCAAAACTGCGAAATCTATCCAGATGGATTTTGAAACAAATGTGTCAGATGCATTGAAAGAAGTACCCACTTGGTGGTTTAAGGTTTAGAGCTTAGGAACGGCTGGTGATGAGTGACACTATGTGGCTGTTCGGGTAAGTGTTCAACAATGTTCAACATGTTGGGGAATCCCCTAGTCCAACATGAGTCCTGGTAATGATTTGGGTATTTTTAGTTCCCTTTAGCATTTCACAAGTCCGGTTGCTATGGTTCTCATTTCACATACAGCTTGCCTGGACAGCGACAAGTCACTCATACAACGCTGGTGCAGATCTATCCTCTCAGAGCTTTTTCTACGTGGGACCAAAGCATGAGTGCTTTCTAATTGGGAGATTCCCTTTCCAAAAACGGAATGTCATTTTGGGGCTGCAATGGTTGCGTGTTGGTTGTAGCGGGTCGATCTGACAGTTGTTTCAGTGATGGAAATCTCAAACTTGGGAAATCCCAAAAGGATCGTCAGTGCTGGATGAGTTGAGTATTTTCGCCAAAGTAAAAAGATGGATCTCCTGTGGTGCACTATCATAAGTGGAAGCGACATGAAATGACATTTCAATCTTCAAACTGCTGGATTTTCCACCATGTCAACATTGAGTTTTGCTGGGTCCTGGGTATCTCCATTGATTGTGCCCTGCTGAGGCAGCCATTTTCATGGATCAGAAACGGCAGACCAAAGGGAGTCCGGAAGCAGATCTGGCAAGGAAGACCAAACTGCGGGCAAAGTATGCCAGGCTTCGCGCTGTGTTTCCGGGAAGATGGCGTGGTACGGGTTGAATCAACCAGTTGTAGTGATAGAGAACAATGGCATGTAAAGATTTTGTAACATGTGCATGTGATACTGCCATGTGAATGTTTTGGGCAGTAGAGTTTCAGGTTGTTAGGAAATTAGGGTCATACAACATGAAGACGGTCGACAGATGAAATACTTCACCAAGCACCGGCTTTCGCAGTAGTTTCAGATGTAGCAAGCCACCTAAGATTTCCATTGGGGAGCCATGGAAGGTGAGTTAGGAGTGTAGTCCTCCTACATGTTGCAGCGACTTACCGTCGTGATTGCTGGTTTAAGGGATACTCTCCCAAACAGACTTCGGACATCCCATTCGGTCAAGTATCGCTGGGGTGCAGGCTGGACAAGAACGGCGATGGCAAGTACCTGGGACGTCCTGGGAGCTGGGTTTTCGACGAGTGTAGGGGTGATAAGCAGCAAGCACACCTTGTTGAAATTTTCGGCTTTACATGTACATTCAGATGTCAAGTTTTATATGAAGTATGATACATATGAATTTCAGACATGAAATGACATGAATACATGGTGCAACATGCAAATTGATGTTTACAAATTGTTCTATTCTTCAAAAGCCGTACGAGGGACCAGCCTATCCAGCAATCAGTGCCATTTGGAACCATCAAGCGGGAAATGTGGACATCTAATTCGGCAAGTAGAAGATGAACCTGGACAACTCCTAGAAAATGGCTTAAACTAATCATGTATGCCGAAGTGCAAGTTTGGGAACAGTATATCTGATCATATATGCACTTTGCAAAGTTTACAAATACACGGGCTATACATGATTAAATGATTCCTATCGAACATGTAGAACTGTTATTTTTCAAAAGGTCTATATATGTGAGGTCAATGACAAGTTTTTTGGGGCCTGATCTCCATCTCCGACTTTCTGAACAGCCCAGGCTCGACTTTGTGGAAATTTATGTTCCTTGCCAACAGCATGGATCTGGCCGCCTGAACAGATCTAGGTAATATACACCATCATAGACCTATACTTGAGACTCAGGCTGATGTACTATACATTCCACGGTTCCGCCTTGGAAACTGGGGGGTGATCAATAAACGTCTTACAGATGCGCTAAGATTGCTGCAACTGACCTGGCTTCCCAGGTCTAAGCAGGGACTTCTAATTTGTGAAAATGCGAAGTTTCAACAACTTTACCAAACCCAAGTTGATTGTTTTTTGCATGTTATAATATGTATGTTTGCACAGAAAGTATGATATACAATATGATTCTGATGCAATTTGCCTTTTGTTGGAGTTTCCCGCTGGATGGATGACATCTGACGTTTCAGCTACGGGCCGAGCAGCCACCTGAGGACTTTTTGCAGAAGAGGTTTCCCGCGATGACTTTACCTGACTTGCGGTGCCCTGTCTTGTCTTAAAGATTTGTTTGTTGGACAGAGATCGCTTGGGTTGGAAACAATCAGGGCAGAAAAGTGTACGATTTGCAGCTGACATATTCTCTCTTTCCAAGATATTGATGCTTCTTGATGTTCCCCATTGGTTGCGTATTGTGCATCTTGATATAATTTGACCGGATGCCATTTTTGAGGGTTTATATTGCTTGATGTTTGTAGCTGCGTTTCTCCAAGATGTGCAGTACCTATTTTGGAGGAGATGTGATGAGTTCTATTTTCCTCGATGATGTTGAAGTTGGCACGGCGGGAGGTCAAAACATAGCGAGAATAATGTGAATGACAATGATACTACTGGTACAATATACCGATAATCGTAGAATGGAGTTGCTAAGACCAAGACCAGTGGTGATGTCACAGTGATGTTTGCATTTTCCTCCCGATCGATAGTCGTTGATGCTTCACCAACTGAGCCACAATCCATGATATTCCAAGCAATATGGAATCGCAAGGTTGGACCCGGTTCACCTTGGTTTTGCTTGATTTCACACATGATTGCTGATTTCGCAGTGCAAACTTTCGGGCGAAAAGGTATTGAAACAATGGGATGACCATGGGTGACCCCCAAAGCCAGATTCTAATTATATTGGGTGTCAGCGGCAAGCTCAGCTGGATCATTTGAATGACACATGTGACACAAGGGGTGGTTAATATGTGGTAAATTCTTCTTAAAGCGTTTGATCTCACCAGTTGTGATCACAACTTCTCTACCTACCTGCTATCTGACTGAGGTTCCTCTACAATTGCTACTCGCTGGCGTTGAACAAAGTTGAATCAGTGTGTGACAACATTGGGGATTTGGGGAGATATCCTCAAAAACCAAGGAAGCAAAACTTAGGGAAGCCGTGAATTCTTTTCATGCTGTGGACTTGCAGAGTATACTGTCCACAGGACGTGGAGTGATTTAGCAGGGTGAAAATCAACTACAGCAAGTGGTTTCCCATTTTTAGGTTCGGTTGATTATGCTTTGGTCGGACCATATGTGTGTTCCTTCAATGACGTGAGTTCTCGTAGGTGCATGCTTTCGAAAAGAAAATGAGACGATTGAAATTCCTGCAAACTCCAGGTACCCCAAAATTGGAGTGATTGAACAACATGTGTCGTGTCAACATCTTGATTTGGTATTTTCAGGTTTGCAAAGTCCTGGCCATCGAGAAGTGTTGAACCTTGAAATCCTCAGCTCTATGGTGTAAAGGTTGTCCCATTGCAGTTCCAACCGCCAATTTGATAATAGATCCACCTGCAATGAGGATTTGCACATGTCCTCTGTGGTATGTGTACACTGATTGACTGTAATTATGAAGCCTTTGGTGTAGAAAACGCAGTCCCCTTCCACCACTATCTTTCAGAAGAGGAGTTGAAGTCGCCAACTAGCTTCGATAGGCTATGGTGTAACGGTGTAACATCAAAGGAGCCTTCCTCGATGTGGACCTACCACCTCCCCATACATGCCAGCAGTACCAAACCATCACCTGTCAAAGCAAATGGCTTTTTGGGATTTGATGATCTGAGGTGCTGACAAGTCCCACGATGGCATCTTGGACTTCTACGAGCTTCTGGCATCTTGGCACATTGTAGAGGGTGAGTGAGGTGGGAGGATGAGTTGTTCCAGGTGACTTCAAACAAATTGATGAGTTGAATCGTAACTCATCGACCTGTTGATCCAACCTGAAAGCAGAGCTAAAGGTTTCATCTAATATCAATGTCAAAGCTCGCAAGATGACCTCACTCATTATTCACATGAGCATGTACATGTAACCATAACATACATGCAAGGATGCATCATCAATCTATACATCATGCCCTTTCCACCCCTGACCCTCCCATCTTCCCAAGACCGCCAACAAAGCTGAGGACATGATGATGACCTTGCCATCCAAAAAGGCCACAGGCAGTGGGAAGGCCACCAAGGCAACCATGGACCATCCGTTGCGCAGCAGAAAACGGGGGTTTGGGAGACCAGCATCCAAGTTTGGACTAAACCCAGGGTGGATCTTATGGGATACTTTCATGTATGGGGGTCCATTGAACCAAAAAAACAGATTTTGTTTGCTAAATCATCCATCTAGAATTGTATCTTCGTTCCCACAATTTACCAATGGTCCAAATGGGCGTCCAAGTACCGCAAGTATCCTTGCGATGCCGTACATAGTAGATAAAGGCAAAAACTTGCTTTGTTTGTGAAGGGCTCCTCTTTTTTTTTTGAGGCTAAGAACCCCAATGAATGGAATTTGAACAGGGAGGTGGAAATCCCAAAGCAAATGCACTTCAGGAATCCAATGTAGTTCAAGGGCAGTCTAACATAGCACTGGAACCAGGGCCTTTTGAAGATGTTTTTCCTATTGAATCTGAAGATGTTCATTGCATTCATTGCTATTTTGGTGTATCCCAGTGTGCCGGAGGGTCCTTCATTGGTCAAATTGAGGTGACATGACCACTGAAAGCACCTGATGTTCCATGTTTTGGGGGAGAATTTTTGCCATAATTACATTGGATTGCATGTTGTGATGTTCTATTGTTTGTTTTCATTCAATTCGCTCGAAGAATCTCCGCTGAATGATTTTACTGTCACAGTACTGTTACGGGGTGGCACTTGTGCTCCCAAGGTTGTCTGCTGCCATCATGCGTCAAGATGCAAGGTGCGTTCTCCAGATGCCAGTGAAAATGACATGTAAAGATTACATGGCAGGGAACACCTTAAAGCCTTAAATGTTTCGCTGAGCCTGGGTTTCAGAGCCTCTTTTTCTCAGGGATGACATCAAGGAGGCATTGGAGAAGGAGGAGAGAGATCAGAAGGCATGGATGGAGACGCCTGGATTGAAGTTTCGCATCTTTCTGTTGCCAGTGCGGCGAGGGCTTCCATGTTGTGAGTCTTGAATCTGTGAGTATCCTGTTTGTTTTAGTCCCTCCCCAAACTGCTTTTGGAGTCGACATCACGGTTGAAGATCCTGCTGATCTGACTCAAGGGATACCACTCACCGCTGGAATCTCCAAGTTAATATTTTTGCAAGTCTTGCCAAACTGAACTCATTTTCAGTCCAGGCGCATGCAAAGGCAAGGTGATCAATTGATAGCAATGGCATGTCCTCCACTCCATTCCAAAAGTCTATCGCTGCCCCTGATTGCGGGCATTTTGTGCTGCGCACTTGCAGTGACAGATTTTATTTGTCAATCATGTTCCGTTCTTTTTTGTGAGTCTTCAAATCTCAAACCGTTTGTCCAAATTCAGATGCCTTTTGTTGGCCAGTTGTATCTCAGCGTTTCCCCTTCCTTTGCGCATGCCATTGCATTGTCCAAATAATGACATGTCACGTAGAGCATCTTGTGACACATTGTTGGGAGGTGGGCAGCTGTTAAGGCGTTTGCCAGTGTATGGGCAGCCCCTGTAAGGCTAGAGTTAGTGAGATAATCTGAGGATATCAGAGGTGAGCCTGAAGAATCAGACTATAGTGACTAGTGGTAACATCGCAGCATCACACTTTCCAGCCGAGGAAAGTCAACGAGATGACTTCTCAGATGAAGGAGTTTAAGGATGACGAAAGAAGGTGGGGCGGGTGCACAGTTGCGGTGTATATAGTGGTTTCATTGTTTCGTTCAGATTTATCATGCAGCGTGTACGTATGTCCAAAAACGCAGGGTGAAAAGCCGAGGTGTTCATGAAAAACATGAGCTTTTGCCAAACCAGTGCATAAAGATGGTTCAGTTCGCACGGCCTACACATGGGCTTTGGAAGGGTTCGGTTCAGTACGGGTTCCAAAAAGCAATCCTGGGGTTTCGGAATAAGACCCGATGTTTGATTGCGAAAGCCTGCGGTTTTGAGACACACCCGTTGTTATCGAAGGGTGTGTTTACGTATACACATGCGATGACTTGTGCATCCTGTTAGTCATTCTATGATTCTAAACAAAGGGTTTATTGGTTTCCAAGAAGCTTAGCTGACTGGAAGTTGTAGACTCAGTTGGTACGGATGATTCCGCAACATGGGACTCGCCAGTGATGCGCTGATCCGGTAAGGCATAAGGAATTCCGAGAAGCTCACAAGAAGGCCCGCCCTGTCAGGAAAGTCCACAGGGCCGAGGGCCCAGCAGAGATTGACAGTTGGGAGGATTAAGGGTATGTACAAGTTGTAAACCATGCTGTTGGCAGTTTTCCCAAAGTAGGTGCAGGAATAAAATATTGACCATCATTGACCACTACCACCCGTGGTTGCTTGTTTTTTCAGAGGTGTTGTGTCTTTCTTGCAAGTAGGATCAAATCAACAATACGTTGCAGCCAAACTTGTGGACATGTATGGTGGCTGCTTTGACTTCACATACATTGTATATAATATACTATTAATGACAATATGTTTTTAATTGTGCTTTGTGTTTTTTTGCTCATTTCAATCTTTGTTGGCTGACTTGCATGCATTTTGTTGTAAAGGTGAACACAGGCATCTATCTACCTACCTTTGAGAATCACCCAACGGGTGGAATTTGGGCCGGTGCTTCGTTGACGGGAGGTCATGAAGGAGCACTATGCCAAGACCGGTCAACTGCAATGGTGAAGGCGGGGGGGTGAGTGGCCTTGTTCCAGTATGGGGGTGGATGAAATGAATAAAGTTTGGTGAAATGAAACAAGATTTTCACAAAATTTGGAGAGTTTATTTCATTGGCAGTTCTGAGCGCACATAGGGAGCTGAGCTATGCTGTGAAGGAGAGCTATGATTATGTTCAGAAATACCAGTTGGTGGAAAAACTCTTATTGTAAACCAAAAGGGGTACTCTGCCTGACTGGCGATGATCTTTTGTTGAAGTGGTGCACCTGAGAAAATAACGGGCTGTGTAGCAGATCGGCTGGATCATCTATATCCAATACTTCAGGATTTACCCAATCCAGTGAGGTGCAGGAGTTCAGTCGTCCACAGCATCATTGGTTCATCAGTGTTCTTCTCTGAGCCAGGTAGATTTCCGAAACGTTTTAGTGGAAACTTACCTGAGGCTGCGCTTGTTGTGTGGCACTGATGCGGCAAAAGTCACCATCAAAATGCCATCAAACTGTTTCACACAAAAAGGGTGTCTCCCAAAAGGGGCTCTTTCAAGGGACATTCTGATTCTTTTTGTTTGCTATGGCTGCTATGGTAGATGTAAACGTTTTAAAAAGGTGAATGTTGGAGGATCCCAAATTTTGAGATACCCCCACAGCCCCAATACAACACAAATTTCAAACCTCTCGGATGGCCAAGCGAGATGATGGCTCCAAGGGCCATTTGTCTGAAGACTGTCATTTCAGCTCAAAGGGCTGTGAGTGTGTGAGGGGTTGTAGAATCATTCAACTTTTCCAGCCGAATTGATTTTGGGGCTACTAACTTTTTAGACATTGTAGAATTATGTCAGTTTATATATACTAGCTTGAACTCCAGGGTTGTCATCCCTAAATCTCACTCTGATGGAGGCGAAACAGCCAACTCTGCTGGAGAGACATGTTTGGCAGGTATTTTCTACTCAGTTTTGAATGACTCTCTGAAGCATGCAGTACAACAGCAAAAATCTTGAGATCAATCTGATTTCTGAAATCCATTAAGATTCCTTCCGATTCCTGGAGTCCTAGTTCTTTCCAAAAGTCCTTCCTGCAGATCTTTGTAGTAGCTTTTCGGAAATCACGTCGCCCCCAAAAGTTCTACTTGGAACAATCAATCTAGGTGGGTGCTGATGATGCAAGTTGCCATTTGTGCAATTTGGAAATCCATGGCCGTTCCTCATCACGCTTGGCCTAGTGAACCGCCAAGGATTGCGTCGCCACTCTTTAAGAGAGGGATCCAAGCGACCGAAAAAGGTTTTGTTTAGTGTTTGCTAGCAGGTGTCTTGTTGGGAAAACTCGGTGAACCAAAAATGTGGTTTTGGTACATTCTTTCCTAAGATCCAATTTCCCGTTTTCTATGGAATTGGAGAAGCAAAATGCGGAAGGCAAATATTATTGCTTTTCAAAGAACTCCTGCAAGCAAAGTTTAAGATTCTGAATTCCAGGGGATGGATGATGGATGAAGTAGTCGCTTTGGGGTGAAAGGAATTTGGGCCTGGATTTTCTCAACTGAACCATTCCTGTTGGTTGTGATTGTGGGAGGCGGAAAGGAGCTGAGAAGTTTGGCAGCGTAGCCATGGTCCATGTGTGGCAATGAGTGACCACCTAAAACTTCTGTATATAAAGAGCTTTTGGCTCATTTCTAACAGATGAATATCAAGAGCTGTTGTTTTTCACGACTCTCCAAGCTTCATCATGCCAAAGTCCTTCAGCATGGGTCATAATTATCAAACGGTTCTAGAGGAAGTTCTGAAAATCACGGGCAGAAATTTCTCGCTTAATTCAGTTTCCAACGTTATATGGATACCATCCTGGGTGCATATCTCCTCCGTAGCTTTATGGCTGACTTTGAAGCTGACAAGCGTTGGCCCCAGCGGAGTGCTGCAAAGGTCAGGGTGGGGGGAGTTGATTTGATGATTTTGCAATCGCTTTGGTGAGGTGTTGTTTTCGGCATTCTTTTTACAATGTCTCTTGTTTCAGGATTTGTCCGATAGATTCATGCGCGAAGGCAAAATTGGCTCTCCGAGATGTAAAAGATTATAGGATGACAAAGAATACCAGAGGAACACACCGTGAGTTGTCATTTGAAGCAGTGCTTGATTCTTAACCACGCCTGCCAAATGCTGCAAAACGGCTTGAAAGTGCTGGGATAGATGTGGGCTTGCGGGGGCGCACACACACCATGGAGTGTTCCAAATCTGTTTGCCCTGAAGTAAGAATCAAAAGCTGGATGTATTGGAATCGCATACAATTGCTCTATTTGTGGATTATCAATTATCAAGTCCATAACATACAAAACCATACAAAAACACATTCAGTAGTCCTAAGAAGGAGAAGACGAGTCTTTCGGCCCAACATTGTTTCAGGGACAGGAGCTTCGTTTGTGGAGTGTTGTCTGGCCACCAAAAAAAAGGAAACCAATCCTGGCAGCTTTGTAGTCTTAAACTGTCCTATGAATCAAGAAGGAATCGAATCCTATGATTTTTCCATACATGAGAACTTCCTTAGTGAATCAAAGTGCCTCACCAGACTGCAAGTCTTGCTTCAGATTGCGGAGTCCAAAAGGTCGTCATCTTTTTGGTGGCAGCTTTGTACCCCTTGAAATGGAAACGAAAGCAACGAGAACCTAATATGCAACAGCCCCAACCATTCCACACTTGGACAAAAAGCCATGGTTTTCCCATGGCCAGTTTTTCAACGACTTTGAGGACTCCGCCTTTCGGGACATCAAGTGTGAAGAGATGTGACATGAATAAGGTATTCCGCTACTCCTATTATTCAGCTCAATATATATATATATAAGAGCTGTTTGATAAAGATCTTTGCGCTTAGGCCAGAACTGTCCACTCCCCGTAAAAGTTTAAATTCACCCCTTGGAAGGACACTGGCGCAGCAGCAACAACCTGGTTTGCTTCCAAATGCCTTCAGAGAACAAGAAGGAAGACTTAGAGAACGTGACTACACGCTGGGGATCTCATTGTGTGGAAAGGGATCTTTGTGGCAAGATGCTTGCATTTTGCTGGATGGCATGGCAAAGTCAAAAGTCGGTCCAACAGTTTTTAGCTACAGTGCTGCTATCAGCGCATGTGAGAAAGGGGATCAATGGCAGTGGGCATTGACATTTCTATATGAGGGGATGCCTAAAGCGAAAGTCAGTCCAAATGTCTTTAGCTACAATGCTGCCGTCAGTGCGTGCGAGAAGGGGGGCCAATGGCAGCACGCACTGGCTTTGTTTGAAGACATGCCACAAAAAAGAATCAATCCTGATGTCATCAGCTACAACGCGGCCATCAGTGCCTGTGAGAAGGGGGGTCAGGGGCAGGAGGCATTGGCCTTGTTTCATGCAATGCCTTTGGCACGAATCAGTCCAACTGTGATTAGCTACAATGCTGCCATCAGCGCCTGCGAAAAGGGAGGTCANAGTGCCTGTGAGAAGGGTGGTGAATGGCAGCAGGCAGTGGCCCTGTTTGACACAATGGTCAGGAGCAACCTTACTCCAAGTGTGATAAGCTTCAGTGCAGTGATCAGTGCGTGCGAGAAGGGGGGTCAATGGCAGCATGCGTTGGTCTTCTTTAATTCAATGCCAAAAGCGCAGATCAGACCGAATGTCATCACCTACAGTGCCGCCATCAGTGCTTGTGAGAAGGCGGGTCAGTGGCAGCAGGCATTGGCCTTGTTTGTCGAAATGCCGAAGGCGCAGATAAGTCCCAATGTCATTAGCCACAATGCCGCCATTAGTGCATGTGAAAAGGGTGGTCGATGGCAGCATGCACTGGCAATATTTGAGGCCATGCCAGAAGGAAGCGTCGTTAGTTACAATGCTGCAATCAGTGCTGCCGCCAAAGCGGGTCAATGGCAGTGTGTTTTTGTCATTGTAGACAGGATGACCAGAAGAGAAATCAGTCCGAATGTGATTACCTACACTGCGGCCATCAATGCCTGTGAAGAAGGTCGCGAATGGCAGCAAGCATTGGCACTCTTCCAGTCTATATTTCGAGCTACGATTAGCCCAAATGTTTTAAGTTACAGTGCTGCAATCAGTGCTTGTGAGAAATGTGGTGAATGGCAAAGGGCAATTAGCATGTTTGAGGCCATGCCTGAGACAAGGATTCAACCGAATGTCATTAGCTACAGTGCAGCTATTAAGGCATGCGAGCAGGGCGGTCAATGGCAACGAGCACTGGGTTTATTCGAGGAATTGCGGGCATCAACAAGCGATTTGGATTCCATCAGTTTCAGTGCAGCTATCAGTGCTTGCGACAAGGGGGGTCAATGGCAGCAGGCGGTGAATTTGTTAGAATCAATGCCGAAAGCAACACTTCACATTGATGCCATTTGCTACATTGCAGTCATCAATGCATGCGAAAGGGTTGGTCAATGGCAGCGGGCCATGGTTTTGCTTCATGCCATGGTGTCAGTTGTGGTTAGCAACATTGTTGCTCGATGCCTTTAACGCTTGAGGAGAGAAACAATGATGGAAAAGATATCGTGACTCAAACTCCAGATGTGTGAACAGAACTGTTCATGTATTTTTAAATCTTTTACACTCTAGTGATTTAACGTAGAAACCCAAAACAGCGTTGCAATTTTCAGATTTCCATGTTAGCACCTCCGTCTTTGTTGACATCAAAAACCATGATTTTTACAGGGTTTTGCAAAAACAACCGTTTTCAGTGCAACGAAGTCCCATCTTCCCCTGGCGTCCCCCGTCGC